>CM034352.1:42258553-42329952 GCA_019925275.1 Mytilus edulis
AAAGGCAAAATCAGCTTTTACTATATAACCAAAGGTCCTAGACCCATGGGGTCTTCAGCAATGACATTGGGGACTAATGACCTTGACAAAGGTCACAAGGTCAAAGGTCAAGGTCATGTCTCAGATAGCGAATTATGTGTTTTTGACCTTATTTTAAGGATTTTTAGTGTGTTTTAAAGCTTTTTCAGGTTGACCTTGACCTTTGCAAAAACATTCTACGTCTATTGGAACATGTATTTTACATTACAAAAGGAAAGACTTCTCAATTGTTCAAGAAAAATTGACATTTTAATTTTTTTTTATCTTTCTTTGGGGACTTTGGCGTTCGAAGCATTTCTTTGATAGTCACGGTCAAATTCTAGACTGAAATTTTTGTTTAGCTCGACATAGTACAATGACATACATTAACATTTTAAATGCGTATTTATTGAACGGTACATTATGCAAGTAAATAACTTGGAAAACACACGGAAGAGCTTATTTTAACTTTGTGAAAGTTAAAATCAATGAAATTATTATATTGTATTTACTGGTGAGGTAATAAAACTGCGCGATTCTCTCGGCGATTCTAGATTTATTCATGGAAGTATTATATTGACTACTTCCATGATTTATCAAACAGCTGTTGTACGATTTTATTTCTGTTAAATATTTCTATGTAAAGTGCATGCAGCGTGTAATATAAATTGTTATCCGTAATAAAAAAAAGGTTTCCCATTATTCTCTTATACTATTCTATAAACTCCCATCCACAACTTCAAACGGCTAGTTGTTCTTCTTTGAGTCTGTCATGTAAATCTGGCTTTCGTCATGAGCTTCCTCTAAAGAATGTTCCTTATAAGTTATTACATAACTTTGAAACGACTTCTTTATCAAATTTAATTGCAATTGTCTAGAGCATCAAGCCCAAACAATCTTACATGTATAAAAGGCCATTATTCTCTTTTTTAATAATCCACAGGGTCTTTGCAGACTGTGTGTATACTGAAGGGAAGACGCGTCGTTTTATACATTCATTATTCAGTACACTGCGTTCATTAATACTATTGATTATTCCCCTTCTGAATTTGCTGTTCTAAAATCGTTTATTATCAACAATTGATAGAAATAGGAATCATAGAATAAATAGCGTTTAAAATTTAATCTAGCTACTGCTAGAAATAAAGCAAAAGGTGTCCACCTTCTATTTTGTTTCCCTTTTCAACTACATTTATTTTTGTGTATGTTTAAAATAATGACATACTATAATCCTTCAATAAATATACTGCAAATACAGTTATTTGTAGCTATTTGCTTTTATTTGTCTTTCTTCATTTGTCTCTCCCTAAAACACTCTGAAAAACACCCCGTTTACCTAGTATATATATCATATATTAAAAGTCTGTCAGGCTTTTCTATCGTGATTAACGTTCGTACATTGAGATAACAGCTCGTTGTATTATATTTTATTCAGCTAATGATTTATATATTTACATTATATCTATTTATACACACTTGATTATTTATAGCCATAAATCATATAAATGTATTATAAATAATAAGAAATGATTATTTTTAAGATAACAATTCATTTGTCTTTGTTTGCTTCCTTCCTTAAGCAAATATGAAACATGCCCATTATCTTAATTATGGCACGCGGGAAAAGTAAACACCTGTTCTGGTTTATTTATGGATATTAAAATAAACCCCATAAATGTAAATAAATCCTTATATTATCATCATCACTTGACATCCCGAGGAGTGCACATGTATATACACAAACCAGGAAACTCAATCATAAAAATATATGTGACGTTCTGATTCAGGTAATCAGCTGATAAATTGGTTCAATTTTGCAATTAGATAGCATATCTTAACTTCATGATCGTTCACCTGTGTGTCATACATCAGATTATATAATTCTTCTTAAGAAGGTAAGTTGACATTCATATTTTCCCGATTGTTTATCAGTGAAACGTACTTTGTCGATGTCTGTTTGACAAAAATGTTTGATACACGTGGTAATTCTAACTTAACTTTTAAAATTGAAGGTATCGACTAAAACAGGATGTATCAAACATATGTGTATATGGATCTCAAAACAGAACATTCATGTAAAACTATTGACATTTTCCGCATCTTCAACTTATTGTATCTGATTTCATCACAAGTATCCACAGAGTTATTGTATATTGATCAAATTTTTTTTTCATGTTGCTTTTGGAATGTATCTGTTTGTTTTTGTATTAACAACTTGTATTATAATTGCAGATTGCTATAAATATATTACTAATTTAAAAGTTCCATAAAAATCAAAAGTGTGGGGGTCGGGGGGGGGGGTTGTCGGGATTGTTGTGACTTAATTGTGAGCAAATTAAATTAACCTGGCTAATACCAAGACTATTATCAGCGATTCGATCAGCATCCATGAAAATTGATGGATACATGCATAATAAATGGTGTTCAAATTGGAAAGTACATACATATAGATCGAGCGTTATTTTGTATAATCTCTACACACTACTGATTAAGTAGTAAATTTCAAAAGATTTAATAGTATCAAACTTAATATTCACACCGAGGACACTCCAGTGTTCATGCAAATTTAGGAAATTTGTCATTGAGACAGAAACCAATCAACACAAACAGCCTGAATATGACATAGTTGTCAGCATATATAGGTCCGTCAATTGATGCTGCATATATATATATGTACTAGAACACACCCGTGATATCGCGGGTCCGTGACTGATTTAAAGTATATAATTATGCTCAAGCCTTATCTTAGTATTAGTACTGTCATCTGATAAAGTCATGCCGATTATAAGATACACAATTTTCTCTGCTTTCAAATCTTTCTGTTTGAACCCGTCGAACTGGAACTTATCAATTATTGGTAATATTAAATATTTGGAAAACAAAAGGTCCTGAAATGGAGTATTTTTTAATCAACAGCATTGTCCTATATTAGTTATAAATAAAGTTGAATTCTTTGATTCGCGGTTCTACGTCATGCCCGCTAACAAATTGAAACTTTTTTAGTCCAGATTTTTAGTACTCGTATTGTTATCTTAGAAAGTCTTACGGATTAAAATACTACAATAGGCAACAATTTGACAATTTAGTAGTGTCAACCCTGTGATTACAACCCGTTTATATAGCATATTAGTCCTGAATACAACGTTTGGTGGTGCGCCTGTCAGATGCGGAACGTACAGATAAGGTAATAGGTAACAGGTGAATATACTATTGGTATCGGTAGCGGACTCGACCCGGAACTTCTTAATTATTGGCAATATTAATTACGTGGAAAACAAAAGGGCCTGGAGTGGTGTAATTTTTAATCTACACCTTTGTACTATATTAGTTATATATAAAGTTGAATTCTGTGATTCGTCGTTTTTACGTGATGACGGCTGACAAATTGGACCTCGTAATTTTAGTATTATAGATATGTCAAGTAAAAGAATTTTTTATCAACTGTCAACAGTTAAAGACTGAGAAAAATAATGCAAGCAACATTCCTGTCATTTTATTAAATATTGGTTTCCATTCTTTTACGTTGTCTGTATCCCCCTTACCACCCTGAAATGGCCCTGGCTGAAACCATTAAATCAAAACATAGATGGTTGATTCGTTTTCGTATGCAGCATCACGAGATATCTAACACGTCTATTACAATAATCTTATGCTGTGTCATGATATACATGTATGTGTATATGAGGAATAAATGTGTAGTATTATAAAAACAAAGAAGTATTATGAATATGTTTCTCGTTGTATGTATTACATGGAAATGGAATTTCATTTGTGAAAAGGAAAAAGAATATGTTCCGCAACGGCATTGTTTGTGTTTAATGGAAAAAGCTATTAAACTTGATTTTATCATTCAAATTTGGATTGTAAGCGGAAATGCAATTACATGACAAATAAAAAAAATCACTAAATTCAGATGTTTTAAAACCATATCTAACATTTCTATCAAACAAATATATATATTTACGTACTACAAGTAAAAATCTAGAAGTCTGACATGCATTGTGTATGAAGGTCCGCAGGGTGTCTCCCTGTATTCTGACTGTACCTTTTTAAAGCCCATTAATATGTATTCTCTTTTTTTGTTGGCCACCTTACTAGGAAGTTAACTACCAGGATTTGCTTTACAAATTTAAACAAAGACACGCTTCCATATCATTGTGTACTTTCCGCGAAACAGTTTAATTCCGAGGGGTCTGCTTGACTGTGCAAAATGAATATATTAGGAGTAACGCCTATAGTCGGAATCGAAACTATAAATTTAAACTTTAATTTTAGGAGAGATCCAGATAAATTCTGAGCACAAATATATAGATTTATTTGAGGGTCACGTATCTAATCAAAATCCAAACTTAATATCCTTGATCCAATTATTTGATGTATTATGCAATCTGTCTTTTCCCACCCTAAGAATATTTGAAATACAATTGACTTCATACAAACAACAATCAATCCTTTTAAAGATTATTTTCATAAAAATTGTATTTTACTTAAAGCAAACAGTCAAACAGTATTTTCGAATGTTAACACTAATGTGAAATTATAGATGAAAAAGGCTGATGAATATGTCAAGCATAGTAGTTTTAATTATTTTTTACTGAAAACTTAAAAAATAATATATAGTATTGAAAACACATATCATCTGAACGAGACCCTGTGATACCCACGTTTCGTGTTTGGAGATAAAAATGCAATGCGTATAGATTTATTTCCCGCTATGAAATGACACGACAAGTAAAATTACTAAGGACGAGCCTAGGTGGATTCTCATTCGAGCCGGACATTTTTTAATCAAAAGCGTAAGGTGAGATTTTCACAAGAACTCGATTTTGTAAGCTAAAAGTAAAAAAAAAACAATGGGTATATTTGGTTGAACATAAAATTGCATTGCAACAAGCCATTGCGAACATATTAAATAGTTAGCCAATTACCTAACACGAGGCATCAGATGTGGTGTCGTCATTTGAACAGAACGTGTCTGCGTATCTAAACATCCAACAGTTCCATCTGTAGAATGGGTTTAACTGTCGGATGGGATTGGGACAAACAGTCAGTGCAATTACAGGATAGTTTAAACATATTTTATTGTTCAAAATGACAAAAGGATCCGACACAAGTTTTACAACTTAGTAACGTCTTCTCCAAAACAAATACAAAATATACACATTAATTAATGAACACATCAAATATTTCATACTAACAAATAATTTAAGAATAAAGACATGAAAACAAAAGGAAACTTTTTGAAGCGAATCAATGGATTTTAATCGAGTGCATCCTTTTACAGTATAAATACGACACAAACACACCGAATAGTTAGTGGAATTACCTATGCGCAAATTTTGTTCTTGTGGACATAACTTAAATAAGTGTGTGTGTTTTTCTCATAATAAAGCGTGGGATCTTAATATATTATCCAAGTTTTCGAAAAGGATGTCAGCTGCACACTGGTAAGTATAGATTTGAAACTTATTCTTATATTCTTTCGTTAAAATCCATTGAATCGTTATTGATAACAAAACTTAACAGTAAATATTCATCAAATATTCATCAAGATCATTCGATTATTGTCATTACATGCATGTATATAGAAATATCTTTAATTTCATGTGTTGTAAGCAGAATTAAGGTTGTCAATGCAGAGAAAAACGTTTGGTATTTTTTTATATACCTTTGAACAGATAAACAAATAATATCATTTTCTTCAGTACGTAAAGCATCATCGCCAAATAATAATAAATCGATAGTAATATTTACATTAAAAACATTAATTTCGTTAAACATCAGATTTCTCTGAGCTGAAAAATTAATACAATATAATAGATAGTGTTCAACATTTTCATTAATAAAACCACATGAACAATTTGCATTTTGTATCAAATTTGCTTTGAACAAGTCAGCACGCAGTGCGCTACATCTGTTGCGCAGCCTTGTGTGTAAAACAGAATACAAACGATCTCCTAAAGAACCAAATCTCGGAGATTTATTATTTCTAAAATTACAGGATGGGATTAGGACGAGCTGTATGTGGGATTACATGACGGGATTGGGACTAACAGTCTGTGGGATTATAGATCTTATCGTGTGTTTATCATTTGTAAATGCAAACAAATACAGTTTTGTAAGAAGATGCAGTAGGAATGTCAATGAGGAATTTTTCACCAAAGAACAACTGCCGAAGAATGAAGCAACTATCGGTCACCGTTTGCTCTCCAAAAATGAGCAAAAAGCATACGGCATAGCTACATTTGTACATGTAGCTGTATAAACGACCAAAGATGAAAAATGTAAAACAATTCAAATTAGAAAGCTAATGGTTTCTGAAAGCTACTTAAAAACTAATATAATAATAAATCATAAAAATAAGATCAAGACACATCCGATCAGGCATGCCAATTTTTTGTTATTAAAAATAATTTATTGATATATTTTAATATTTTATGTTAAAAAGCTTCCCCAAGACTACTTTTGCATAGGTACTATTTCTGTACTAAAAATTTGTAGTACTGGAAATCTACTTTTAATATTCAGTACTATTTTGTTACTCTAAAATTATTGTAATATTTAGGTACCTGTATTTTACAGTACTTTATTTGTACTTGAAATTTAAGTACTACAGATTTTTGGTTACTACCGTTACATTTTCAGCATTTTGAACGTTTTCTATTTCAAATCTCTTAAAGTTATGATTTTCAAACATGGAATATTGTATTATTTCTGTACCAAAATATTTAGTACAAATCAAGTACTGTAAAATACAAGTACCTAAATGTTACAATAGTTTTAAAGTAAAGAAATAGTACTAAATATTAAAAGTAAATTTCCAGTACTGCATTTTTTTAGTACAGAAATAGTACATTTGCAAAAGTAGTTGTGTACACTTTAAGCTTGTTAAGTACGGCTTTATATTTTCGCTACGTTTACACGTACATCGGTCCCTTGTTCATGTTTGTTTGTTTGTTCTGTTTACACCAAGAGTATAGATTTTTTTTAACTTAAAATTCATACAAGTTTGTGAGATTTAAGTTTGTCAAGGTTTGAATGAGATTACAAATTGTCATCTCAAATATTATATGTTCGATGGTCCAGTGATTTTAATGATACAAGAATAATAAAAGATCTTGAAAGAATTTGAAAAATGTGATGTAAAAAAAATGGATTGCTTGTTTGTAAATTGACTTGCAGATCCTAGCAGATCAACTCATACGATGTAAACAATTGCAAACTTAAAACTTCTTTAAAAAAAAATCATGCAAAGAAAATAATTATGTGTCTTCCTTAACAAAATCCGATTATCAAGTAAAACTGCAAGAAATCACAGAAAACTGTTGCAATTAATTTTTAACCGGATTTTTGTGACAAAAATGTCGGTTATTGATTTGGGGATGTATGGCGGGCGGCCGGGCGGCAATCAAATGTTGTCCGTGCATTTACTCATGAACCGTTCAACCAAAGCTTTTTAAATTTTAATATGCTATTACTGACAACTATACGAAGGTCAAGTTCAATAATGGCGATTTTGACTTTTACCGTTCAGGAGTTATGGTTCTTGAAAGATTGAAAGATGGAGTTTCCAGTCTTGTTCGTGCATTTACGCATGAACTGTTCTACTAAAGCTTCCCAAATTTTAATATGTTGTTACTGATGACAGAATGGAGGTCAAGTTTAATAATGACGATTTTGACTTTTACCGTTCTGGAGTTATGGTTCTAGAAAGATTGAAAAATGGAGTTTCCAGTCGTGTCCGTGCATTTATGCATGAACTGTTCTATCAAAGCTTCCGAAATTTTAATATGCTGTTACTGATGACAAAATGGAGGTCAAGTTCAATAATGACGATTTTGACTTTTACCGTTCAGGAGTTATGGTTCTTGAAAGATTGAAAAATGGTGTTTCCCGTCGTGTCTGTGCATTTTCTCATGAACCATTCAACCAAGGCTTTTGAAATTTTAATATGTTGTTACTGATGACAAAATAGAGGTCAAGTTTAATAATGACGATTTTGACTTTTACCGTTCAGGAGTTATGGTTCTTGAAAGATTGAAAAATGGAGTTTCCAGTCGTGTCCGTGCATTTATGCATGAACTGTTCTATCAAAGCTTCCGAAATTTTAATATGCTGTTACTGATGACAAAATGGAGGTCAAGTTCAATAATGACGATTTTGACTTTTACCGTTCAGGAGTTATGGTTCTTGAAAGATTGAAAAATGGTGTTTCCCGTCGTGTCCGTGCATTTTCTCATGAACCATTCAACCAAGGCTTTTGAAATTTTAATATGTTGTTACTGATGACAAAATAGAGGTCAAGTTTGATAATGACGATTTTGACTTTTACCGTTCAGGAGTTATGGTTCTTGAAAGATCGTAAAATGGCGTTTCCATTCACGTTGTTGCATTTACTCATGAACCATTCAATCTAAGCTTTTCAAATTTTAATATGTTGATACTGATGACAAAATGGAGGTCAAATTTGTATTGACGATTTTCACTTTCACCATTCATCAGTAATGGCTCTTGTGATATTGCCAGGACACAAATAAATGTTAATAAATCCGGTTTGCTGTCGTTGTGACAGCCTCTTGTTATCTATAATACTAAAATTACGAGGTCCAATGTGTCAGCCGTCATCACGTAAAAACGACGAATCAAAGAATTCAACTTTATATATAACTAATATAGTACAAATGTGTAGATTAAAAATTACACCACTCTAGGCCCTTTTGTTTTCCACGTAATTAATATTGCCAATAATTAAGAAGTCCCGGGTCGAGTCCGATACCGATACCAATAGTATATTCACCTGTTATCGATTACCTTATCTGTACGTTCCGCATCTGACAGGCGCACCACCAAACGGTGTATTCAGGATTAATATGCTATATAGTATTACACGGGTCATAATCACAGGGTTGACACTACTTAATTGTCAAATTGTTACCTATTGAAGTACATTTTATTTTAATCAGTTAGACTTTCTAAGATAACAATACGAATACTAAAAATCTGGATTAAAATAAGGCGTAAAGGTACAGTTTTCAATTTGTTAGCGGGCATGACGTAAAACAGCGAATCAAAGAATTCAACTTTATTTATAACTAATATAGGACAATGCTGTCGATTAAAAAATACTCCATTCCAGGACCTTTTGTTTTCCAAATAATTAATATTATCAATAATTGATAAGTTCCAGTTCGACGGGTTCAAACAGAAAGATTTGAAAGCATAGAAAACTGTCACGGTATCTTATAATCGGCATGACTTTATCAGATGACAATAATACTAATACTAAAATAAGGCTTGCGCATAGTTATAAATAATACTTTAATTCAGTCACGGACCCGCGATATCACGGGTGTGTTCTAGTATTATTTATTTATCAGCCTTTTTCTAATGAAGTAGAACACGTTATATCTACCATTCAAATATATATGACGACCTCTGTTATACATGTAAATGCAGCATTGGTTCCAACACTTGATAGGGGTATTTAGAGCACTATGACGGCGTGCACAAAGTTGACGGCAACTGTAAAATTCGCCTTTTAAATAGTTTTATACAACCGTGTTTTAAATATTTTTGAATAAGAATAGGAATAAGATTTGTTTTTATGATAAAATGATGAATGCATGCCATTAAAATCCACATTACTAGTAAGGTAAATTAAAATTTAATCTATAAAGCATGAAACGGGCATATAGAAAACGGCAAAAATACGGTGTAACTTGTAACATTAAATAAGCATAAATTAGAGTTTTTAACCTAAACTTATACAAATTCAACATATTTTCCTGCATTTTCGTATAATAGAATTGTTCGGATTCGGACTCGGACATCACACGAAATTCATCGCAAAAAAAATCAAAAACGATCATGGTAGATAAGTTTGGAATGGTCTTCGTTATGTGTAAGAAGTAGTAATTTGGAAGGACTAATAATCGAAATGGAAGAATCGACAAGAAAAATATGTAATTACAATCTTTTTATTTTCAAAATAACTTGGTATTCAAAATGTGCATAACCAGAGGTTTAAAATAATCTGCAAAATATGAATGATTCGATAGTCCAGACTGAACACCTGAATTTTTTTAATGTCCAGCTAGTATGTTACAATCTTAAGAAATGACGTTTTAACGCTATTTTCTGAAAAGGGTCCACGACATAATCGCTAATCATTTCCATGCACTTTTTTGTTCGAAAGAAAAAAGAACTATGTTGAACGTAAATATTTAAAGTTATGTGATAAACAAAGTGTCCAGTGTTTTTGTTATGCGCTTGTTTTCTAGATGAAAATGCCGACGTCGTAAATGGTTTTAGTAATTTGAAGACGTTACGTTTGTGGACTCAGCTTTGTGCACGCCGTCTATTAGTTCGAATTCTCAATAATACATGTTAGATCGCATAATGTCGACTTACATTAACTAATCAGCCCTACAAAAATACTATTTTTTTAAAACTGAAGACCTCTTTAAGACACTCTTTTTTTTTTTATCGATGCAAACATTGCATTGCCATTCGGACAAATCGTCCTAATCATGCCAATGTCCAATACACATGGATATTATTAGTTCTTAAAATGCCGTACAATAATAAACAGATATATCATGTTAAGGAGGGGTATTTGCGAAAAATACCAGTCGAGAGAATGTTAAATTTCGCGAGCCGTAAGGCGAGGGAAATTCATTCTCAAGACTGGTATTTTTCACAAATACCCCTCAAGAACATGCTATATCTGCATGTTTAATTACCTCGAATGATAATGTTCAAAAACGCATTGATGATCGTGACGTTAAAAGCGTCCAGTCGGATAGAGTATTTTTGGCAAATACCAAGGCAGAGAGGGTAAAAAGGCAAATCCTTTTTTCAAATACCCCGGCGGCGTTAAAAAATGAACGATATTCATTTGATAACAGTAAATTGGTAAAAAATATACTGGCTATCAACCAATCAAAACCCAGGATAAGGTGTAATTACAAAAACAACTCAATATTTGGATTTGAAATTATATACATTTTTAAAAAAATCATATCTGTTTTTTTTTTTAAATTGACATTACATAATATATATTTGGGAACATTCAATGTTGATTTTGGTTTACACGGTATTAGGGAAGAAGTTTGTTCTAAATTTGTAATTATAGTTTTTATAGTTGACGTTTAACTTTATGTACAAATTCAAACTACATAGATTTACAAATGTTATAGTTTTACCTTCAAATGTACAAGATCAAATTAATTAGATTTTATCATTTTACATCTGATTATAATAGTACGGTATTGTTTCTGTTCTTTTGTGGAATTTAAAAAGCGTATACAATCCATTTTCACTGTAAATTAGCAACGACGTGTGTGGTTGGCATTGTTATAAGATGAATGGTAAAATTGGGAAGGGAATTGTGGAATATGTTAATTATATATAAAGAGACAACGATCAGACTAAAGAGCAGATAACCGCCGAATGCTGATGGGTCTCCAACGCAGCGAGACAATTTCGCACCCGGAGTTGGGCCTCGGCTCGCCCCTAAATAGAAATGTGAATGGTTATCGAGCTTCTTCTTGTAGTTACAAAAATATCCAACTTATTAAGACAAGTTCTAGTACTCTTTTCAACTAAGTGATTCTTCTAATTTAAGAAATTTATTAAATGACATGTTTTGTACCATTAAAACTATTGGAATTAGTAAGAGTTATACATTGAAAAGTTATGTTGTACCCACGCAAATACGATACGAAATTTTTACTAGATTCTTCTGTTGTGATAACTGTGTGTTATATGGTATTTTTTGTACTCTATATATTTCGTTTTATATTTTGTCTGATTCACACATATGTATAGTAATTTAAGTGGTGACTAAAATTAAGAAATCAATGTACATTGGAATGTGTCAAAGAGATAACAGCCCGACTAAAGATAAGAAAACAACCAAAGGCCACCGATGGGTCTTCTTGGTGAAATCATGTTGTTTATCTGTAGTTCGATGTTAAAGAAAAATAAATAATACTATTTTTTTGGATATATTCATGTTATTTCAAAATTCAAAATCTGTTTTTTTCAAAGTCATTCCGACATTCATTGTGAAATTCGACATTTAATTTTGACACAAAAATTTTATAACGTATTTATAGAAAATAATTTATGCAGTACATCATTAATTGTATTTATTTTATTTTCAGAAAAAAACCAAACAGAAAGTCTAGATTGATATGCGTTATTCGACAGTATGTGCATGCAAATGGCTTATTAAATTTACCGCGGCTATTATAGTCATAGTGATAACCTTTTGTATTGGACTGCACAGTGAAATATCCAAGGACCACAATGCTACACTAGTAACGCCAACACCTACCCTTTCACCGGAAGAGGGACTTCAAATATATATAAAAAATCTCAGTTCTTGGCAAGATCATAATGACAGTGCAATCGTCAATTCACATCCATATCAGTATTTAATAGTCCCGACAAAAATTTGTAAACTAAACGGAGCTGTGTCCGACCCATTTCTTTTAATAGTTGTCAAATCCTATGTTTCAAACATAGGACATCGTGAAGCTATTCGTGCAACGTGGGGAAAGGATCTTCCTTCGTCTGTCAGACTCGTTTTCATTCTAGGATATTTAGATTTCATGAAATCGTACATTGCAATTGAAAGCAATCGATACAAAGATATAATTCAAGAAGATTTTTTCGACGTCTACAGAAATAATACTGTAAAGACAATCATGGGATTTAATTGGGCCGTGGATAATTGCAAGGAATCTCAATACACATTTTTTGTGGACGACGATTACATAGTCAACATTCCGAAACTGTTGACTTACATCAAATCCCACCATAAAAACAGTAAAGGGGTAGGTCTTTATGCTGGATACATGTGGGAAAAGGCTTTTCCGAAACGAACAAATCTTTCAAAATGGTATGTTCCGTATAAAGACTATCCATGCGTGTATTGGCCTAAATATGTAGGTGGCGGTTCTATGATGATTTCTATGGATGTAGTAACAAAAATGAAAGAAGCATTTCCATACATTAAACCTATATTTATAGACGATGTGTATATAGGAATAGTTGCAGCAACCTTAGGCATAAAAGTGCAAATGGAGGGCCGATTCTCTCCAGACTACAAGCCTAATAATATAGGAGTGTTGTACTCTACTCATGGTGTTGCATCATCTAGTGCTTTAATTCACGATTGGGAAATGATCAAAAGTAAAATCCGGAAATAGATTCTCAATTTATCATATATTGTATTCTGCTACTGTTGTTAATTTTAAATTATTTCTAGTCTAGTCCACAGAAAAAGAATACTCAAATTAAGATATTTTTAATAAAAGAGTTAGTTTTTATGGTGCTCCTTTTTAAAAGAAATATGAATATTAAATGTCGGCAGAGAATTTGTGTTATTCCGTAATTACAGAATCTATTTCATTCTAACCTTCGTTCTAACATGTCATTCTATTTTTAATATTGTCATATTATACTTACCGACTTTAGAAACGCACCACTAGATTCTTATTTTTAATTCCCATTTTCAAATATGAAATTTTTGTTAAACAAACTTATGAACAGACATTTCTGTCATTACTTCATTGTTTAACAAAAATTGGCAGCTCAAAAGTTGAATGTATAACGTCAGTTTCAATTTTCAAATCAAGTGGTATACACTGAAACTCTGGTTTCCCCCTTATCAATAAATGTGTCACTGTCAAAAGCAATGACAGCCTGTAACAAACGCCAAAATGATTGTCAGAAGGTCATCCAATTTTGTTCGGCATGTTTTTGATTCTGATTTGCACCTTCTGATTTTGCCGTTGTTCCACTCATTTCAATGGGTTTTGTCAATTATGCGGCTGAAACTTTAGAGCTTTAAATGTTTTTTCTGCAGTAGATTCTTTGGCAGTTCAGTTTATGGGAAACATTTATGGCATGAATCTGTGCGCATATCTTCAATAAATCCCGTCTACCTGTATCGTTGTCGGAAGGACCATAAGACGAGTTTCCGACGTCAAACATTTTTTAACTGAGTTACGTGTGGCCATTGATTGAAAGAACTGTTTCACATAGAAAAAAAACCCTGAAAAATCTTTTATGGGTTCCAAATTTCGCTTCAAGAAATTCATGCGACTTGAATAATCCGGTATGTTCAATAACCACAGGTATGTCAGATGTTAACATTTTCTAAAGAGAAAGAAGTATGGTAAGCATGAATAGTAGTTATAAAGGATCAAACATGATTTGTTAAAAAAAATCAACAAAATGAGTGTTGCGTTTTTAAAGTCAGCCAGTATACTTCATTTATTTACGTGTTGTTTTTTTTTTTTGGGGGGGGGGGGGGGGAGCATATATAACTGTTGGGTTGTCGAATGACGATTCTTCATACAAATCTATTTACTCTAGTATAAACTTAATTCAACGTGTTTTGTTACATAAAATATTCTATCCTGCAATTATTGTTCACGTAACTAGTATACTAAAATAAACAGTTTGTTTGCTTTATTTGTATATGAATACAAATACAAATAAAGTCTCCTTACGTTGGCCCAATGGTCTAAGTAGTTATTGCTACACAGAAAAATGAGAATGATACATACTGAAAAAAAGTAGTTACTACTGTAATCACTAGCCATTCAACTCTGAGGTTTTGAGTTCGTGTGGGTGTACTCGACTCCAATCTTAATTGACTTGGATTGTCAGTTATCCTGACGTTAAAACACATATAATCAAAGTTCTTACGTAACAGTTCAATTCGGGTTCTTTTTCGAGGTCCACACTTAAACCATGTCAATTTCTACATGCAGTTATACTTGCTACGAAACAAGATACAAGCTTGTATATAACCTCACTTTTCGTTCTGTTTCTAAAGCCGACAATGTTTATATTTTAATTGTCTATGAGCGAAGAAGTGGGTATAAAAAGGAAGAAGTATTACCAGCTGCTCTAAAATCGTAAGGATGTCCCGTCTAACACCTTCCAGTATTTTCTTTATTCATCCAGCAATTTGGAACAAATCAGTTTGAAAGATCACTGGCCAAGAATAATAGAATCCATAGGACAGTGGCCAATACTACTAGTCTCTTCACTGATCGTGATACACAACATTGAATTTTGCAAGTAGATATAGGAAGATGTGGTATGAGTGCCAATGAGACAACTCTCCATCCAAGTAACAACTTATAAAAGTAAACCATTATAGGTCAAGGTATGGCCTTCAACACGGAGCCTTGGCTCACACCGAACCGCACAATATTTTCCAAATTTTCATATTGTGTTCACATTGTCGAAAAGAAATTATTTATAAATTTATTAAATGATACATATATAAACGGAATATAAAAGTACTGTTTAGAAAAGGAAACTTTCTTTTTGTAAAAAAAATAATATTTTTTTTATGAAGCATACATTATCCCTTTTTAACTATCCTCGTTACCTGGTTCCTACTTGCTTGTCTCTCAATTCCCTCTAACATAACTCCCGTTCATTCCCAGGCTTCGATTCCAGAACGGATCATAGGGGGGCCCAGGAGGGGTTTCGAGGATTGAAACCTCCTTTTTTTTTACCCCCCTTTTTATTTGAACGATCAATACATTTGAATGGGACCTATGGTTGGAAACGGCATCTTCTACAAAGGTTAAAAGAAAACTGAGCTATATGTTGAATACGTGGAAATCCCCCTTTTTTGAAAATTTACATAAAGTTCAATAAATGGTTCAGACGTGAAAACCAAAGTTACATAAAAATGGTGAAAGTATTTTTTAGCTATAGTCTGAAAACTGCAACCCCCACCTCTTTATATCCAAAAAAAAAAAAAAATCTGAAATTTCTAAACATCGAGAGGGAGCTTACATCAATAAATGTTAATTGATAAATAATTTACCAAAGTGTTTTGTGAAATGGTAACAGCAGGTTGTAGTTATTATAACACCTGATCATGTCAGACAGACGTTCAAGACAACGGTATACACCATAATTTGTTCCGTCTTAAAATACAGGCGTATGAAACTGTTTACAGCTGACATATTCAATCAATTAACTCAATATAGTTTGAGTGATGTTTGGTTGAGAGTTAAAAGTACTATCAATAAAACTTGGGGAAAGAAATTTCGAGAAACCTAAAAAAAAAAATTCTTAAATTAATTTAGTGACGTAATTTTTCAATTCGTTTAGTGTTTAAATACACTGACCCCTGTAATTAACGGAGTGAACATTTGATGGTTCCACTTCTCTCTCCCTTACATTTTTTTTGTCAGTGAGGCATAGATTATCCCTTGTTTCCTACCCTCTTCATAAGGTTCCCGCCAAGAATTTTTCTATCTTACTACCCTCGTCACCTGGTTTCCGACCGACTCCGAATAACCTTACTTCCACTCATTCCCAAGCCCCGATTCAAGAATCATGTCTACCTCAGGGTCGGATTAGAAAGGGGAAGGTCCGAGGGTTGGAACACCCCTTTGTTCATGGATCGGGAACCCCCTTTAAAAATTGACTGGATACACCCGCTTGTATTTGAAATCATAATTGGTATATCTACAATACACTAGGGATCCTCTTCGTCTGGTTCCCGTCCCTCTAATTGAGGGGTGAACTTCGGGTAGTTCCAACTTCCATCACAATTACTTTTTTTGTGAAGCATAGAATTTTTCTATTTTACTACCCTCGTCACCTGATTCCAGCCCGACTCCCAATTCCCTCTAACCTCACTCCCACTAATTTCCAAGCCTCGATTCAAGAATCATGTCCACCTCAGTGGTGGATTATGGAGGGGAAGGTCCGAAATTCGGACCCCACCTTCTCTTTGGTTCGAAACCCTTTTAATAATGACTGGATCCACCCGCTCGTATTTGTTATCATAATTGATATAATTTATGTTCAATACTCTAGGGATCAAATTTTCGAAAATATCAAATATTTGAATCAAATAGGAACAACAACTCAAGGAAATCATCTTCCGTATCAAAGACATTGTCATCCGCAGCCAAGCCGTATGATGACCATAATATAATAATTATCACTATTAGAACTAACAGTAACAGTTAAGTAGACTATTGAACATAAATAAAAAAAAAAATATATATAAAAAAAGAAAAGATTATGTATGTAAAGTTGAACACACCTTGTTCGGCACTTAATATATGTACATTGTCACATTGGTACATGAATTTCGTATTGCTTTACACAAGGTGACCTCTCACACTTTTAATCGGCCAGAATACGTAATATGCAAAATAGTCGATTTGATGGTGAAGGGTAATCAGAAAAAATACAAATATCGTATAATAAATCAAATGATACATTCATTGAAGTGGAGACAAACCCTATAAAAGCACTTTTATGACAGTCGCATCAAATTCCGTTATTTTTACAACGATGCGTGAACAAAACAGACATAACCGGTAAAATAGTCAAAATATGGTGAAAGTACTTCAGATTATATGTTTAATATAAGTTTTCATAAAACTACTGGTATTCATTTTACTTAAGAATTCTTTCATTTTAGAGAGAAACCGATGGAATCGCATGACCTCCAACGGAGCGAGACCACATGCGTCAACAAAGCTTCACCTTTGCATTACCTTCCTTTCAAATCAAGACTCAGTAAAAAAAAATGTCACTTTAGGGAATGATAACTTATACCATACAGCTGTGCTGTTTTTATATTGAGACTTCAGAAATGTCCTCAGTGATGAGCAAACAAGCCTACCTCTTAAAGCAAGAAAGGGTATTATACAACCCATTTGATTTTTGTGGTAACGTATTCTCCAGTGTCTAAGTTTATTGGTCTTGATATTAGGCCGGGTCAAAGGTAGATTAAAATTTGTATTTGCTTCGTTCTCGACAACCACTTGGAAGTCAAAACAAAGATTAGTTGACTGTTTTTGCCTTCAAAATGTTACTTAAGCTTGTGAACATGTCTTGAAATCAAATAACATGACGATTTAGTTCTACTTTAAACATATTTTATTTCAAAAAATCATGTACATGACATACACATATAAATACAGTGATACAATATTACAAAGGGATTCGGAAACAAGGTTTCCCTTATATTAATCCGTCTCCCTGAAGAAAAAAGATAAAGGGAAATAACTGCAAATAAAAAAGTTGATTTTTTTTCGTCAGATCTTTCCTATATATATATGTACCGGCGGCGGAGTGTGTTTACAGGACTTTGTAAAGACTGTCTCACCCAATTACGATCCTAATCATGCACGAAGGACTATAAGCCAAAACGCTTCGAATCTACCAAAAATTGTTGTACTTGTTTAAACACGAGTAGATTTTCCTCTTGATTGAGGTTATTGCAGCCAAATAGGAGTGTTTCTATATTGTATGGGAACGGAATTTTTTCTATCGTACGTTTTCGGACAAGGGAGTAATTATTACACTCGAGAAGAAAATGCTTACTGCTCTCGATTCTACCGCAGGTACAGTTTTTACTTTCTATAAGATTTCTCTTAAATAAATGTTCGTTCAGATTACTACAATTCAACCGAAGTCTGGCATGAAGTATTTGTCCTTTCCTGTCTCCATAAAAATAATAATTTGGTATTTTACTTACATTTTGATTAAGGTAACGTTTAAGTGTAAACTTAGATGGACTTAGTCTGATATCGTCCGGAATAGCATTCCAGGATCGAATAACTGAGGGAAGAAAAGATTTCTGGTAAAATGCAGTTCTACACTTTATATGTTGCGTGTCATTCGTTCGTCTTGTGTCATAATTATGAATATTAAACAATTGTTGAGGGATAATATCGCTTAAATAATCAGGGGTTTTGTTATGAAACATTTCATGAAATTTTATAATTTTGTGTTTTTTACGTCTTTCTGATAGTAACTCCCATCCTGTTTCGTCGTATAATTTATTTATGGACGATAACTTAGTACCACCAGTTACTATCCTAGCCGCTTCAAGTTGCATACATTCTAGTTTATCACTTATATAGTCTGGAATGTTGTCCCAAATGATATCTGTATATTCAAAAAAAGGTCGGATAAAACTGAAATATATAGTTTGTAAATACTTTCTTTTCAATTTGAATTTCAAGGCACGAAATAAATTTAATCTTGGTGTTATCTTTTCAATTATTTTATTGACATGAAAATGCCATGAACCATCCTCGTGAAAAATTAAACCAAGGTGTTTATGGCTTTCTACTTCTGAAATCATATCATCATTCATATAAAGAGGTGGATGATGGGGTTTTACTGATTTCTTGGAAATTGTCATAGCTTCAGTCTTTTTTGCATTAAAATTTACTAGCCATTGGACTGACCAATTGTTGATAGTCTCTATATCAGAATTAAGTTTGCTCGCTGCTGCATATTCATCTTCAACTACTATGAAAAGGGAAGTATCGTCAGCATATAGTTTTATATTACAGTCTATGTCGTTTACAATGTCATTTATATATACTAAAAAAAGTAAGGGGCCTAATATTGATCCTTGAGGGACGCCAGCATTTACACCAAAAGTATCCGAGGATTGACCTGAAATAACAACTTTTTGTTTTCGATTTGATAAATAGCTCATAAACCACTTTAATAGGTTTCCTCTTATACCAATACATTTAAGTTTATAAATTAGACCTTCATGCCAGACTCGATCGAAAGCACGACTTATATCAAAAAAGACAACACGAATCTCTTTTCCTGCGTCAAGAGCTTTGCCAAATAAATCTGTTATGTGTAAGAGTTGGTTAATTGTAGAATCTCCAGGCATGAAACCTGACTGGGCACATGTTATTATTTTATGTTTTGTTAAAAAGTTAAAGAAATGTTTAAAAACACAACGTTCCATACTCTTACCAATGATCGACAAAAGTGATATCGGTCTATAGTTTGAAACCAGTTCTCTATCACCACTTTTGAAAACTGGTATAACGCTTGCTAATTTCCAGGTTTCTGGATACACAGCTTCACGTATAGATTTATTGAAAAGCTGAGCCAGGGGCCTACTTAACTCTCGAGCAGCATACTTCAGAAGCCTACCGCTAATTTCATCAGGGCCCGTCGCTTTAGTGACATCTAACAAAGACAAGTGATCAAACACTTCCTCTTCGGTTATTATAATATTGTTTAAAACTGGTATATCATCGGACATGGGGGTATTAGGAAAAGACGCTGTAGAATCATCCACGGTAGCTTGCTTACAAAAAAAGAGATTAAATGCGTTTGATTTTTCATTATCGTCTTCTATATATTCATTATTTACTAACAAAGGGGGATAATTTGACGCTTTCGAAGGCTGTCCAGATAAATTTCTTAAAAGTTTCCACCAATTCTTAACATTGGTTTCTGGATTCTCTAATATATTTATTTGTTTGTTGAAAAAGTCAAGTTTAGCTGTTTTTATAAAATTTATGCATTGATTCCTAACATACCGAAATTGTCGCCAAGAATCAGCAGTATTTTTCTTTTTTGCCATTTTATGAAGTCTTTTTCGACGCCGAATTAGTTTTTTTATATGACCATGGCGGGTCTTGAGATCTAAACTTGACAAATTTACAAGGTATATGTTTTGCAGCTATTTTTAATATAGTTTCTGTAATTTTTGTCGCGGCAACATTTACGTCATTATTATTAATAATGTTATCCCAATTAACTTCACTTGGATCAAATTTATAATTAGTTAGGTCTGCGTGATCATAGTCCCAAATCTTCCTACTAAAAACTTTGTTTGGTGTTTTTTGAATGTTTATTATGCCACTCACAGGACAGTGATATCGTACATTAGCTTCCAAAATATTATCACCGACTTCAGTATATAAAAGTATGTCAGGGTCGTTTACTAAAATTAAATCCAGTAAAGATGAACTGGTCTCGCAAAAAAATGTCGGCTGATCAATTGCTTGATTCAGGCCGTTTTGCAAAATAATATTTGTAAGTTTTGTGTTTCGATAATTCAACAAATTTTCGTTGAAATCGCCCGTTACTACTATTTTGTCAATACCCGAATTGAGAGCATTTTCTATGGACAAATTCATATTATCCCAGTATTGCGCATTAGAATCAGGGGGTCTATAAAATACTCCAAACAGACATTTACATTTTTGTGTGTTAATTTCTATCCAAAGACACTCAAGATTTTGTATTTCAAGATCATGACGTCGTTTACTTGGTATATTATCTTTTACAAAAACTAAGACCCCACCACCGATTCTGTCACCATTCCGATCTTTTCGATATGGAGTTTTAAAATTATCTAATTTTAATTGGCTATCAGCTATATCGGACTTAAGCCATGTTTCGGTAAGTAAGATTATGTCCCTGTCCCCCAGCTCAGCTTCAACTATTGATTTTTTAGGGAGCAAACTTTGTATATTTAGGCATTATAACGATAAAAATCTAACATATCAGTTAAACTATCATTATGCAGGCAGTTATCTGGTGAGTAGGACGTTGGCCCCGGATTTAGTTCGATATCCCCTGCCGTATAAATTATAAGAAAAATATATAAAAATAACTGACAAATCGATAAACAAATGTCATTTGTATTTTCATATCTACCCATCAAAGGAGTTGCTTTTTTTGTTTCTAAAACCCATCCTGTACTTTTTAAAGACGAATTCAAACTTGATAACAAACATGTAGAACAACTTTGAGTTTTTAAATTTGTTTTTAATTGGAAGTATAAATATACTGTGAGAGCCTTTGTGCCAATTTGGGCAAGCAGATTAACTAATATAACGGTATGTAAATCGATCGAGTGAGACAGTCGAGTAGACCTGACATAGTGTAGCCCAACACGTGCCCTATATGTATTTAGGTCACTTCCCATTGTTTACATTTAGTGTAGACGAATACATTACAAAACAGAACACATGTTGGGAGCATTACAATAATAATAATATTAGTGGTAAGAAAATGATAAGTATAACACTGATTCACACATCCGACGCCGGGACAACATAAAGGAAGCAAATAAACAGTAAGTAACAAAAATGTAATAATATAAACAAGTTTTAGCATTTTCTTTGGGAGTTTTACCCATGACAGGAAAATAAATTGTACACAAATCACAATGCACGATAGAGAAATATTAATGCACATTTTAATTTAGTTGGAAGTATCCAAAGGAAGAGTAACCCTTTGTTCATTTATATCTGAATTCTTAAAGTGATTATCATTTAGAAAAGACCGTCTCAATTAGTCACACACCTTCAAAAAAAAAAAAAAAAGGGGGGGGGGGGGGGGGTTACAAAAGGACAAAAAAAAAAAACAAACAAAAAAACAGTTCACCTCTACATGCACGCTCAACTCGTTCTCAAAGAATCAATGCATCACTTAATATAAAGTGGGAAAATCATTGGTTTGATTTGATTTTTGTTTGTATGTATCCCCGTTCGCCAGTTTACATATTATTGTCAAAAAATAAAATAAGCTCACCCACACATCCACACACATTGTATAAACACATTCATTTCCAATTCAATATGTAAAGGTAAATATAGATTGATTAATACAAAAGTATGATGTAGCAAATAACATAATAAAAAAAAAACCCAACAAAAACACAAAGTAAATTAGACAAAGTCAAACTGAACATGGTTAATTTTATTAGCGTCCACCGTTTCCAACATCTCCGTTAATGACAGACATTGCACCATCATCATGTGTTAATAATCGTTCTCTAGTAGCACCTGTGGCTTCATCTGTTGTTCGGACCATTCGGTTGGGGGTTCAATTTCAAGCTCATTTAACATTGCAATGAAATCATCATTATTTCGTACTATGTGTTTGTCATCTTTGTTGTCTACAATATATATTTTGCCGTCGACCACCCATGTTGATTTGAGCTTCTTGTTTCGTACCAGAAATCTTGCATAATATGCAAGTTTACTTCTCAGCCTTGTTAATTCTTGGTTGATTGAGATATTAGCAAGTTGAGGGTTTTTTTGGTTAAATTTGCTCAAGCGCAGTAGAGATTCCTTAACTGCATGACTGGCTAAACGTATGATGATTGGGCGTGGACGATCAGAATGTTGCTTCCCAGTGCGGTGACTTATTACTATGTCACTCTGTGACATTTGGACATGCATTTGGCTTGCGATTTTTAGTATTTTGTTCTAGCATGGAATTTTCAGAAAACATAAGCTTGTTATCATGAATATTAATGTAAAAGTTGCCGCTAGAGTATAACCAATTACTATAATCTTATAATATAAAAACACACTGTGCTATTTTTGTGGTTTGATTGTCTCATTTTTTGAACGCATGTCCGTCATTTTATATGTTTTAGACGCATATTTAAGCTGATCAACATGTAGTCCTATAAAGAATCGTTGTTAAACATCTAGAGGTAAATATTTGTGTAAGACAATGATTATTCAAGTATAAGGTATATAAAACACTACCGTCCTGAACAAGCATGAAATATTTGCCACTGGACGTTAAACAGCCAACAATCTATCCATCAAAATGCATCAAACCAACACACCAATGCGTTTATTATTTATTTTTTATCGCTAAAATAGAAATTAATAATAGAATACAAAAATTAGAATTTATTTAATATTTATTAAAATCAGTCACTCCTTCCTTTTTTTCAAAAGTTCCCCGGCTTTATCAAAGCTGCAGTAAACAGATTATAAAACTCATTTCCATAAAGACGACTCCCGGTTTGCATTTGAATCCAAAGCTTATCTCCTCCCCTGATAGTGCCACGTTTACTGTCTGCGATGCCATGTCATATGGACCTCCTGTGTATAGCCATACCAAAATCTGTCCATTTTTCATTAAGGAAAGATGAGATCCCTTGTTAGGAGGAGTCATCATAGAAGCAGCCACAGAGTAAACACCGGGCGTTTTAATAGTAAAAACACCCGTAGCAGAATCGTAACAATTTTCAATATTAGCAAGAACCCGGCTGTATTTGACTATTGTTCCTTTTGACAATGTTGCACCGTGTGAAGTAAGTGTAGCTGTAAAGGCAGTATATGAAGAAATAGGAGGTTTCCCTGAAAATAAAATAGATTATATATTGCATGATATACAAATATGCATATTATTAAACATATACACACACATAATTGATAAGAATAAAAAGTGTCCCTATCTATAATAATTTTACACAGCAATCAGCCACACGCATAGTATACAAATAACACGTTTATAATTTCGTCTCTCGTCCTGCTTCTATGTAACTGATATATAATATGAAATCACTTTAAACGTCATCATTAATTTTTAGATTTTTTTTGTGTTTTTGTTGGATTACGAAACTAAAAAAAAAAAAATCTGCGAGCATAGTTCTAGTTAAAGTGCAACAGGATATAACTATGCAAAGAGTGACCAGTGTAATAATGAATGATAATAATATAGTTTTCCTCCGGTTTAGTACATATAATGTTTGTTATATTTTAAGTTATGATTTTTGTAAAATGTGGTGTACATTGATTGATCAATTTTGAAAAGGGCCATATCTCGAAGAGTTGCTTACTTTAAATACATTGTTTAAATATCTATATACATATTTTAGACCTGTCATTTTAGATATAAAAACTATACTCACCTTTACATGAAGAAAGTTTTCCTTGAAGTGCTGTCAGCCTGTTCGACAAAAAATCGACTTCTGTTTTCGTTTGCTCTAGAACAAAACAGCACAACAACATGATTTGTTACACGCATGATAGGAACACAATATACAAAAATTGCAAAATTTTCAGTTTTTACTTTTAAATGTAGTTAGTATTTCTTGCATGTCAAATATTATTAAGTATTATAATGAAAAAAGAGGTAAAAGAGAGGCAAAAGTAAGTGATAAACTTAAATCTTAGTTTGCATATTACAGAAAATAGATGGAAAATACATGTACGTAGTTTAAATAACAAACCAGTGTAAGAATAAATATGTAAACTATTTCTCACGTATAATCGATGGATTATTGCACTTCTCTGAATAAATACTTCCAAGTAATACAAGAAAGATAACTGCAAAATACATTTCTAAGGTAGGATTGGAATGGATTAAAAATTTACCTCGTAACGGTATTTATAAGCAATGCATTGCATGTCACTCTCTACATAATCATATACTGTTTCAATATAATTATCAGTAAGTGTGGAAATATAAGGTTAACTTTCGTTTCGCTTTTTAACCAGCTTTCGGGGAAATCAATGCAACTTCCATGTATTTATACTCGATCTTTTTCACCAGGAACGAAAAATACAGTGGTTGTAAAGACACTGACATTTAAATTTTGTGTTGCTACATAGCTCATACGAGCCACAAGGATGACAATTCACCATAATGCGTCATTGCCCGCCTTGTTATTCAACATCGTACGCTCTAGGTAGTATTCAAGTTTTATCTTATCCACAATGTCTTACATACATATCAACAGATTCTGAAATTCAACTACTTTCAAAGAGAAATACAGTTTTTCACCATTTTGTAAATTGTATAAACTTAAAAGGTATAATAAGGGTTTGAGGATGAAAAGGGACAGAAAAATTGCGCGGAATATCATCAACGTATGGAAACCAAAAATTACTTGACCGTTGATAATAAAATGTAACCTGTGTAATGACATCCTAGACTTTTATAGGTTTGATATAGCTATACGGTACATTTTTTCGGTTGATTTTGTGGTAATTATCCTTTAGTTTTCTTTAGATTTTTATTTGTTTTATCTTCGTTTTTTCTACCACGATGATGTCACAACTGTCTGTGTTATGTTACTTTGAAAATGTTGACTTCGAACTCGGTATCAGTTTTTAAAATAGATTTCATCCGAAGTTTTGATATAAGAAAGGGGATCAAATTGATTAAGGAATGCAAGGAGCATTTTATTGGGAGGAGACTTGTGAATATCCATAATTAATCATTGTTGCCAGGATTCAAACATCTGCATTTTTTACGACCGCAACAATTTTTGCTTTCTTATTATGTTATGGCGATGTCTTCATCGTCGTCCGAAGACATTTTGGTTCGCACACAATAACTTGAGTATAAATGTATGGATCTCTATAAAATTTTAGCACAAGGTTCTATACCACAATAGGAAGGTTTGGATTGATTTCGGGGTTATTGTCGTAGCTGTTTTGTAATTGGAGGCCAGACATGGACCAAAACAAGCATTTTCTTGTTCACAGACAATACCTTGAGTATATAAGTATGGATCTCTATGAAATTTTAGCACAAGGTTCCATACCACAATATGAGGGTTGGGGTTGATTTTAGAGGTTATTGTCGTAGATGTTTTGTAATAAGAGGCCGAAAAGGGACCCAAGACAAGCATTTTTCTGGTTTGCAGACACTAACTTGAGTACAAGTGTATGGATCTCTACGAGAGGTAAGCCCAAGGTTCCATACCACAAAAGAATGGTTGGAATTGATTTTTGGGGGTTATTGTCGTAGCTGTTTAGTAATAAGGGGCCAACATGAAGCATTTGTCTTGTTTCAAGACAATAACTTGCGTGTAAGATTATGGATCTCTATGAAATTCTACCACAATATTCCATAGTAATTAAAGAAGGTTGGGGTCATGGCTTAAACCGTTTAATAATTAGGCGCCGAAAAGGGGCCAACAAACTTGGAGTTTCTGGTTTCTGGCCAATAACTTGAGTATAATTCTATGAAGTGCCACAAGCTGTTATATTATAAAATGAAGTTTATGATTGATTTTAGGGGTTATGACCCCAACTGTTAAGTTAAAAGGGGCAAAAAACAATACTTTTGTATAAATTGCTCATTTATTGACCCATTTCAACGGGGTTTATATCGAAGTCGTCAACTCTTGTGGGTTCTTTAATATGCTGAATATAATCGGGATTTTGGGCCCTGTTTTCGAATTGATCCGATTTTGGGCCCTGTTTTCGAATTGATCCGTATTTTAAAAGGTCCAAAGGGTCCAAATTTAAACTTAAAGTTTGTTCGATTTCATCAAAAATGAATTCTTTGGGTTCTTTGATATGCGGAATCTAAGGGCTATTTAGATTTATTTTTTTTGGGCGCAGTATTCAAGTTGGTCCAAATTGGGATCTAAAATTAAACTTTGTTTGATTTCATCAAAAATTTAATTATTGGTGTTCTTTGATATGCCAAATCTAACAGTGTTTTATGATTTTTGATTTTGGGCTTGATTTTCAACTTTGCGTAAACGGATGAATCAACACCGGTCTGATAATAAAGATTCGTAATTCAGGGTTCTTTATAACCATTTTAATCAACCGGACAAGAAAATTTATCACCACACCAATAGCCCTATACTAAGAACTCCTTTCGAAAAAGATAGAGAAAATTTCTGGATAAAGGATCTAGGTACTGCAATGCCATATGGCTGCAATGAAAGGAGTAGGATATTTGTCAAGTCCAGTCTGCAGTGATTTAAATGTAAAGAGCCTATGTAATACTACTTTAAGACACGAGCGTAGTCATGGGCAAAAACATCACCATCGGCTCAATGTAAAAAAGTCTTCCAAATCTAGATCGCCCTCTGGGAGCTTTGATGACCCTCTTTTACATCTTCATCGTCCGCTAGGGTTATATTACATTATAACTACTCTTTTTTCACTGCCTGTTAATTTTCTAGATTGTTTGAGAGATTATGCTCTTGACAAGGGATGCATAAATACTTTTTCTCCAATACACAGACTAATAAAGGAATTGATGCAATCAGCAAAGTTCTTCATCCCAAGGAGGTAGGATATCAAATTCCACTTTATTTTCAAAATCAGTCTGTTCCTATTGTATCCTACACCAAAACCACTGGGCCAAATTATTTAACTATAAGCAATCATTATACTAAATATGTATATTACAAATATTACTGAAAAAGTATTACACCAGGGTTTTCGATATCACAAACTGATCAAAACATTTACTAAATTTTATCATTGGTACAAGGACATCATTCGTAAATATACATCAACATGCAGACGTCTTATACGTTCAGGTATTTCGCATCCAATCTT
The DNA here is from genome assembly GCA_019925275.1 of Mytilus edulis. Taxonomy (NCBI): domain Eukaryota; kingdom Metazoa; phylum Mollusca; class Bivalvia; order Mytilida; family Mytilidae; genus Mytilus; species Mytilus edulis. The sequence continues at coordinate 42,286,477 of CM034352.1, forward strand.
TTATGGTAATATTCTATACAAAGCAAACAAATGTCGCCTCAAAAGCTAATCAAACCTTTAAACAGACTTATTCAGAAGGGACATAGTTACGATACTGTTGTCAGGTCATTATAGATGGCATATTTTGGAATTATATTGATTCACTCATAGGGTCTTACCATCGGAAATAAACACATTTATTCTAAAACCAATTGTTGGCATGCTACGGGTTATGTTCTTCTCATATATTATATGATGGTATGATACTAAACCCCTAACGGGGGGGGGGGGGGGGGAGGGGGGGGGGGGTTGTGTGCTTGATTTTCATATGATGAAGACATAATCTTTCAATCAGTTTAATTGTTGTCTGGAGCTGGCATGTCAGTAACTGCTAGTAGTCCTTTTTTTATTTATATATCATTGCCATTTTGCTTAGTTTCTTATGTTGCCTATTCTGACATCAGGATCGGACTTCTTTTAAACTGAGTTTTACTGTGCGATTGCTGTGTGTTTGTTTATTCTACACTGGCTAGAGGTATAGTGGAGGGTTGAGATATCACAAAACTTGTTTAACACCGCCGTATTTTTGCGCCTGTCTCAAGTCAGGAGCCTCTGGCCTTTGTTAGTCTTGTATGTTTTTTTAATTTTAGTTCATTTCGGAGTTTTGTGTGACGTCCATTTTTAATGAACAAGTACACATTTTTGTTTAGGGGACAGCTGAAGCCCGCCTCCGGATGCGGGATTTTCTCGCTGTGTTGAAAACCGTTGGTGGCCTTGAGCTGTTTTCTGCTCTTTGGTCGGGTTGTTGTCTCTTTGACACATTCACCATTTCCATTCTCAATTTTATTATAGTACACAAAAAAGCATAGAAAACTAAAGACTGGTCAACACGAACCCCACCAAAAACTGGGGGTGATATCAGGTGCTCCGGAAGGGTAATCAGATCCTGCTCCACATGTGGCACCCGTCGTGTTGCTCATGCTAGTACAAACACAGTAATAAGTCTAATTCGGTAGGTCACATTCGGGAAAAGGGGACTGGATTAAAGTCATGACATTAGAAACATATCCGTAAAATTAACGAAGGGATGATTTCAACTTCACCACTTGGAATTCTCAGTTTAATAGCTTCGTTGTGAGTAGCAATCCTCTATCAAGAAAACTATGATAAGAAATACAAGCCTTGGAATATTGTATTGAGCTCTTTGGGGTCAGGTTCGTGAATCACTGGTATATTTTATTATTTAAATCTGTACATATTAGAATTTCATGATGTTTTTGTTTTCTAAACTGATTCGAAATGAAATCAAATGACAAATCATACTTGGCAATTTTATAATTAAACGCCCCCTTAACATTTTGACTATTTGACTACTAACGATGTCGGTTACTCTACTCTGTATGGAAAACCAACTGGGTCAAAATTCTTAAATTGTCAATTTGTAACTTGTATCTTTGTAATTTCAAAATTCTTAATTTGTAAATTGTCAATTTGTAACTTGTAACTGTGCGATTTCAAAATTCTGTATTGGTAAATGGTCAATTTGTATATTGATGTTTTGTAACTTGTAACTTGTCGATTCGTGAAATGTCGATGTGTGTAATGTCGATGTGTTAAATGTCATTGTTGTATTATGCTAACGATCAATATGACGACAGATGGCGCTCGGTTTTTTCTTCGGTGTATAAGCCTCCTATAAGAAGGAGCACATTCATATGGAGTATATACCCATTATTGCGAGGTTAATGAAATAGTCGTTGGTCAGGGGAATATAACGACTGAATTATTCAGGTAAATAAAATAAAGAGATGTTACAGTAGTAATAAACCGTATGATTGCCAATTGTCTCAACTATCCACAAAAGTTCAAATAAAGTCGATGTAAGCAAGTATAGGCAACTTACGGCCTTCAACAATGAGAAAACCAAATACCATATGGTCGGTTATAAAAGGCTAAATCATTGCTGGAAAACCCAGGTACTAGCAATAAACGATTTCTAATAATCCTAAAATGCTATTATCGAACCATTTATTCTGACAGGAGGGGAAAGGGCTGACAGATATATATATATATTTATATTAGTGTTGTCTTATCGTACACTTTTGCGTTCGACCGATTAACCGGTTAACCGGTAGTTTAAGTTGGTGTTTGAAGGCCTTATCAATAGTACCATAAACATTGATATAAGAAGATGTGTTATGAGTGTCAATGTGACTACCTTCCATTCAAGTCATACATTTACGTTTTTATCATACGATGAATTGACGTTTGTCCTTTGGTATCATAAGGTTTGTCTGTGGAGATTCCTGTCGAAGTTTTATACTTTTATAATAAAAAACAAGGTATCAACTATGGCGTTTGAACTAACTTCAGATTGAAAAATTAAACAAAAATCTTGATCTCGTAGAATTGAATATGTCTGAAACCGATGATTCTTCTATTTTTGTTGTTGTCTTCGAAAATAATGTCGAGTGTTTTAATTTGAATTGATTAATCCTGATACTCGTACCATCAAGTATACATTGATTACATTCACGTTGGTTTGCTTTTTACATTTTTGAGTTTGCATTTCGTTTAAAGTATGACAAAGACTTGCACGACGGAGATTGCACATTCAGATGTAGGTCTACACACTTTAAGATCAAAATGAAATAATGAAGTAAATCGTAAAATTTAATCGTATTACTGATTTAAAGTAACTGTTTAAAAAACATGTAACTAATAATGTATCCTTACGATCTTGCCCCGAACTGAGAGACAAGTTCTAATTAATTTTATATCTTTGGATTAACAATTATAGCAATCAATATACAGGACAATTGATCCGTCAAATTAATTACCACGACGACAATTTTTAAAGAAAACATAACAGTATTTGATGATTTCAATACAGATTTATATCAAATCTATTAAAATTGAAAAAGGTCCGGTTAACCGGTGAGCGTTTTTTGTATTCGGTATTCGGTCGTTCGAACAGTTAACCGTTGACAACACTAATTAATATACATGCCTACTGAACTTTTCTGTCAAGAAGCTTAAGAATTACCGCTCCCTGATTTTTCGTTCTATAAAAATTTACAACCAAAAAGACCAAAATATTCCCGATTCCCTCTCAACTGCTGCTTAACGCCCAATACTCCCGGTATGATACCCCACCGGGTGCCACCCCTCCTTACAGCCCGGCAACCTGACCAAATCTAATATTTCGTCGATCGGATCGTTGATAAACCGAATTAATTTTTTTGAAATTAACATTTCATATGAAATTAAAAATAATTTGCCATGAATTCGTAACAATATAAATACTTCCCGCCATATGACAAAAAATGACGCTATCCCACGAAGCATCATCCTAATATCCAATTGACGAAACCATGTTGTATTCTGCCTGGCTCGACTGTCGAGCAGTAAGCCATGATCCCAGGCTACCATTTTACTCTCAAAATTGACACAAGACATACCCTCATCCCCCGGAGAAATATAATTAGGGTACAATGTATAAGTATATTGGAGATAATTGCTTCTGCAATGCTTTGGTTAAAAGTGGGTGTAGGTGACGTGTGTAGTAAAAATGAAACAGCTTCATAGATCACGATCATGGTCATTGACAAAATATCCAGAGTGGACACCTTTTTGTATATTTTGATTTAGTACCATGATTACCCCATTACTGATCTGACCAGTAAAATATATGCAGTTTCCCTGCATTCTGATGGGCAATATCTCAAATTTTAAATCAGGAATCCTAGTGTTGTGTGTGCCTTCTTGGCTACGTTGGAAATATGGGTAGTGCATTTTAGGTCCTCTTTAAGTTTTCTGGTTCCTTTAGATTTTATTACAAAATATTGCATATCAATACAGTTTTAATATATAATATACATCAACTAAGTGACTCATTTAACCTTAGCTTCATTCAATTTGTTTGGCAGAGTACAAATATGATATAAAACTTTTTTTATCTTCATTACTCAAGAGCCGAATAAATAAGGATTGTTCGTCCATTTGCTTCTTGTATTAAACAATCATGCCAAGTGACAGTAAAATATTTTCTAAGTTGATAAGGAAGCCCATTCCAGCGACACATCTGAATATACATTAACATAGGAAATGACACACCCCTCCCAGGTTTGGTGACCAGTACAGTAAACATACATGTTTATTCGAGGTCACCTCTATATAAACCCGAGTCCCTGGTATATATGCCATATAAAACAAACAATGTATTTGTCTATTTGTTTTCTTTTATATGTATGTGCTGTACATAATTGATTTAAATGACTTAGGTATATATTCCATATGGTGGTGCTCCTACTTGCATGAGGCTTATACACCGAAGAAGACACCGAGCGCCATCTGTCGTCATAATGATCGTTAGCATAATACAACAATGACATTAAACACATCGACATTTCACACATCGACATTTCACGAATCGACAAGTTACAAGTAACAAAACATCAATATACAAATTGACAATTTACCATTGAATAAAGAATTTTGAAATCACACAGTTACAAGTTACAAATTACGAATTTTGACATTACAAAGATACAAGTTACAAATTGACAATTTACGAATTAAGAATTTTGAAATTACAAAGATACAAGTTACAAATTGACAATTTACGAATTAAGAATTTTGACCCAGTTGACTTTCCCATAATTTTGTATGTAAAACGATTCCAACATAAAATGTACTTCCTCTAACAACATCTTCAACTATTTGATGAATGCAGTAATCCATGTTTTATTGAACATTACACAAAGAAAAACATATTTCGTTCGAAGATGGCTTTATTGAAAAGCTGTTTGAATGTATATTACACTATATCCCCTTTACATACAAATTGGCGATAACAAATATTGCCATGATTTATAGAATTTGAACTGTTTTTGGAAGAACATGAGATGATCCATGATGATCGAATTACAATTATCTATATTGTTTCTAAACGTTTAATCAAAGAAAATTTCTTTCTTAATGAGAGGTATAAATTGTTTATTTAAAAGTTATGATTTGCAGTATTAACCAGGCCTTTTCATATAAAGGTTCAGAACTATCTATTGTCGGCTTCATTATGAAATTAATTGAGTCTGGCTTCTTTTGACTATTCGTTTGTTGTATGTATCGATTCCAAAACAGACAGACATCATATATCAAAATGGATAACTTGTAATTTAAATGGCATAAACAAATTGAATAATGCATGTTTTTTTTCCCAGTCTGGTTGGTTATTTATAAATGAGTTGCAAATATTTTCCGACTGACGTTTGTTTGAATGTAGCATAACGGAAATTGAACTTTCCACACTTGATACTACTACTCCTCATTTTAAGACGAAATGAAAGAATTAATCAAAATGTGTTTCATATAAAAGTATGGCTATTGCAGATATAAAGAAGGGACCAATTATACTTATGAAGAAGAAGAAAAACACCCATTAAGACGCTTTATATTTTGATAAGGAACATATGTAATAAATATTCCCGTTTCGCTCATTTCGCTCTAAAAATTATGTCTTGAATAATTCCTTGTTTTAATGAATAGGTTAACGCATATATTTCATTGGATCGGAATTGGAAACATAAGGATACATCAGAAACAATCAGATTTGATTTATATAAAATTGAGAATGGAAATTGGGAATGTGCCAAAGAGACAACAACCCGACCATAGAAAAAAAAAAACAACAGCAGAAGGTCACAGGTCTTCAATGTAGCGAGAAATTCCAGCACCCGGAGGCGTCCTTCAACTGGCCCCTAAACAAATATATACTAGTTCAGTGATAATGAACGCCATACTATATTTAGTTTGACTTGAATCTGCATATTGACAAATGGGGTCAGTTGAGACTTACACTTCATGACAAATGAGATGTCTTTGATTTTCCTATTATAAACTTCTTGAATATATGCAGTAACTTTAGCAACACCCGCATATAAACTAGACAATATCGCAGTTAATGCGATATTTCATGGCTTCAATTCCGTGACTGTTCCTTAAATGGGATCTATTTCAGAAAAGTTCGTATATGATAAGTTGATGAAGTTGTCCCTTAAAACCTTGTATGGACTTAATAATAATTTTGTTGACCATAATGGGATATCTATGTCACATATTTCCTATTTTTTACATACCAACAATCTCGTCCTACTTTGCCCGTTTAAAAAAATCACTACAGGAGGCACATTTCTTCTCTCCAGGACCATCATGCAAAGGTTCATAGTGGAAACGAAAGTGCTTCCACTATTGAGCACCCAAGTTCACCCTCGACTTTTCATCGTGTTAGTCTAGTGCAATCTTTAATTTCCAGTGTTGAGTGAAGTGTTAGTTCTTTTCTTTTTCTTTTTATGTTCCGTTTAATATTCAAATTTCAATAGTTATTAGATGAGCTAGTAACTCAGTGTATCTTATTTGAAATCTTTAACTGCATTATTCAAATTACATGACGAACGATAAATTTTACGTGATATATCATAACAGCTTTCATATCACTTATCAATAATGTCTTTTGAAGTTTTGAGATCAAAACGTTTGTTTCAAATTTTAAATCCGGAGTGTTAATCATAGATATATTTTATTTTAGAAATATGTAAAAATTACAATTGCATGATGTTAATTCGAAATGAAATCAAATGACGAATCACACTTGGTAGTTTTATAAGTAACGAATCCTTAACAGTTTGGGCGTTTTTCTCTTCAATTGCAATTACCCCAAGTTTTAAAGAAGTCGGTTGTTGTTTTGTATGTAGAACGGTTACGATATAAAAAGAACTTCCTTGAACAACATCTTCAGTTTTTTTGATAAATTCAATTATCCATGTTTTATGAACATTAAACATGCTAAAGAAATAAAACAATATTTCCTTTGAAGATGGGTTTATTCAAAATCTGTCTAAATGTATATTGCACTATATATCACTTTACATGCACATTGACATGATTTATAGAACTTATGTGGGAAGGTTGGGAATCGCAGCATATGACAAACCATCTTGACGAATAAACAGTGTCTTTAATGATCTATAATGTTCCCAGTCGTTAAATAAAATGTGAGTTTATTTATTAAATGAGGTGTATAGTTTCAATATTACGTGTGTATTACAACTTTATATACTTTGTTGTAATTTGTTTCCTATAAAATATATCTATATTTGATCTGCATACAAACAGAGGGAAAATAAACCAAGAGGCAGCTATACATAAATCGAAGAAAAGCAGACAACATCATGGCAAAAAGTAAAACAAAAGAAACTGAAAAAAAACCAAACATTCTACGGTAAACACGAGATTGAGAAACACGAATCTCATGGACAGTGAGACGAACTCCGGTGCAACGGAAGAGTAATATAGAAAACCAAAAGTATGTCATAACTCTCAGAAGTAATTTGTTTCATAAGATCTGCATCTCTCGTCAGTTCATATGAGACATGCTCAATAGAAATGAATTGATATTGAGTACACATTTATTACCGAAAATGGATAGCGAATAATGATTCCCATGTTGATTGTCATCTCAAAGAAACAGTAACACCGTAAACACAGAGAAAACGTTTACTTCTCAAGGCAATTGAATAAATACAGTTCCTAAATTGATATGTGTCTCACAAAACGTCTATATATTAAAATATCTCCTGACAATAAATAAATATTAGTAAAACCAAAACTAAATTCAAATGGATAACTAAGATAAACCAAAATTAAATTCAAATGGATAACAAGGATACAATACTTATTTCATAGGACATGTAACGTGCCGGTACCCAAAATTGCACCTATTTTGACAGTTTTTTCAAAAGATAATTGCAAGGAATCTCAATACACATTTTTTGTGGACGACGATTACATAGTCAACATTCCAAAACTTTTGACTTACATCAAATCTCACCAGAAAAACAGTAAGGGGTTAGGTCTTTATGCTGGATACATGTGGGAAAAGGCTTTTCCGAAACGAAAAAATCTTTCAAAATGGTATGTTCCGTACAAAGACTACCCATGCGTATATTGTCCTAAATATGTAGGTGGCGGTTCTATGATGATTTCTATAGATGTAGCAACAAAAATGAAAGACGCATTTCCATGCATTAAACCTATATTTATAGACGATGTTTATATAGGAATAGTTGCAGCCACCTTAGGTATAAAAGTTCAAATGGAGGGTCGATTCTCTCCAGACTACAAACCTAATAATATAGGAGTGTTATACTCTACTCATGGTGTTGCATCATCTAGTGCTTTAATTCACGATTGGGAAATGATCAAAAGTAAAATCCGGAAATAGATGCTCAATTAATCATATATTGTATTCTGCTATTGTTGTTAATTTTAAATTATTTCTAGTCGACAGAAAAAGAATACTCAATTTAAGATATTTTTAATAAAAGAGTTAGTTTTTATGGTGCTCCTTTTTAAACAAATATGAATATTACAAGTCGGCATTTGTTTTATACCGTAATTACAGAATCTATTTCTTTCTAACCTTCGTTCTAACATGTCATTCTATTTTTAATATTGTTATATAGGACTGTTGGGTTGTCGAATGACGATTTTTTTACAAACAAACATATATATTCGGTGTGAGCCAAGGCTCCGTGTTGAAGGCCGTACCTTGACCGAAAATGGTTTACTTTCATGAATTATTATTTGGATGGAGAGTTGTCTCATTAGCAATCATACCACATCTTCCTATAGAATCATATTCAAAACAGTGTAGCTGTGGCCATTGATTGACGATCTAAATTATCCCATTGACAGGTACAGTTTGTCTGTAACGATCACAACTCACGATGTACTTTTTAAAGACCTTAAACTGTGGGGTCATCAAGGGTTCTCAACACCTAAATACAATAATTGAAAAACCCAATTAGGAATAACATTATGTTTCGATTTATATCAATATTCAATATATATGAAAACATAAAGGTTATTCCTGATTAGTTTTTCGAACAAATTTTATTAAAGCGTTGAGAACCCACTGTTTAAATGTCTATAATAAGTATGCAGTGAGCAGTGGTCGTTACAGACAAACGTTCACCTAATCTGTCCCAGTCAATTGGATAAATTATTTCTTCATTCAATGGCCGTAGCTACACTGTTTTGAATATGATTCTATCTATTTACTCTAAACTTAATTCAGCGTATACATGTCAAGTACTATTAAAGTCTCCTTACGTCCCCAAATGGTGTAAGTAGTTATGGTAGTTAAGTTCGTGTTGTTTCTTATTTATTATTTATAACTGTTGATGTAAATGTCCTTTGTTTTTGTAAGTCTTTGTTAACTCTTTGGTTTTGATTGTTATTGTCTTGCTACACAGAATAATGAGGATGGTACATGCTGAAAAAAAAGTAGCTACTACTGTAATCACTAGCAATTCAACACTGGGGTTGTGAGTTCGTGTGGGTGCACTCGAATCCAATCTTAATGCAATAAGCAGGCTTTTCTATCTCAGGAATAGAATTTACCTTAGCTGTATATATGGCTAAACGTTAAGGAATTTTTGGTCCTCAATGCTCTTCAACTTCCTACTTTATTTGACCTTTTTAACATTTTTTGATTCGAGCGTCACTGATGAGTCTTTTGTAGACGAAACGCGCGTCTTGCGTAAATATAGAATTTTAATCTTTGTATCTATGATGAGTTTATTGACTAGGATTGTCAGTTATCCTGTCGAAGGTCGGTGATATTCTCCGGACACTCGTGCTTCCTCCACCAATAAAAACTGGCCGCCACGAAAAAGCACAAGCGCAGGGCTTCAAATTGGCGTTAAAAACACATAAAAACAAAATCCTTACGTGACGTTTCAATTTGGGGTCTTCTTCGCAGTCTGCGTTTAAACCATGTCAATTTCTACATGCATTTAAACTCGCTAGGAAACAAGACAAAAGAGCGTAGAACATCACTCTTTTCTGTTACTAAATCTGTTCCGACAATGTTTATATTTGGCTGATGAGCAAAGAAGTGAGTTTAAAAAGTGGAAGTACTCTCAGCTGCTCTTAAAAAAAGTAAGGATGCCCCACAGGCGCTTGTTTCTATCCATTGGAAGACCCACTATCAACGTATATTTACGAGAAGGTACCCAACTACTTTTTTCACCTCTCCGCTTAAAACCATGATTTCTCTGTCAATTCAGTCTCAAATTTTTGTTCCATACACCATTCGATTCATGAAAACTTTATCTTTCAGATGATATTGTATTTATCCTTAGAGTACCCCTTACCCCCAGTCCACAAGATTTGTCAATAAATTTTCATGTTATCATTTTAGTCCTCCTACAAAATACAACAACAACCGGTTTAAAGTTGTTATGATATTGTAATTGTTATATTTTGTTATGTTGGCCTAATTTGTGTTGTGTGGCCTGATAGTTGTTTACAAACAAATCTTATAACTATGCAGTTTAGAAATCACTGGAACAATCACGGAATGATTGGAACTTTCTATTTGACTTACATAATGATTCCAGAATGATCCTAATAAAAGTTGCGTTATTTAAACTTCTACATTTTACTAGAAACTTCCGTTGTAACTTTCTAGGACGTTCGATTTCTAGAATGTTCTAAAATTTTCCGTGACAACTATATATATACAGACACTGAAGTTAAACTCTCAGACTTAGACATTGATAGACATTAGTATTCACAGCATGTGGATTGACCCTTTAATTCTCAAACAACATCATACTGGATTGTAACCTTAGTAGTGAACGTAATATTCAGATTGGATTCCGAGAAGATTTCCGGATACAGATAAAGATAAAAGATTGGACTCATATTTTGACAGTAATATTTGTGTAATACTTCTTGTAAACTTTTGTATAATAAATCTTGTTAAATTTTATTATTGATTTGTGTCTTTTGTTGGCTACAATTTAAAGGCGATTTCTGGCCGTAACAAAGCAGAAAAATTCAAAACCGCTTGTGATTGGTCGGTTCATAGTTCATAGGGTCATTCACTCTCTAGATTGTACATTAATCATTTGTGACTCTTTAGACTTATCCTTCACTGTTTTATGCAAATTATCTAAAACGGATGTAGTTTTATTTTGTAGGAGGACTAAACACGATCACATGAAAATTCATTGACAAATCCTGTGGGCTTGGGGTAAGGGGTACTCTAAGGGTAAATGCAATGCATATCATCTGTAAGATAAACTTTTCATGAATCGAATGGTGTATGGAACATAAAATTTGAGACTGAATTGACAGAGAAATAAGGGTTTTTAAGCGGAAAAGTGAAAAAAGTAGTTGGATACCTTCTCGTAAATATACGTTGATAGTGGGTCTTCCAATAGACAGAAACAAGTGCCTGTGGGATGCCCTGTATAACACCTTCTAGTATTAATTAATTCATCCAGCCATTTGTAACAAATCAGTTGGAAAGAAAACTCGCCCAAGGCCACCAATATAACAAGGTCAACAAGAGACAATTCCTCACATGGAGACGGGATTTAGCTAGCCCATAAATAATAATGTATACTAAGTAAGCAAAAATTGATGTCATAATAACCTCCAAAAGATGTAATTGAACCACAATTACTAGTAAAAAAGAAATATAATACTAAAGGCCAGAGGTTCCCGACTTTGGACATGCCTTAAATGAGGCGGGTTTAAACATGCTTTGTAAGGTCTCAAAATTCCCCTATACCTATAGCCAGTGAGGAATAAACAAACGCACACAAACAACTTATTATTCAAGTATAAGGTACATACAACACTGTCGCCATGGACTTGCATGAAATATTTACCATTGGACGTTATTTAACCAACAACCACCAAATCAGAATGCACGACACCAAAACGTGTGTAAAGTGTTCAATTGTTGAATTAGAAATTATTAACAAAACAAAATATGCATTTAATGTTTATTACATAGCATTCACTCATGATTTAATTGTTCTTAAAAGTTCCCCGGCTTTATCAAAGCTGAAGTAAACAGGTTATAAAACTCATTTCCATGAAGACGAGACCCGGATTCCACTTGAATCCAAAGCTTATCTCCTCCGATCCTGACAGTGCCACGTTTACTGTTTGTGATGCCATGTCATATGGACCTGCTGTATATAGCCATACCAAAATCTGTCCATTCTTCATTAGCATAAGATGAGATGACTTATTAGGGGGAGTCATCATAGAAGCAGACACAGAGTAAACACCGGACGTTTTAATAGTAAACACACCCGTAGCGGAATCGTAACAATTTCCAATATTACCAAGAACTCGGCTGTATTTGACAATTTCTCCTTTTGACAATGTTGCACCATTTGAAGACAATGTAGCTGTAAATGCAGTATATGCAGAAGTAGGAGGTTCCACTGAAAATAGAATTGAAACTGTTTTGTATAATATACAACTACAGTGGAGATCACTTCTAACCTCTCATCAAATCTGTCAAATTCTTTCAGAAAACTGTTCTAGGACAGTATCATGAGTATGTAGAACTGCCATCCTGACACCTGTTAGACAGTTCTAGCTAGAACAGTTCTAACCTAAAACTGATTTGGTCAGTTCTACCTAGAACTAATCCATAAAGTTATATCCTAGAACAGTTTTAGACAGGTCTACCTAGAGCTGACCAAATCTTTGGTCAGTTCTACGGCTAGAACAGTTCTACGATTAGAACAGTTATACGATTAGAACTGATTTGGTCAGCTCTACGGCTAGATTTGATTTAGTCAGTTCTATCCATAGAGCAGTTGTAAGAACTTTTTGTCTTAAATATAAATAAGTCAAAAGAATATAATGTATATTAACCGTAACAGGTTTGGTCAGTTCTACGGCTAGAACAGTTTTAGACAGTTTCTAGTTTCTGATTCTAGTTCTGATTTTCTTCCGGTTTCTGATTCTAGTACATATACTTTTGGTATATTTTTCGACAGTGTACGATCATGTTGGTATAACTATCTACTTTACATTAGACAATGCATAATGTTTGTTATTTTAGCATGCATGTAGTCATTCATCTTAAATGTTCAAAGAAATAAATTTTGTAACTTCTTTTTGAATATTACATTGATTGATAAATGTTGAAAAAGGGACTGTATCTTTACGAGCTGCTTTTACTCAATAAAATGTTTAAATATTTATATACCTTTAGATCTGTCATTTTCAAATGTAAGAATTATACCAACCTTCACACGAAGACAATTTTCCTTGAAGTGCTGTAAGCCTCTTCGATAAAATATTGACTTCTGTTTTCATTTGCTCTAAAAGTTACAAATAACACCAATTGAAACATAATTATATTAGATCTGCATCAGGCATGATAGAAAACCATTATAAAGAATTAAACAATTTTCAGTTTCATTTTTAAAAGGTATATTTTTTTGCATGATTCGACAAGAAATATTACTTAGTACTTATTCACCATCAAAATGAAAATAAAGGTATAAAAAGTGATACACTAACATCTTTTTATTAGTTTGCATAATACCGAAAATAGATCAAACATACATCTATGAAGTTGCAATTATACATGTAGTAATCCAGTGAAAGAATGAATTGAAATTATTTCTTACATATGATCGATGGACTATTGCACTCCTCTGAATAAATACCTCCAAGTGATACAAGAAAGATAACTACGAAATACATTTCTAACGATGAGATTGAACAAATGTGTTGTTTCAAATTTACTTCTTTCATATAAGAAATGCATTGCATATCACTTCCTGCATCTTTATATCATGTTTCAATATAATTATCAGTTAATATGGAGAGGAAAGGTTAACTTATGTTGTTTTTACCAGCTTTTTTGGAAATCAATGCAACTATTAGGTATAAATATTCGACCTTGTTCGTAAGCATGACATCATCGTACAATTCAGAGGTTGATAGAAACTGGTATTTTGATGTTGTGTTGCTACGCAAAATTTGAGCGACAAGAATCATAACTCACCATACTGTGTCGTTGCCCATCTTACGATTCAATATCGCGTGTTCAAGATAGTTTTCAGATTTTGCATTCACAACATCTCAAATATATTCAACTACTTTCAAAGGGAATAACAGTTTTTCACCTTTTAAAATTTTTTTCGTTTCAACAGGTATAAGGATTGAAGGGAGAACACGGCGAAGAGGAACGGAGAAAAAAAAAACCACCGCACGGAATATCATTGACATATCAGTACTTATTATTAAAGGTTAAGTTAAGGAGACTCGCGGGTACAAAAATTTCAGCTAAAAATTAAACATTTGTTTTTTCGTAACAAATTTTATTTATTAAACTATTGATTATTACTTTATGATATGATACAAAAATTAGCAAACAAATCGATTTAATTTTTCCCCAGATGACTTTTAAAATCTTTATATCATTGAAAAATCTCCAAATTATCTCCCTTTTGGTGCAAAAATGCTATTTATGTGGCATTAAAATTGAAATATCTTTTTTACTCATTGGTGACCTATATTTTTTATTATTGTTTTCAAATAAGCTATACATTAACTAAATAATTGTAAAATTTAAACGATTTCTGTAATTAAGCTCTTTTTTTTATTTCGATATTACCTCTTTTCTCCTATTAGTTCAACAGAAAAAAAGTACCTTTACAAAAATGTATGCTTCTTTCGTAGGCAGATTGTGAGCGTAAATGATCAGTGACCCCTCTTTTTTCTATTTTTCTATTAGGTATAAGATAAAGGATAAAGTTCATTTATAGAAAAAATTAGCAAAATCATATATTAAATTAAAAAAAATGATTTAGACCCGCGAGCCCCCTTAACAGATAATCTAAACCGGGACTATTATCCTTGAAAACTGAGAATTAAAAAGATAGTAGTCTTAAGTCATAATTACATTGATTTTTGATAGACATGTAAAATTAACATATTTGACCCCCCCCCCCCTTTTCACATTCTGTATACATGTATGTGCTAGTCCCATACCAGGTGCTTGTAATTCGGTGTTTGTTGTTTGTTGCTGTGTTACATATTTGTTTTTCGCTCATTTTTGTACAATAAATTGGGATTAAGGCAATTGTATTAGGGTAGTACAAAACAATTCAAAATTCTAAAGTATACTAAATATTATTATATTTGCTATATGATGAAAAAGACGGGATCCGAGGAATCGATTATTCACACCAAATCTCTACACGTTTTTACAGAACTAACATCAATATTGGCATTCTAGTCTTTTTTTAAGTTTCAGTATGGCCATATTCAGGAAGCATCTGTAAATTGTAGAATACACATGAGGTTCATTACAAAAATGTATCATATATACTACATTTTACACATATTACTAAAATGTCATTTAATTCTGACCAAACAGGCTTTATTCCGGGGAGATTTATTGGGAGAACTGTAGACTTATATACGATATTTTACATTTCACGGAGGAAAATGACATCCCTGGAATTTAACTCTTGATTGATTTTGAAAAAGCATTCGACTCTATCTCCTGGTCATTTTTATTTGAGACACTTAAATATTTTAATTTTGGAGAATCCATCATGAACTGGATAAAAACATTTTATAATAAAATTTCTTCAACAGTGACTCAAAATTGTTGTCTGTCAGATTGTTTTCGTGTGGAAAGAGGTTGTAGACAAGGAGATCCTCTGTCTCCTTACCTTTTCTTGCTATGTGCAGAAATACTTGGCATTTTAGTCAGTAATAGTGATATTAAAGGTATTACGATAGATGATACAGAGTTTATATTGTCTCAATATGCTGATGATACATCACTTATTTTAGATGGATCTCCTTCCTCTTTAGATGCATCCCTCCGTATCTTACAATTCTATGCTGAGATATCAGGACTGAAAATTAACTTAGATAAAACAAATGTTATATTAGTAGGGTGCCCAGTATCAAAAAAGACGTTTAGTTAACGAGTTTAAGTTAACGGAGAACATACGGCTAAATTTAGATGCAAACTGTTGTAAAATCATTATATTTTCCAATCATGAATGTCGTCGTATGCTGCCGTGGTCACTTTTTCAAAATTTCGTTGTTTCTTATGGTACCCAAAGATACTGTACAGTACAGGCCATCTTCAACACAAAAAATAAAATTATTCCTCTTTGTTTTATTTGTTCAAATTGTACTGATCATTTAGCTTAAATATCAAATTATTCATATAAAGAAAGCTAAAAAATATTTATATAATTTAAGTATAAGTATTTCATGATTTTAGTAGGTCTATTTTTATAACTGAAATTAACAACATTTTCAACTAAAGCAATTTTATTACGTGTTACTATCACGGGATTTTTATTCGGATTGAAGCAATAAGACAGGGTTCACATTTGCGCCAAATATCTTTCGTGTAATGTTAATCGATGCAAAGAAAATAGCAATTTAAAACATAAATTTAGTCCAAATTTCTGCCTTGATTCAAACACGCATTACCTCGTGTCGTGAATCGTTTTGTAGTTCACACAACCAGGTCATTAATTAGGACAATTGTCACTCACTTCGTTTCTCATTTATGCTTATTGTATGATTAATTTTTATGTTTTGAATAGTCCAATAAATTTGAAGTTCGTTGTTTTGTTTGAGGAAATATTTTTTTTGTTGGTTTTTATAACTTTAATTGATTTATTGAAGTGATAGTTTTGTTATAATTGTAATACACAAATCAAATCCATCGGTCACGTTTCAGACCCGGAATATGGCTGAAGATTTTTGTTTTATTTGAGGAAATATTTTTTGTTGGAAAACTGTAGTTGTTGTATTGAATTCATAGTTTTGTTATAATTGTAACATACAAATTAAATCCTTTGTTCACGTTTCAGACCCGGAATATGGTTGAAGTTCGTTGTTTTATTTGAGGAAAAACACTTTAGTTGTTTTATTGAATTCATAGTTTTGTTAGAAGATCTTAGAATTGTATAATATGACACACATTCACAGTCCTGTTAAACTATGGCCATCAAGTCCGAAACGTAGTAGGAATGAAATACAATGGGATCAGTGTATTATATGTCAGGGTTCTGCTTCTGAATTGCTCATTAACATGCGAGGAATTAGCAAAAATAGCTTTATTGATGCTATGGGTGCACGGAAAGATCATGTATATTTTAGGATATTGCATGATGTTTCAGACCTAGATAATCTTCGTGCTAATAATTACAAAATATTATACCACCGTTCGTGCTATAAATCCTACACTAGCAGACACAACTGCAGTTATGTTAAAGCTGAATCGTCATTAGGTACGCCCGAGCAAACCCCTGCAGCAGTTCAAACATATGTGCCACACATGCAGGTTCAATCTATTTGCCAAGTTTTAAATTGGGATGTTTGTTTTTTTTGTGAAAATAAAACATTCAAAAAAGACAGGAAGCTCCGCAAAGTAGAGTCAAATGATAGAAAGGATAATTTAAGAAGATCAGCATTTGAAAAGAATGACCTAAGAATGCTTCAAATGATGGATGACAAAGCATTTTTTGTCAATTCTGTCTATCATAAAGGTTGTATTACCAAATATTTGTTAAGTAAAGCTAAGTCTGAAAGCTTAAACATTGCTAGTTCTATACTAGACCACGACACCGCTTTTCGGTCGCTAATTTCAGATGCACACGAAGATTTATTTGTTGGTAAAAAGGCATTCCCCATGTCGCAAATATTGGAAATATATATTTCTCATCTTCCTGATCACCTGCCAAGACATACCCTGTAACCAAACTACAAACTGGAAAGGTATTACGACAAGGCAATTATTGTGCAACCACAGCGCGGTCAAGGGAAGTCAAACTTTGTATTTAGCAGCAACGTATCAATAGGCAACGTTGTTGCAGCCGCGGGAAAGTTGAAATCAAAGTTAAAGACATCTGAAATTGAACAGGAAGTATCGCAAGTGTCCGACAATATCAGCGATGATCAAATATTACATTCCGCGGCTAAAATCCTTAGACGTGACATCGAAAATTTAACCGTTTCTACCGATGACTACCCAACTCCAAACGAGGCGTCCTTAGCCGTTTCTATGGAGAGGATGCCTTCTTCGCTTACAAAATTTGTCTGTTGTCTGATGGACAACAAGTCATTTAAGGACGCATCTGAACCCTATGTTGTTCCGTTTGACAAAATAAGAAAGGTGATGGGTATAACTGAGTGTATTGTTTCGGTTTCCAAGGATACTTTTACTCCGTTCCACCTTGGTCTTGCTGTGCAGTTACATCACGATTTTGGGTCGAAACATCTCATAGAGACCTTATATCCTCATGGTTTCTGTGAAACTACCTTTAAACAACATGTACTAAGAGCTTCACTACAGACATATATTTGGATGTCTTCCCATATAGCAAAATTACCCCAACATTCTCCTCTGGAGTTCGGATGGGAAAAAAAGAACGGACTTGTTCCTGTCTATTTCAAAGGTCAGATGTCATCCGAATTTCTGCAAGATTTAGTTTGCACTTGTAAGGGGAAATCAGTGTGTTCAAAGGACTGCATTTGTTTCGAACAAAATCTATCGTGTACAGATTTATGCCCATGTCAGGCAAATGACATTTGTCATAATGTAAATACTCATCTGGTTACAGTTAGAAACATTGATGACGACGAAGATGACGATGTATAAGATTTCAATTATCTGTTGGTACCTTACCAATCATTGGAACATATAGAATAAAAAGTGTAAGCAGTCCGTAATGTTTTAACCTATCTTGTGGAGAAAGATATGTAATAAAAACAAAAACAAAAAAACAAACAAAAACCACCCTGCCATTTGGTCTCTGACCTTGACGTGGTTGTTAGGCTTTCAAACTAACAGGAGACCGTATATCATTGTAGCTAATATAATCTTCGATCATAATTTTCGTTATGTACTTGTTCTTTCTCTCGTCTTTCTTGTTTGTCTTCTGTCATACTTATATGTCACCATGTCTTCAAGATTTAATGTCCCCATGGTATTTCACGCATTTTGTCTTTGCATCTTTTTGTAATATACATCGATGTTGTACATGACACTGTTCCTTAATAATCTTTTGAAAACTTGTAAACATTATGGTCAATTGTTGCTCATTTAGTCATCTGTATGTGTAGAATGCGGTAGTTTACCTGTTTCTAATAGACGTTTTGTTTTCATAACTTTAACCCCCCTTTTTCTCCGTTTGCAATAAATTTGACTTTTGTAAAGCAAAGCTATACACAGAGCTTTATATTAACCAAGTTTAACGTTAATGTTACACAAATTTCGAAACAAATGATAATATATTTCATATTTGGACTCCAGCACTTTTTATATTTGGTTTTGGTGTTGTTTTTGGGGTTTGACTAACTCGACTTGGTTTAGCTAGAGGTTGGATGAAGCTTTGTATATTTAGTAAACCAGTACTTTTTATGCTGTTCGTGTTTAGGACTGGATCATACCACAAGGGTTTCAGAAATAGTACCTTTAAATAAAAACACAAAGTTCTGTTCAGTTGGTATTTACAGATCTGTTTTAATTATGATAATACAATACAAAACATCAAATTAAAATACAAATTAAAAATAGTGATAATTAATAAATACAATAAAGTTGTAAATAAATCAAATGACATTGAATAATTTAAGTTTTCCGTTAAATTGATAAAGTTAAACGAGTACATTGTTTCTATTTTCGGATTACAGTTTAAAAATTTACTTTTAACCACAGATTCTTTCTCAATTAAATTGATTAAGTCGTTACCAAAAATGTGTAAAGTTTACTAACCTTTAAAATAAAAACACAAAGTTCTGTTCAGCTGGAATTTACAGATAGTACACCAACTGAACAAACTTGTTTATATAGTACCCGGAGAAATTATCCCATTATTCAAATAAAGTAATAAATGTCGGTACTTAACTTTTGAAACTTTGAAGTGACCGATGAATTACCCTTATTAAAAGTCTTAACTCCCCCAATACACTTAAAGGTAACATGTGTCATGGTGTTTATGTAACATGGTCATTCAGTTATCTGAATGTAGTGTTTATTCACATCATAAACCTCACTGGCTAAATTTGTACATGGTCAATAAAATTTTATACATGGTCATTTATCTGGACAAATGCAACTAAACTATGATTACATTATACTTCAAACTTTGAAGTATATTTAATGAAAATCTCTCTATAATATATATACTATTTTATATCCAATAACTGAAATTTGATATTTACCTAGAAATTGACGAACACTTTACTATTTAAAGACGTAAAAAACACATTTTGTTTTCGACAAATTATTAAAGTTAAGATTTAAAAAACATCTTTAGATGTTACTTTTATCGAATTGAATTTTTTTTTTTGAAATTTCGAAATAAAAATAGGTCAAGGTCACTGTTATTGAGCACCTGTTTGAAAATTTCAAATTTGCACCCTATATGCAAAAAAGTTAATCTAAAGTCATTTTTGGGGATAAAATATAAAAATAAGTTCTTAATCTAGATACAAAAGATATTTTTCTATAAATAAGTCGTTTTTATTTTGCTTCAAACGCATATATGTAGGAGAAACAAGCTATCTAAAAGTGACTGAGCATATTTCTGGAATTTTGGCTTTGACCTTTGACCCCGATTTAAAAAAAAAAAGGTGACCACGGCAGACAACGACGACAACGCTATTTCGATGAGGATTGTTATCCTCTTTCCAATGATATAAAATATAGCCGTATGTTATTCCGTTAAGGCAAATCGATAATATTTGTTGATTGGGCACCCTACTATATGGATAGGAAGTAAAAAACAGTCAAGATAAAATATGCGTAAAATGGGGATTGAAATGGGGTTCCAGTACCTTCAAAGTATTGGGTATCACTTTTTGTGTTGATTTGAATAGAATGTTAAATCTAAATTATGCTCCTTGAATTCAAGAAATAGAAAGTATTATACAAAAATGGTCAAAACAGTCGCTTACTCCGTTTGGTAAAATAACTATTATAAAATCTTTAATTATATCAAAATTGAATCATCTGTTCTTATCCATACCAAGTCCAGATGAAAATGTACTACAACAACTCAATAGTAAAATTTATGCTTTCATTTGGGATGGTAAACCCGACAAGGTAAATCGGGAGCTCTTATGTCAGGAATATTGCAGAGGTTGTTTAAAAATGATTAATTTGAGAAATTTTATACAAGGGTTAAATTGACCTGGGTTAGGAGATTATTTAAGTCAAATTCAAAGTGGGTTAAATTACTTACTGCTACACAAAATATAAATTTTACAGAGTTGGCTTATTTTGGAACAACTAAAAAGTAGATAACGTTTTTTTGGAAAGAAGTTATTTGTGCCTGGCAAAACATGTCGAGATTTCGACATCCTCGCTATTTTGAGGAAGTCATATCTTCATCTATATGGAATAGAAGAACATTAAAATTGAGAACGCCAGTGTTTATTATAGAAGTTGGGCACAAAACGGGGTATGGACTGTAAATGACCTTCTAGATGAGCAAGGAAATATATTGTCTTATCAAAATTTTGAACAGCTATATACTTTTAAACCCACATTTTTACAATTTTATGGTATTAAAGTAGCATTAAAAAAATGGTTACAATCTATGGGATTCAACACTGAAAGGGAAAAACAACAACAAGCTCTGTTACCTTTTAACATTAACATGTTTTTCAAGTCAAACAAAGGTTCAAAAGACATGTATAATATATTAAATCAAGGTGCGATACCAGTTGTAATAGCAGCTGAGCGAAAATGGGAGAGTATATTAAATAACGTTGTAGGGAATTGGAAAAAAAATCCATAACTGTGTCACTAAAATTTCAAAAAATACAAAGCTCTGTTGGTTTCAATACCGAATTATTCACCGTATTTTAGGTACTAATACTTTACTTTTAAAGATGAACCGTGTACAGTGTAATTTATGTACATTTTGCAAGGAAGAACCAGAAAGCATAGAACACTTATGGTGGGGCGGTCATATTGTAGCAGACATTTGGCACCACCTGAATGCCTGGATTTTTGAAAAAACACATATTGAAATTCCACTTAATGTAGATATAGTCATGTTTGGTCTTTATGATAACTATAAACTAAATTTTATAAAAAATAGTCATTTTACTAGTAAAGTATTTTATATACAGATCAAAGATGCGAGAGGAACACCTCATATAGAGGGACTTGAAAATTATATCAAAGAAAATTTTATTTTAGAAAAACATATTTCCTCAAAAAATATGAGTGTGAAAGATTATAACATGTACTGGAACCCCTGGGATAAAATCATTAATTAATTTAATAGTGAATTATTATGTATAGATGTGCTTGAAATGTAACTTCCATTACCACTATATATTTGTTGATGAAAATGTTATACTTCATCCATATTTCGTTATATCATATCGTGTTATTAGTATCATTCTTGTTTACTCTTTTTTGCTGGATTATGCTTATTTTTCTCGCTTGCTTTATTATGTGCCACTATAGATAATTTATGTAAATGCCTGTTAATCCATGATGAATAAAAAAAAAATTATAAAAAAAAATAAAACACACAATTCAAAATTTGAAATTCATATCGGTGGGTACAGACTTTAAGATAATTATAATAATCAGAATGACAAATCAGTTGGGTTTTGGCATCATAGTAAAAAGACTGTAATGTTCGAGGAAATTAAGCATAACCTTTATATCTTAAAGATTAAAAACAAAACATAATTGAAGAATAAAGCAAACCAGTTAATCATGTTAATATTGAGAATTATCTCTTCATCTTTACATCTCCACATGCATTAAAGAATCGTTTTACTTATTAACAATGGTTTTAAGTTGCATGATCATTGTATAAACATACAATGTATTCTTTAGCCTTAATTAACTCTATTGTATTCCATGACCCCCTTGGATCCGCCTCTGAGATTCAGGCCAAAAGCCTATAATTTATTGATTGTCTTTGCTTGCTGTCTATATATGGTATGATTGCAAATGAGACAACTCTTCACAAGAGACCAAACGACACAGAAATGAACAACTATAAGTCATCGTACGGCCTTTAACAATGAGCAAAGCCCATACCGCAAAGTCAGCTATAAAAGGCCCCAAATGACAAATGCAAAACAATTCAAATGAGAAAACTAACGGCCTAATTTATGCGAATAATAATGAACGAAAAACAAATATATAACCACTGAAATGCACGCGCCTGATTTCGGACAGGCTAATACAGAATGTGGCGGGGTTAAACATGTTAGCGGGCACCCAACCCTCCCCTAACCTGGGACAGTGGTGCAGCAGTACATTGAATGTCGTATCGAAAACGTTTTAAAACATGCTATCAAATTTGAGATCGGACGCGTCTATCCGTATGCTCAGCCAGTGATATTTGCATTTGTCGAGTTATTGTATGTTCCTAGCAATTTACACTTTCGTATAGATAATGATTTTTTTACATGTACACAATACCTCCAAGAGTGTTTCAACAATTCAACGGATATTATAGGTTGTTATGGTGGTAATTTTTTTTTTTTAAACTTGAATATTGGTTAAAACCATATCAAAGCATACTTTAATACATGCAAAATTCATTGACAAATACCATATTCACAGTGTAGACACTATTCTGTACGCTTTCCGGAAGTCGCGATTTTCGAAGCGAGAACTTTTTGGATCACATTTTAAATTTGTCGGATATACTATATTAAACGGTAAGATGTTCATCTGTACATTGCTTAATGGTTAATTCAGCTGACATTGATATTCACAAATGGTTTATAATTAAATTTAGCACATTCATTATTCGTATCTTTGCCTTAATCAAGAGATTTTCAAGTGCATCACTAAGGAAAATCAGTCGGTGAACCTAAAAACAATCTTTTTACACCCTTACTGTACAAATTAACGTAAAATCCAGACTTAATTTACTAAATAAAGTATATCTTAAGTGGTGGTAAAAGTTTCAGCCAGATCCTTGAAGCCAGAAATAAGAAAATTACACTTGTTTGAATTTCTCACTGTACGATCAGTCTCGCTTGTATATTTTGAAACTGTATGATCAGTCTTTATTTTACTGTATTCTAGTAGTGATTTCAAAGTTATTTACGGTACATTAGAAGATGGCATTTTTCTAAATAACACAAATATATTTTAATAAATTCACATCCTGAAAACTTTTCAAACATGTTTTAGCTTGATAGGATGTACTCGACTTACTACATTAAGTATAAGGATGTTTGAATGTGGCTGAAATAAAAAGAAGGTTTGTTTGTTTATAGAAGTTTCATAAATGTTCTCTGTTATACTTAAAATTGTACAAACACACAGATTTAATTGTTATACAAAAGTGCATGAATTTACAAACATTCGAGGCCGTACTGTAGCCTATAATTGATCACAGTTCCTTCTTTTTGTTTTGGATGTAGATCTGTCTCTTTCACACTCAATTGTACACCACTTTGTAAAACGATGGTTTATAGTGATAATGAAGTCCGTCTTTCCGTTCGTCCGGTACAACATGTTTCGCCGGTTTTGCAAGCGCATCTCCTCATAAACCACTTAATATACATTGGGGTTTCGAGGCATTTTTAAATGGAGTCTCCGAGAGGGGGTCCAATCCAGGAGAAAAGAAGATTCCAAATATATGTTCCCATACAAATGCATTGAAAGTTAAAAATTAGTTTCAAACCGCCGGATCCCAATTTTCTTGAATCAGTCACTGGTATAACAATTAATTATTTTTTTCTCGAATTCCGTATCATAAATTATGATATAAAAAAGAAGATGCGGTATGATTGCCAATGAGACAACCGTCCACAAGAGATCAAAATGACACAGACATTAATAAATATAGGTCAACGTATGGCCTTCAACAATAAGCAAAGCCAATACCACAACGTCAGCTATAAAAGGCCCCGAAATGACAATGTAAAACAATTCAAACGAGAAAATTAACGGCCTTATTTATATATAAAAAAAAAGGAATGTATTTCGAATTTTATCAAAAATCTTTTATGGGGTTTCTTTATATAAGATACGGACTTGAACATTGCATTATAATGGGGCACCCATCAGGTATTTCCATTCGTGACCTCCAAAACCAATTGTTAAACTTTTCTAAAATTGCTCCATTTTTAATCTATTAATGTATTATGGACCTTCTATTTCGAATTTTTGGTAAGAATATTTATGATGTTTCTATATCTAAAATACGGACTTTGTCATAACCTTATATTGGGCGTACCTATTTTATATCCACAACTTCCTTCAGACACTTGTCATAACTTAATGAATCTTTTTCAGATTCCTTATCATTTAATTCAATTGTGTACCATTCTTTTGGTTTTTCGAAAAATCATCAGTTTTTTATTTCCATGTTAAGGACTTTTCCACTACCTTATTGGGTGGTACCCGTTTGCTATACGCAACTTTCAAAAACTTACCATATACTAGTGTTAGTTTCTCGTTTCTCGTTTTGTTTATATAGATTAGACCGTTGATTTTTCCGTTTGAATGGTTTTACACTAGTAATTTTGGGGCCCTTTATAGCTTGTTGTTCGGTGTGAGACAAGGCTCCGCGTTGAAGGCCGTACTTTAACCTATAATGGTTTACTTTTTAAATTGTTATTTGGATGGAGAGTTGTCTCATTTGCACTCTCACCACATCTTCCTATATCTAATTGATAAAACTTCCACATAATCGTTATTAAATGTTGCCCCTCTGCACCTATAATTTAGTTTTTTTCTGGTGGTTTATTTGGACTATAGAAGTGGCGGGGTATAATTTCGTTAATTCATTTCTCAATACCTAAAGTTTTTAAACAAAGCTTTCTCTATCTATTTTTGTCATTTTAAAAGAGACAGGCTTGATGTATGTTATCACCAATTGGTCAACGGCAGACTGTGTAAATAGTCTTTAAAATATGATAGTTAAACAGATAACTGCAACGACACACTAATACAAAGTCCACAAGCGAATCATGTATTGCTTTTTAGGCATTTGATTTTAAGTAAGACTGACAGAACAAAAATATAATTATTTTGCCGTCTACAAAAATCATCAGAAATATATTTGTATTGTCTGATGAAAGAAATTACACGTTCTAGTTCCATGGACACAATCATAATATCACATAGACACGTATATACCTTCAAATTGCCGTTGTTTTTCAGTCAAGGTCGTTAAAAAATTCCATTTGTTTTTGTTTTTTGCTTCAAAATCACGACTGGTCATACAGACAAAAAAAATCAGAAATCGCTACTAGAATACAGTCAGTTTTAGACTGATCGTACAGTAATTTATTTTGGGATCCTCAAGGAAAGCATATTTGTTATTTGAAATACGAACATTCTACTTAAATGCGGTAGGAATATTGAAACAGTACATAATTTACTGTAAACTGATGCAAATATTTGCAATAAAAGATTATTTGCTTTGTACTACGAGAGCAAAATTGTCAATCGATTTCACTTTTTTCTATGAAGTTGGTGTGATGCACACGTATATTTTATATTCTACTGCATGTTTTTGTTACAGTTACTCATATTTATGATGTTATACATACATTTAAGATGTGCAAAGCACTTTATAGATATAGGAGTAAACAAATGATGAGAAAAAGCACAAAAACAAAACCGTTCTGTTAGCCAGTTTAAAATCCTCGCTTCGAAAATCGCGACTTCCGGATAGCGTACAGAATAGTATCTACACTGTGATATTGTCGCAACGAAGCGTACAGTATAAAAAAAATTGTAATGATAACGAACCGTACATAACATGAAAATAAAGACACTTTAAAACGTGTATTTTTTGGTTTCTAGATACCATTTTAACCTACGATCTTTTTAAGTTTATTAATGTAAAACAATGAAATTTTCAAAAAATGAATGTTTTAAAAACTATGAGTTACAAGAAACATTAAGTTTTCAATATTTAAAAATACCAAGCATGCTTTTATCAGTGGCATTGTAGTGCGTGTTTTAATGTTTGCCTATAAAAATGTCACATATTTGAAAAACCTTGTAGTAAGAAATGAGTATTATGGCAAATAATTTATTGGAGCAAAATAATCGAAGAATAGATATTTGATTTTCTTTAAAAGTATACATTCTTCACTGTATGAACTCAGTGGTACACGGTGTGTTCGATTAGAACGCGTTAACGTCCGGATTTTTGTGTATCGGGGTTATTACGGGGTGAAGTAATACATTGCATGTCACTCTCTGCATTTTTATATCCTGTTTCAATATAATCATCAGTTAGTGTGGAAAAGAAAGGTTAATTTTCGGTTGCTTTCGAAACCCTTTTCCTGCAAATCAATGCAACTATCAAGTATTTATACGCGACCCTCTTCATCAGCAACGTAAATTTCAGTGGTTGTAAAAACATTGACATTTATATCTTAGGTATTAAACATCGTATTGAAGTTTAATCTTATCCAATAAACGCCTCACATGTAAATCATCAGAATCTGAAAGGGAATTACACCATTTTCTCAATCATTATTGTATAAATTTTAAAGTTATAATACGGATTTTGCACTATTCATTATGGGACGCCTTGTAGCTTGCTGTTCGGTGTGAACCAAGGCTCCGTGTTGAAGGCCGTACTTTGATATACTTATTACACATTGTGACTTGGATGTAGAGTTGTCTCATTGGCACGCATACCACATCTGCATATTTCTATTGAGGGTGAACAGACACCGGAAATTCGCACTGAATATAATCAGCGTATGCATACATTGTTCATAAAACGGTTAGGGTTAAGGTCTGGGTTGGGATAATAAAAACTGGGACTTCTTTCATTGAAAAATGTCATTATAGTACATACTTTAATCGTTGATACAAAAAAAAAGTAATAACACCCAAGACTTTTATTTGTTTGATTTTATTATACGGTGCATTTTTTCCGTTATATTTGTGGAATTAATCTATATTTTTCTCTAAATTTCATTTGGTTTTTTTTTCGTTTTTTTTCCTACCTTGATGTTCTCACAATTGTCTGTGTTGTCTTACGTTAAAAAATTGACTTCGAACTCGGTATCAGTTTTTATAATAGGAGAATTTATCCGAGGCTTTTATAAAAGAAAAGGGGATCAAATTGACAAAGGAATGCAGAAGAACATTTCATTGGGTGGGGTTTGTGGATATCCTTAATTAATCCTTGTTGCCAAGTTTACAAACATTTGCATTTTTTAAGGATAATCTTCAAATATGAATGAAGGTTTCCAAAAAAGAAAATAAGTATGATAATCAGAACAAAATGAAAAGGGTAAATTCATAGGGGGAAAAAGAGGAGGGGGAGGGAGTTGATTGTAAAAAATATCACATATTCACTGTTGTAGCCGTGAAATAAACGTACTCAAAGGTAATCCGAACAAAATGATGACAGCTGGTGAGTATATTAAGCTCTACCTCTTTATTGTTGTATATTAACTTTCACACTAGAGTCATACATTTAACAGTAAATAATAGATTTTTTTATATAGTTAGTATTTATTGTTTATTCAATATTTATTAATTATCAATCACTCGTTTAATGGTGTTTAAAAGTTTCCCGGCTTTATCAAAGCTGCAGTAAATAGATTATAAAATTGACCTATAAAAAGTTGAGACCCAGAATGCTGTTGAATCCAAAGCTTATCTCCTCCTGACAGTGCAACGTTTACTGTCTGCGATGCCATGTCATATGGACCTCCTGTGTATAGCCATACCAATTTCTGTCCACTTTTCATTAGGAAAAGATGAGATGGCTTATCAGGGGGGGGTCATCATAGAAGCAGACACAGAGTAAACACCGGAAGTTTTAACAGTAAACACACCCGTAGAAGAATCGTAACAATTTCCAATATTAGCAAGAACTTGGCTGTATTTAACAATTCCTCCAGATGACAATGTTGCACCATCTGAAGATAATGCAGCTGTAAAGGCAGTATATGAAAAAATGGGACGTTCCCCTGAAAATAGAATTAAAATATTTTGTATAACATACAAATATGCATAAGCATGTACACACATATAATTGTGTATACAGTAACTAAAGGCTCTAAAGAGCCTGTGTCGCTCACCTTGGTTTATGTGCATATTAAACAAAGGACACAGATGGATTCATGACAAAATTTGTTTTGGTGTTGGTGATGTGTTTGTAGATCTTACTTTACTCAACAATCTTGCTGCTTACAATTATCTCTATCTATAATGAACTTGGCCCCGAAGTGACAGTGGAAAATATTTTGTAAAAATTTATGAAAATTGTAAAAATTTGACTATAAAGGGCAATAACTCCTTAAGGGGTCAACTGACCACTTTGGTCATATTGAATTATTTGTAGCTCTTACTTTGCTGTACATTATTGCTGTCTACAGTAACAGTTTATCTCTATCTATAATAATATTCAAGATAATAACCATAATAAATACTATGGTTTCAGAGATATGAGCCAAAAACAGCATTTTATCCTATATACTATTTTTAGCCATGTCGGCCATCTTGGTTCGCGGGCGGGGTCATCGGACACATTTTCTAAACTAGATACCCCAATGCTGATTGTGGCTAGGTTTGGTATAATATGGCCTAGCAGTTTCAGAGGAGAAGATTTTTGTAAAAGTTTACGGACGCAGGACGCTGGACAACGAACGACGGACGCCAAGTGATGAGAAAAGCTCACTTGGCCCTTGGGCCAGGTGAGCTAAAAATGTGTCATTATCTGTAAGAATTTCCCACAGCAATCAGTGAGTCAAACACATATTATACACATAACACGTGTATAAATTGTCTCCCATTCTATTTCTATAGACAGCAATTGGAAATATGGAATTACTTAAACGTCATCATTCATTTTGGGATTCTCTTTGAGATACGAAATGTAAGTTTCTTACAAGAATAAACTAAACAATGATTGGGGATTACGAAACTGAACAAAAACTTTGCGAGCCTTGATTTCCTGTTTTTGAAGATAAAGTACAGATAATGTGTGTTATATTTTTCAGCAATGCACGCTCATGTGGTGGTGTGGGGTATATGAATGTTATATTATTTATTACGGTTATTTGAGTATAAATTGATGCAAAATGTTTAAGGAAAAATGTATCAAAATTGTCTTTGACATCGTTTTATAGCACATGCCTACGTTATCTCAAAACGGTAAAATAAATAACAACACTATGCTAAGATGTTTGCGTATCTCAAAATTTGAAAGAAAAAATATGAAATAGAGAATTTATTGATTTGAAATTGACAGACTCCTCAAAATGACAGAAGTTATGATTACATAGTTGGTTCACTTATCATAACGTCATACAAAGCAGTAAAGTTTAATAAATTTAGAATATAAAGTCATGAATTGAACTTCTGCAATTAATTGTTATTTGAAGATATTTTTGCAAAGATTTCCAACCTTACCTACTACATTGAATACGTATTTATCCTTACGTTCAGAAATTGCGATTAAGAATGAAAACAATCCTAAAAGATATTGATTTTATTGATGGCCTCGTATAGAACACTGTCATTGCAAATTGGGAACCAGAAAGTTATACAATTCAACAGACAAGTGTAGGTAATCGAACGTTCTGGAAATTGAATTTTATGGGGGATTGTTATCGGCAGAAATGTTTATACATTTTAATCTTTTAAATGTAACATGGCTCACATTTTTGCTTTCTGTCCACAACAGGTAAATTGCAATTCGGGGGCCCATATTAAAATACAATAAAACCTGTTAAACATTTTGCACCAAGGAGTCGACGACAATTTCGAAGAGCAGTGAATTCGACTCCAAGATGCTGACCTCGAGGAAGAAAATTTTCTGCATTAAGAATAGCTTCACTACAAACGTTTAACACTAATTGATTTTAATCGTTTTCATTTTTTGTTTTCAATTGCAATCCATTAGTCTCAGTACGTGGGGTGAAAATCCAGGACTAATCAATCGAAACGTATCACTCAATCTTAAATTACAGTGTATGTAAAGTGCGAATCCTAAAATATCATTTTTACTGTATATGCCATAAATGTCTAATGTAGAATGATAAATAAACAGACGAACTTTTTTTTACTTTCGAAGAAAATGAAGAAAATTAGTTAAAATGTATATGTTCAGAAATACATAATACTAATAAAACAATGTAAGAGATGCGAGCGGGGTTTTATCGCGCCTAAAGCCATCCAGCTTTGAAATATATACCAAAATAGGTGAATATTTATGACATTTCACGAACAGATCGTGCAGGTGCTTTATAACTAACAGGTAACATGTTGTTGCAGTACAAAATATTCATTTTAATACAATTAATAAAGTTGTATAACGTAGAATATGTTTTGTCATTCAGTTTCTTCATATTTAACTAAATTCCACTATGATGATTTCGTAATGCTAGTCATGTTTACTGTCGAATAATGATACTATTCTTTCATTTTTACTGTGGAGCGAATCATTAGTACTGTATATGCGGTGCATTTTCACTGTATAATT
This sequence comes from Mytilus edulis, assembly GCA_019925275.1. NCBI lineage: Eukaryota > Metazoa > Mollusca > Bivalvia > Mytilida > Mytilidae > Mytilus > Mytilus edulis. The sequence goes on from CM034352.1 coordinate 42,317,790, forward strand.
TTTTATTTATTTTTTTATCTATTACAGCTCATTTCTTTAAGCATGTAGAGCATGACTTTAGTTGACTTGCTTGTTTTTCTTTTATTGGATAATCGTTATGATAACACCCAATTTAATTCAAATTTTAAAAATACAGGTTAAACTATCATATGCCTAATCATATTGTTTAAAAATGTCAATCTTATTTACAAAGTTTGTATAAACAATTAAACAAACAAAGCAAGCAAGCCAACCAAAGTTTTGCTTTGCATGCATTATGAAATTAGCTGTAAGGCCTTAATTTAGCCGACTTGCTCAAACAATAGATAAAGTAAGAGAAAGATTTGATAAAATTTAACTTACGGAGGAAAGTTTGGTTTTAAAACACTCTAATAAATTCAATAGAAATAACATTTATTTCAAATGTATTCCATTTAGTTTCTTATAAAGCGTATAGGGATCTTTATCCTTATTTTTTTTTAATTTCAAATGTATTCCATTTAGTTTCTTATAAAGCGTATAGGGATCTTTATCCTTATTTTTTTTATCCATTTCCATGACACTTCACCACTAATTACGTACATCTTGATATAGATTGAATCTTTGTTTTCCCGTTTAAAAGGTTTTACACTGGAGCCATTTATAACTTGCTGTTCGGTGTGAGCCAAGACTCCATGTTGAAGACCGTATGTTTACGTATAATGGTCTACTTTTATAAATTGTGACTCGGATGGAGAGTTGTCTCATTGTCACATACGACATCTATATATGGCTCAAAAACGAAACGAGACGGGATAAAAAGGTATAAAAAAAATCCACACTACTTTTTTAATATATGTATAATGGGCTTAATATGATTCAGAATAGAGTAAAATAGTGGGTCGCATTTGGGTATAAGCGTGACGCCGGATTGTCGATTTTTTGCAAGCGTGACAGGTGAAAGTCAAATGATTGTGTCGTGAAAAACGAGAAATGAAGTCTAGCGGGAAACAGGAATCTGCCAAAACAATAAGCGGAATACGGGAATCTGCCAAAACAGTAAGCGGGATCCGGGATCAGAACCCCCCCCCCCCCCAATGAGACCCCCAGAATAAGATATTTGTGTATATCAATCCTATTGTTACAGTCATGCCTTCAATAACAAATGTATCCGATGCATGCATTTTTTTATATTTTTGGTCCCTTTTTCAATTTTGAGGGGTCCACATTTAAAGACAAAAGTCCTTTAATATAGATATTTGGGATTCGTTGACATGCTGAATCTAACCGTGTATCTAGTTTGGGGATTTTTTGTCTAGTTGCTGAAACAGTCCACATAGAGTTCCAAAGGGTCTAAAATCAACAAAAATGAATTGTAGCAATCATTTCGTGTACAATAACCCAAATGTGTATGGTTTTACCTCTGCGGTTGTATCCATTCGCGGATCTAGAATTTTTCATTTTGAGAATCGCTTTTGTTACAAGTTTGAAAAGCTATATATTTGATGAAGAATGAATGAGGAGTTTGTATTTCAATTTGAAAATACATGTATCATAAATCCTAAAGTCATCAACTAAGTTTTTTCGTTTGTTGCAAGTGCATTTATCACACAATTCTACAATAAAAATTCCTCGCATCTTTGAAAATTCTACATTAATAATGACTGCACTAACAGTGATAATTCATCGCATCTACAGCTAAAATGGATCGCTTTCACTAATCGATATGCTATATTATGATGCTTTTATAACACTTATTTGAACTTTAATGCTATGTTTGTATGTTATAAAGACATATCACAACGAAAATATGTTAAAAAATATCTTCAAATCACTTAACTTGATATTTTCATAACATAAACAAATACAGTTTTCCCATGATCCTTTATTCTACAATAGACATACCCGCATATAACAGTAAAAATGAACTAGCTGGATTCGCACTTTATATACACTGAATTACGTAAACAGCAACAAAAAAAACATTGACCTGATTGTATTGATATCCTAAAAATATATGCAATGTTTATAACAATAAGAAAAGATTTAAAACAAGTTTTCTTGGACATGTTTCTTTTTAAATATTGAGGTTTCCAGCCTCGTTAAAAACTACATCTATAGTTGTCACCGAAATGCGCATACTTTGTGTGTGCATTCTATATAATCATGGTAAATGTATATTAATTAAAATACTTTCTTGAAAGAATAAACATTGAATTTTAAGATGTTGTTTAAAAGATTTCTAATGGTATCTCTTTCTTGACATCTAATGTTGACTTATAACCTTTTCGGCACTTTAATGCTGGCTAATGACATAATGGCAACAGGAACAGAAATATAAGGACAACTTATTGTATCTCATAGTCTCAGACCTTATAGTACTAAAGCAGTCAAAATTATCACAATTAATTAAGATTTTAGATCCTTTTACATATAGCTCTATATTCTCTTGATATTAAATCTTAGTTATTCTCTTGATAGATAAGCATAGTTATGTAAGCAATTTGAATGATTTCTGCTTATTTTTCTCTGGCAAATAGTTTATGCATGTTAATCAATTTGTCAGGTCGACATGTATTAAAATTGGTAAAGACATTTCTCAAATTTTTACTCGATTTAAACTTTAACTGACCTGTTGATTAATTTCATTTAATCAACGTGTGGTTCGTTTTACCACAGTTCTTCATTGGTCAAAATTCGAATATGATGTCAATTTTTCTTGCTTTCCTCTGAATTTTCTATTATGACGTCACGAAAAAGGTCATCATGCCTGATGACGTCACCAGGCATGGGGCGAATTACATTGCAATGTAATGCATTACATTACAATTACTTTGACAAAACCATGCATTAAATTACAATTACAATTACATGCATTTATCAAAGTAATGCATTGAATTACACATTACATTTTGTAAATGTTTTTACCAAGTGAACAGAAAAATCAAACATTTTGAAAACAACATGAAGTCACAAAAGATTTTAGCATATTCAGTAACTGTATTGAATTTTAGTAGACATGTAAAAAGTCTATTCACTACGAATATTACATGTTACATCATAATGGTTTCAAAAGATTTCATCCTTCATGCATATTAAGGGCTTCGAAAGGTTTCGTCCTTCGTGCACATTCTATGAGGCCTGAACTTTCAAATTATATTTCTGACTACCCGACTATTTCACAAAGCCTATCAAAGTGGATTGCTCTTTTATCTTTGGTTTTAATGTTTCAAGATATACATTTATGCGTTTTCTCTTAAAAGAAATTACAGAGAGGAAGTTTGATACTTATTTTAACTAAATGTTAACTTCATTTTTATAAATATTACATTTTTTTTATTTTTCATTATTTAAATCAAACTATTTACTCGGAATTTCTTTCCTAATTATATAATAAACATAGAGCTTAATTTATAAAAAAGTGTCAAAATGGTGAAAAGATTAATTGTAAAACAAACTAATTAGTGTTTTATGACAATGTTCAATTATCAGTTATTTAATCAAGACAAGGTATTCATCGGTCTTTTGACAACAATGAAACAGTAATGCTTTTCAAAGATCCATCTTTTTTTAAGGAAAATGTATGAAATACAATGAAATAAAAAAAGAACTCTATCTGATATACAGTGTTGTATTATTCCATCAAGTAATTTATGTAAAGTGTGAAAAATAAATAGAAAATCTTTATTTCTGTTTTAGTTAAATCTCCAATAATCTGTTAAAGATATATATAGTATTTGAAAATAGTAATGTAATGTAATGGAATGTAATGCAACGTAATGCAATGTAATGCATGAAATAACACAACTTTTTGCTAAAGTAATGCATTACATTACAATGACATGTAATGCAAAAATTGCTGCATTACACATTACATGCAATTACTTGGAAAAATGTAATTTATTACCATGCATTACAATTACAAATTTGCATTACCCCATGCCACGTCCACTTCACAGAGAAAGAACACGTCCTTTTGCGATTAATTCGAATATAAGGATTAAGATTGTCTGTATATCGTCTAAAATCATTCGAGAAAAAGATTCCACCACCAAATTTTGTGAATTTCGATATTTATGCACTTGTGACAGTTAAATTTTAAATATTCATAAACGAACGTCGAGCCTCGAGTTTTAGAATTAAATATATAACTATGTCAAGTGGATGAATATCGTATCACACCTAATGGAGTGGTCGAATTTATATACACATGATTTGTTTAAAAAAAAACTAAAATCTTATAACTATAATTGGTTATTCAATTTATAAATTATGCTATTGATCTGATCAGAAAACAAAATGATTAGATGTAGTTTGTCTGTTCATTAGAGAATTTACAGCAAGAATGCAATATAATAGAAAATTGGAAGAAGTTAATTTATTGCCAATATGAAAAAACACATTTATTAGATTGATGTTTTATCATTTGCTATTACAGTAGAATTGTAAATCATATTTAAACTTCAAAAGGTGCTTCGACTTGTTAAGGATAATGCAACAAGCCATTGAAAAAAATGTTAAAGTGTAAGGAAAGATTTAAATCAAAGGGCTTTTTCCCTAGGTTGATGGAACATTTTATCTTTCTTTCAAAATTAATGACATTATTTGTTGTTTATAAATTCTTAAAGCACTTAACCTCCTTGACTTCGGTATTGGAAACAAATATTTGATGTAACATACAAGGTCAAAGGTGCATGTGCAGCTTCCCGAAATAGGAGTTATACCATCATTGTTTTTTTTTCATTTAGACTTTGTTAAATTGGTATTCAAAAACGAAATTTTGCAGGATTTATCTTTTTTAATAAACTAATACTTGGCATGAGAAAGGTGATATCCTGTCCAGTACTACAGTTAAATTTCACATAACATGTCATTGCATATAAGGTTATACCCGTCACCGGAATGAAACCATAGAGAATAATACATGGCAAAATCCGTATCATATGTCGTATCATCCCGAGACATCAATATCAGCCCAAGGGCCGTTAGGCCCGAGGGATGATATTGGTCGAGGGTGATACGGCATGTGATACGGATTTTGCCATGTATTATACACTTTATCATATATTTCAACAGAAGAGTATTATATTATATGAACTGTTTTCTGATCCATAGCACTGGGTTACCTTCAGTTCTACTTTTGTCTTGTTTCAAAGGCCTTAAAAGAACTGCTCAATTACTTATCCGAAGCACCTGGGTTACCTTACAATTTGCGTGCTGTTGATTTAGTGTGCCAAAAAATATGAAACCTTGACGTTCGTGACGTCACATACAATATGAAAACTCGACGTTCGTGACGTCACGTACCAAACAATGACGTCATTCCAAAAATTTACATATTTTGAGGAAAATTTTTCTTAAAAAAAAAACTAAAGCTGACTTTATGTAAAAAAAAAAAGAAAAAAAAGTAGGGGTGTGATAAAGGGTATGCGATAAAGGGTGCGCATCAAAGTTGCGCGATATGGATTAAACAGCAGGCTATTTATCAAATATGCAAAACTACTGTATTTACTACTAAACATATGATAAAATTAAATATTCACCCCTTTTTGCAGTTCACAAGCATGAGTAACGATATCACCTTAAGTTTCCAAAATATTTTATAGAACACCAAATATAAAAGAAATGGTGCTTCAAAACAGCTAATATATATGTTTATGGCTCAGAAATTGTTTTCTGCAATGAATTGCATGGTTAATTTCCTACAACTGTCAAATTTAAAAGTATACTTTTTTTTTCTACCCTTTTGTGACGTTCTATGATTTAATGTATTACATCTTGACACATAAAAACGTTGTACCAAAATAGGGCACAACTAATTATATAAATTTCCTAATTAAATTTATTGAATAAAACTTTACGCTTGAAGGGTAAATCATGTTGGAACTGAGCAGTGGACTTTCTGTCATTGCCCTGTCAGTCTTAAAATTATGTACGAAAGATAACTTCATAAAGGAACAATCAATCTCTTCCGTTATCGCTGCTTCGGTAATCGTATTCTTTCTATGAGAGACCACCATACCGTTTCACCAGATAATAATCTTTTACAGTAGTTTTGAATATACATATATATATATATATATATATATATATATATATATCTTATATTGTGTGTTTTAAGTAAATTTATGAAAATCTAGAATAATACTGATGTATAAGTTTATGGTATCAATATCAGTTTATAATGTATTGGTTGGTATGCATAGAATTGGCTTATGACTTGTTATATGCATCTTTATTTCATTTATATGTTGTTTAATATTATAATTGTCTGTATTTGGATCACGCCTCTATTGTGCTCTTTCCAATAAAAAATATTGAAATTATTGCAAATTGTGATAAATTGATTAATATCAATGTTTTCCTAAACAAATTTTACAATAACAATTTTTTGAAAAAGTATGCCAGGTAAGAATTTTAAATTTATGACTATGTTTACCTCTTTTAATCTCATTTAATTCTTCACGTAACGCAATTACGTCGGGTCTAATTTGGAATATTTCTTCCCTGCGAGCAAAGTCTTTTTCTATCATTTCTTTACGAAGTATATTAATTTGCTCTCTCGTCGAGTCCAGTTTTACTTCCGCTTCTGTAGATGCCTTTCTGGTCGATTCTAATTCTTCTTTCACTTTCTTTATTTCATTTTCGTGTAACTCGTCTTTTATTTGAATAATTCGTTGTTCTATGGTATTTACATAAAATGTACCAAGCAAAACACATACAGACAGTAGCAAAACAACTAAATGATTCTCCATTACTGTTATGTTTCTAATTGTTAGTAAAATTCATGGTTGACTGACATGTTTAAACATTGTTTGCACAAAGAAGTTTAAAGTCCGCGAGGGTCTGGCGGGATGTGCATTTATTTCTGTATTTTTTAATTTGTTAGCATTTTTTTCTCTTTACTTAATTGTTCCTTTTATTCTCTAATTTGTACGTTTAAACATTTCTTTAATATTCTCTAAAACATGTCGGTTTACTTCTAGTATGCAATTACCATATTTCTCGTTGATATTTTTTACAGAATGTCTAATGTCTTTCATTTCAGATGTATACTTAATATGATCAACATGTAGCCTTATGGTGAATCAAAACTGCAAATCTAATAATAAATAAAATTGAGTATTGAAACGGGAAATGTGACAAAGAGATAAGGACCCAATCAAAGAGCAGAAAACTCCTCAAAGACCATCAACTGGTCTTCAACACAGTAAGAAAATCTCTCTCAAGGAAGCGAGTTTCAGCTGGTCCCTATGCAATGATGTATACTACTTCAGCATGTTCAGCAAACAAAAAAGACTTTTGTTGTACTGTTATACCACTGTCCCAGGTTAGGGGGAGGGTTGGGATCCCAGTAACATGTTTATGTAAGTGCCTGTCCCAAGTCAGGAGCCTGTAATTCAGTGGTTGTCGTTTGTTTATGTGTTACATATTTGTTTTTCGTTCATTTTTTTTTTATATAAATAAGACCGATAGTTTTCTCGTTTGAATTGTTTTACAATTGTCTTATCGGGGCCTTTTATAGCTGACTATGCTGTATGGGCTTTGCTCATCGTTGAAGGCCGTACGGTGACCTATAGGTGTTAATGTCTGTGTCATTTTAATCTCTTGTGGACAGTTGTCTCATTGGCAATCATACCACATCTTCTTTTTATATTTTAACCGAACTCCGAAACATTTAAATGAACGACATTAAAAAAGAAAAGAAACACACGACTAACACGAATCTAACAAAGACAGGCTGTTCCTGTCAGGCGCTCAAATGCGGCAGTGTGAAACATGTTTTGTGTCTCAAACATCCTCAAGCTTGTACATCTAGTTAATGTTGAATAAACAAACACACAGCAATTAAAAAACAAGAGGCTCTCAAGAGCCTGAATCACTCACCTTTTATATTTTTGCTTAAATCGTTCATCCATGATTATTTTTGCCTTTTCAATATATATATTAATGAGTGGCTTAAAAAGGCTATTAACATGTTCATTGTATCATATTTTTTTAAAAGCAAATAAATGTATTGTAATTTGTACCCATATGTTCCGTTTTATCAATATTCATATTGTCTATGTTTCTTTACGTACAAGGAAATAGATTACAAAATTTATATAACATTCATTTGAGAAGATTTTTAAAAACATAAATAACTTGTGTTAAAGTGTCCTTAAGGGGCAATAACTCCTTAATGGGTCAATTGTCAAGTTTGGTCATATTAAACTTTTTTGTAGATCTTAGTTTGCTGAACAAGAAGTTAAATTTTGAAGGTATTTGGCCCAGTAGTTTCAGAAGAGAAGATATTTTTAAAATAGATTACGACGACAAACGACGGACGCCAAGTGATGGCACAGGCTCACATGGGGCTTTTCTGGGCCTGATCAACTAAATAAAACCGAAATAAATATTTGTTCTACGAAAATGATGATTTAAGAAGACATGACTTGTACTAAAACACTTCCGTCTTGTACATGCGTGATATATTTGCCACTGGACGTTAAGCAAATTCCGTTCAACCAATCACAACACACTAAACCAACATAAGTTTTGAATCATTAAAATAGAAATTATTAGAAGTAGTTAATTCGTATTTAGAATTCAATTATCAGTCACTCTATTAATTGTTTTAAAAAGCTGTCTGCTGCAGTAAAACTAAATAAAAATATACCTCCATGAAGTTAAGACCCGGCTCGCACTTGAACCCTAAATATTCTCCTGACAGTGCTACGTGTACCATCTGTGATGCCATGTCATATGGACCTCCTGGGTATAGCCATACCAAATTCTGTCCATTTTTCATTGACAGTTGTAGTTAATTAATTAATACTATATGTTACTGCAGTTAAACATTTCTGGGTCATAAACCAGTAGCTTGGGTATTTCAAAGCACCATTTTGTATTTTGTTTTATGTTTCTATGTACTATTTTGAAAACTTGAGGTTAAATGGTTATTAAAGCTTGTACATATGTTAAATAAGGGGGCAAATTTGATTGGTTAACTGCCAGTGATTGTTATTTAATATGCAATGAAATGTTATGTGAAATATGTTCTATAGTGCTGGACAGGATAAAAATAACTCATGCCAAGTAGTTCTTTATTTAAAAAGATAAATTCCTAAAAAAAAATTGTAAAATGCAAATTTAACAAATACTAATAGTGGAAAATCATTCGTGGCATGACAACTAATAACTGATCATCGTGAGTCTTATTAAGAATGAAGAGCAAACCCCTAGTATTATATATTTGTTTTACGAAAACGATTACCGTAGTCAATTGTAAGGTAAATAAAACGCCATCAATATGAACATGCATAAAACATTTGACACTGGATGTTCAGTAACCAACTACAAATGTACCATTAATAAAAAAAAAAAAAAAAAAAAAACACCACATCAATGCGTGTGTTAAGTTTTTAATTGTTGAAATAGAAATAACTAATAAAACAAAAATATATTATTATATCTTTTTTAAAATGATTAAATATCAGTTACAAATAAATAGTTTTTAAAAATACCCCGGTCTTATCAAAGCTGCAGCAAATACATTATAAAATTGAACTTCATGAAGACGAGACCCGGATTGCACCTGAATCCAAAGCTTATCTCCTCTTGACAGTGCTACGTTTACTGTCTGCGATGCCATGTCATTTGGACCTGCTGTGTATAGCCATACCAAATCCTGTCCATTTTTCATCAAGGACAGATGCGAACACTTATTAGGGGGAGTCATCATAGAAGCAGACACAGAGTAAACACCGGATGTTTTAACAGTAAACACTCCCGTAGCGGAATCGTAACAATTTCCAATATTGGCAAGAACTCGACTGTATTTCACAATTCACCATATGTCAATGCTGCGCCATTTGTAGACAATGTAGCTGTAAAGGCAGTATATGAAGAAACAGGAGGTTCCCTGAAAATAGAAATGATTATCTATTGTTTATTATATAACTATATAGAAATCAAGACTCATATAAATTGATGCAGCAATCCGTTAAAAACACGTAATATACAAGAAGCACGTGTATCAATCGTCTCCCGTTCTGGTTCTACATAGGCAGACAAGGTTATATGAAGTCATCGTTCAATCTTTGGTACTCTTTGTGTTTCTGTGAACCTTCTTTCGGCTTATGAGTCTAGTACACACAATATTTGTAATATTTGTTTCGATACTTTACCGGCTTATGTTGATATATATTTGCCTTTTTAGTGCATGCAATTTTATAAAAAATATAGTTGTTGATCTTAATGATGAAGGAAATCAGTTTTGTAAAATGTGTCTTCTTGCTGAAATTTACATTGATGGATTGGTTGATTGATCGAAGCTTAAAAGGGCTATAGCTCGATGATTCGTTTACAGTCTAAGTTGTATTTAAAACTATAAATGTTTAGACCATCTACATTAATTGTTAAAACTATACTTACCTTTACAGAAAGAAAGTTTTCCTTGAAGTGCGGTCAGCCTGTTCGATAAAAAATCAACTTCTGTTTTCGTTTGCTCTAAAAAAAAATACATTGGATTTCTAAAACCATGATAGGAACACAGTATACTGAATTGTACAATTTTCAGTTTACTTTTCCAAAAAATTTTCTTTCAAGACAAATCAAGATATTTTACTTATTTAAAAAAAATTTAATGAAAAACAAAGAGGTTGATGATTAACTTAAATCTTTAAAGTTAGTTTTCATATTACAGAAAACAGATAGAACATGCGGTATTATATACAATGTATGTAGATGCAATGATTATTCGTGTGAAACAGTGAATATTTAAATGATTTCTTACTTATAATCGATGGATGACTGCACTCTTCTGAAAAAGTACTTCCAAGTAGTACAAGAAAGACAACCTCGAAATACATTTTTAACGATGAGATTGGACTGCTGTTTTGTTTCAAATAAACTTCGTTTATATAAGTTATGCATTGCATGTCACTACCTACATTGTTTATATCATGTGTCAATATAATTATCAGCTAGTGTGGAAAGGCAAGGTTTTATTTTATGTCGTTTTTGAGTTATAACCAGGTTTCTAGGAAATCAATGCAACTATTCGTTGTTTACAAAATGTATATTCGACCTTGTTCGTCAGAAAGAGAATAGCGTTCAATTCAGAGGTTGATAAGAAACTGGCATTTTGATTTTGTGTTGCTTCGTGATTTGAGCGACAAGAATCATAATTCACCATACTGTGCCGTTGTACCATCTTACGATTCAATATCGCGTGCTCAAGACAGTATTCAAGTTTTATCTTCTTCACAACATATCGAATACATTCAAGAACTTCAAAGGGAACAGTTATTCACCTTTTCAAAAAAAAAAAAAATTTAAAGGGTATATGAATTTAAGGGGGCTCGCGGGTGTAATTTTTTTTTTTCTAAATGAAATAAAAAAATTGGGTCACCGTTCCATTTATTCTCGCAATCTGCCTCCGAAAGAACCATACATTTTTGTTAATGTCCTTTTTTTCTTGTGAACTAATAGGAGAAATAGAGATAATACCGATTTAAAAAAAGAACTAGATTACAGAAATCCCTTAAATTTTACAATTATTTAGTTTATGCACAGCTTATTTGAAAACAATAATTAAAAATACAGGTAACCGATGAGTTAAAAAAGATATTTCAATTTCAATGCCAAATATGTAGCAAAGGGAGAGAATTTGGAGCTTTTTCAATGATATAACCATTTTAAAAGTCATCTGGGGCCAAACCGTATCTATTTTTTGTTGTTGATTTTTGTACCATATCATTAAGTAATAACTAATTGTGTAATAAATAAAATTTGTATTGTAAAAACGAATGTTTGATTTTTTGCTAAAATTTTTGTACCCGCGAGGGTGAACATGGTGAAGAGGGACAGCACATTTGCGCTGAATTTTAATACATATGCTAGTTATGAAGGGTAAAGATTAGGGATTACACAAACCGGGACTACTTCTATTGCAAACTGAGTGGAAAAGTAAGCTTATTGATTCCCGAGGAGCAACTATTGTCATGAAGCGTAGCCGAGGGCAATTTGTGTATCAAAGGGACAATTAACTTACTATTCCACGAATACCCAATCAGTTAGTGTTTTATTATGCTCAAAGACGGTTAATTTCGGGGCTTAATCAATTACACAACGTATCTGAAATCCCCCCCCCCCCCCCATTTTTTGTGGGGTTCGTCTAGCATAGTCTTTGGTTTTCCATGGTGTGTCTAGTGTACTATTA
>CM034352.1:42330052-42426230 GCA_019925275.1 Mytilus edulis
GTGTTCAATGTTTATCAGAGCCTTATTAAAACTGTTTTCGATATTTGATTTTAAGAATTAACGTTTTTGTGTTCCTACCATAAACATAGGTATTGGATTTAGTAAATCCACTTCTTCTGAATTCTATATTGTCCTTCTTGCAAGTAACACTATGGCAAAAAGTAAAATATCAAAAATGACGACATCAAATAATATTTAAAACGGAGAGGCCTTAAGACAAATGGCAAAATCAAAAGCTCAAACACATCAATAAACTTATCACAGATACAAGGATTGAAATTTTATAATTGCGACAAACGAATATTTAGAAAAAAATATTGATTGAAGGTTGTTTATAAGTTTATAAGACTTAAGCTGGGGTCACACATTCACGATTTTTACTGCCGCCCTTGACAGGACCATTCCCGATTAAAATTTATGAAAAGTCTGATCAAGATCCTATGAATCGTGGATGGAAATTCAAACTTTAATTTAAATTTGTATAAAAATTTAATCACGACAACAATCAGATATTGTTCAGGAAGCGTCGATATTCGACCGTTTCCAAGCGAATTTATCCCGATAATCCCGTTCTAAATCCGCTTCTAATCCAATTTGTATCTTTCGCCAGGTAAAATTTGACCGAGTCTGTCACGACCGCGTCCCGATTCTACCGAATGTAATCCGACAGAGATCAGATAGTTACAAGACAGTGAACCGACGCTGACTGAAGTTATCAATTCGAAAACTGTCGGCATACTCGGGATGATCAGGTACTGTCGGACCGTGATCCTATCACGGTCTGCTCTATCGCATTGCAAACGGCTTTGTCTGGTCCCAGTCGTATTGTATTCTGTAATTGTCGGGACTCTGACGTGGGTATCATTGACGAATTTAGAATTGATAACGGGACTGTTTCGGAACGGTTTCGGCAAAAACGGTTCGCAATCGACAAGAATTGGATGCAATCTGGACTCATTCGGCAGAAAAACAGCAATGAAAAATTTCTCCAAATCATTCCCGTTCCACAGGACACCGTCCGGAATACACAGAACATTGTTAGGAATTCGATCCGATACAGCAGAATCTGTCATGACATAGGCACGATTGTAATCCGACTAGACAAAATCGGCTGAGTTTCCCCGAATGTTACGGGACGCACCTAACTGTCGGTGTGCTTTGCCGAACTATAAGGACCCTTCCCGACCAGCAGGAATCTGTTACGAACTAAAACGACTGCGTTCAGACAGTAATAGGACATTACAGATAATTGGGGATACTAATCCGACTTTTTCACTTTTCGTGTCGTATCGATGTCTGATCTCAAACGGGAGCAATAATCGGCAATGTGTGAACCTGCATAAGCAAATGGTGAAATCAGAAGCTCAAACAAATCAAAAGAATGTTTAGGAAAACAATTTGATTGAAGGTAGTTAAAAAGTTCATTTCTAATTAGTACATTACATGAAGTGATAATGGTTCCTCATATTGAACCCTTTGTCAATTAATTAAAGGTGTGAGACTGATTTTTTAATAATATGAACTGTCCTCCTTGAAAAATCATCACATTACAAGAATTATACATAGTATTTTATTTTGCACTCAATGCAGCACGATGGTTGTGAAATAAAGTAATTTAAATTGTCGTTGATACCACCCTCACTAAGCCTTCACGAATCTTATCTTCGAAAAAAAGAAAATGCAAATATCGCATACACAAAGATATTGCCTCACAATAATGTTGAAAAATTTACCAAGATAGTGACAGCTTTATGATAAGAAATGTTATATAGTAGAACAGTACTTGATTTATTTTTGGTACCAATATTTATAACTAAATGTGACTTATTACTTGAAGCCATTTTCTAAATTAAAGAAGTTTTTCGTATAATAGTTATCAGTGTGTTTTATCAATAAAATATATCATAGTTTATATCAATAGGATTAAAAGTGTTCAGTGGTTAATTCAGCCTCTTTTTCGATATTTTATTTTAATAATTCATTTTTTCGTGTTCCAACCATAAAAAATAGGTATTGCATTTAGAAAATCCACTTCTTATGAATTCTATCTCGTTCGTGCAAGTAACACTGCGTTAGAAGGTACAATAACGAAAATACCGTTATTAAAGAATATTCAAAACGAGGAATGCTTAAGCAAATGTCAAAATCAAAAGCTCAAACACATCAAACGAATGTTTTGGTGAACAATTTGATTGAAGGTTGTTTAAAAGTTCATGTCTTATTTGTATAACATGAAGTGATAATGGGTCATGGGACAATGAACCCTTTGTCAATTCCTATTTTTAATCACATAAGCAACACGACGGGTGCCACATGTGGAGCAGGATCTGCTTACCCTTCCGGAGCACCTGAGATCACCACTAGTTTTTGGTGGGGTTCGTGTTGTTTATTCTTTAGTTTTCTATGTTGTTTCATGTGTGCTATTGTTTTTCTGTTTGTCTTTTTCATTTTTAGCCATGGCGTTGTCAGTTTGTTTTAGATTTATGAGTTTGACTGTCACTTTGGTATCTTTCGTCCCTCTTTTATTGTCTTAATCATATGAACTGTCTTCCTTGACACATTATCACATTACAAGAATTATTCATACTATTTTATTTTGCACTTAATAGGAAACATGGGTTGTGAAATGAAGCAGTTAACATTGTATACTTTCAGTTTTACGTGATCCTACCGCATGTTACCTTAAAAATAGGAATTGGATTTAGAGAATTCACTTCGTTTGTTTTTTTTACCTTGTTCTATCTGTGCATGTAACACTACGTTAAAAAGTGCCACACGGAAATATCGTTATCAAAGAACACAGGGAGCGCTTAAGACAAATGTCAAAATCAAAAGCTCTAACAGATAACACGAATGTTTAGGAAACAATTTGATTGAAGGTAGTTTATAAGTTCATGTCTTATTTGAATTATTAAATGAAGTGATAATGGTTCCTCATATTGACTTCTTTGTCAATAATTAATGGTGTGAGACTTATTGATTGAAGGTTGTTTATAAGTTCATGTCTTATTAGTACTATAACATGAAGTGATAATGGGTCATGGGACAATGAACCCTTTGTTAATTCCTATTTTTAATCACATAAGCAACACGACGGGTGCAACATGTGGAGCAGGATCTGCTTACCCTTCCGGAGCACCTGAGATCACGCCTAGTTTTTGGTGGGGTTCGTGTTGTTTATTCTTTAGTTTTCTATGTTGTGTCATGTGTACTATTGTTTTTCTGTTTGTCTTTTTCTTTTTTAGCCATGGCGTTGTCAGTTTGTTTTAGATTTATGAGGGGGAGGACAGGGGTAAGGGAGACCGAGAGAAAGGAGAAAGGGGGTGGGAGAAAGGAGAAAGGGGGTAGGAGAAAGGAGAGGAAGGCTGGGAGAAAGGAGAAAAAATTGGAGAAAGGAGAAAAAATAAAATATCTCTCCTTTTAAAAAAATTTCTAATATTTGAAGAAAAAATATCTCAAAGGAGATGTTTTATTCTAATGGGAGAAAGGAGAACGGGGGTAGAAGAAAGGAGAAGAGGGGTGGGAGGAGGGAGAAGGGTACCCCCTGTCCTCCCCTCATTTATGAGTTTGACTGTCCCTTTGGTATCTTTCGTCCCTCTTTTATTGTCCTTATCATATGAACTGTATTTCTTAACTAAAGCAATGTATATTATAGATATTATAGAATCTTGTCATCACTAAGCCTACACGAATCTTGTTTTTGTAAAATATCACATTTTGAAAGATATTACTACACAATGATCTTTTAACGCTTGTCTAGATATTTATAGCTTTGTGCTATCAAAGATTGTTTAGTTCAACAGTATTTGTTTTTTTTTTGTTTTTTTTATTTTGGACATAAAATCAAATCCTAATGTAAATGTACTTACATGTAATTTAAATTTCAAGTTATTTTTTTTTTTGATAAATTAAAATTGTTTCTTTACTATACAATTTATCATAGTGTTTTTTCTATAAAAGTTATCCTAGTTTCTATCAATAGGTTTAAAGTGTTCATTGGTTAACTGAGCTTTATTAAAAACTGATTTCAATATTTTGTTTTTTCAGTTTTCGTGTTTCTACCTTAATGGAAGGTAAATGTAATATCTTTTGTTGATTCACTTTTCCCAATTCCAGTTTATTGACGGTAGTTTATAAGTTCATGTCTAATTTGTACATTGCATGAAGTGATATTAACTCCTTTTTTAATTAATTAAAAGTGTGAGGCTTATTTTCTTAATAATATGAACTTTCTTCTTTGATAGTTATCAAGGGTACCAGGATTATAATTTAGTACGCCAGACGCGCGTTTCGTCGACATAAGACTCATCAATGACGCTCATATCAAAACATTTATAAAGCCAAACAAGTACAAAGTTGAAGAGCATCGAAGATCCAAAATTCCAAAATGTTGTGCCAAATACATGAAATACGGTTAAGGTAATCTATGCCTGGGATAAAAAATAATCAAATTACAGGAATTATTTTAAATATTTTATTTTGCACTTAATGAAGCACGGTGGTTGTGAAACAAAGCAATTTAAATTTAAAATTTTCAATGATCCAGTTTATCACTGAGCCTTCACGATTCTTGTCTTTCTAAAACTGAAAGATATTACTACACAATAATTTAGAAAAGTTTATCTAGATGTACACATCATTTTTATTGATAAGAAACACTTTTATTCTACATTACTTTATTTATTTTTGGGAACAAAATATTAACTGTAAAAAATCATGTAACTTATATTTAAACTTTTGTTTAGTAAATTAAAGTTTTCTATAAAAAAAATATTATAGTTTCCATCAATTATGTCAATAAGTTTAAAAGTGGTCAGTGGTTAATAGAGTCTCATCACAAACTATTTTTCGATATTTGATATTTATTATCCAGTTTTTCGTGTTCTTACCATAAAAATAGGTATTGGATTTAGAAAATTCACTGATTGTGAATTCTATCTTGTCCTTTGTGCAAGTAACAATACGTTAAAAATACAATAACAAGAAGCATGAAAATATTGACATCAAAGAATATTCAAAATGGGGAGTGCTTAAGCAAATGGCAAAAATTAAAAGCTCAAACACACCAAACAAATGCTACGAAGACAGTTTGATTAAAGATATTTTAAAGGTACATGACTTTTTCCACATTACTTGACCATGTTGACGTGATGATGGTTTCTAATATTGATATCTTTGTCAATCAATAAGGGGTTTGTTGCGTATTGTCCTAATCGTATGGACGGACTGCCTTCCCTAAGAAATTACCACATTATTAGGAACTGTTTAAATAATTCCTGTTACTGTTTATTAAACCAGTTGATATTTAGACAAATCAATCTCACTTCTGAACTTGCTATGATCCCGTCATAACTAAGTATACGACCTAAATAAAAAAGTTAAATCACAAAAATACCGACCTCACAGGAAAATTTTTATAAAATAAAAAGTCTCTTATTATACTCAAAATCAATAGCCTTAATACATCAAGCGAATGGAAATAAATGACAAATTCCTGATTTTGTGGTTGATTAAATCTGGTTTTAACTAGCTTAACCAGTTTATTTACTTAGTTAGTAGACATGGATAAAAGTTTCCCATTGAATTAATTACTTTTAGACAGCTAAACATTTGTTCACGATGTTGCTTATGTACTTACGGAAATGCGGCATTGTAAGTCAGATGGAAATTAAGCCAGTTTGAGGTTAGGTTTGCGTACACAGGGATATACGTGAAATTCATGTATTTGAACTAAGGAGGTATCCGCCATTTGAACCGATTACTACAATATTAATGAAAATAAGACAGCAACTACCTCAAAATTGCTATTTTATCCAAATGTAATCGTAGAGGTAACGTTATGAGGTTCAGTTTGTATAATTGATGGAAATAAAAGAAAGAAATTTAGTATAAATAAAATATAAAAACTTCAGAAGTAGACATTATTGCCCCCGAGTTCATATGGTATAGGACTAGAAAGTTCGTTCGCTCAACATTGGCTACCGTTCTGTAACTTAAATTGGCCTGAGTCAAATGTTATGAAAAGTATACACAATTCCTATCAGCACAAAACACAGAAACCAAGTGTAAATTTAGTGTCGTCACGTTTACAGTTCTAGAGCTATGAACCTTTACAAAATTGATTGTTTTCGTTTCCATTCTCTTAACTTCGCGTCGACAGTAAAATTAATTGTGTCGACTCTTCATCTACCGTACTGTTATTCCTGTGAACTTCAAGCATTGAACTTATTTTAATTTTTAGCTCACCTGGCCCGTCGTCCTTCGTCCCTTGTCGTCGTCCTTCGTCCGTCGTCGTCCATCGTCCGTCGTCGTCCGTCGTCGTTAACTTTTACAAAAATCTTCTCCTCTGAAACAACTGGGCCAAAAAAAAAAAAATTGACCCAAATCATCATTGGGGTATCTAGTTTAAAATATGTGTCCGGTGACAAGCCATCTAACCAAGAGGGCCGCCATAGCTATAAATAGAACATAGGGGTAAAATGCAGTTTTTGATTTATAACTCAAAAACCAAAGCATTTAGAGCTAATCTGACAAGAAAAAATGTGTATCAGGTCAAGATCAATATGCCCTGAAATTTTCAGATTAATCGGACAACACGTTGTTGGGTTGCTGCCCCTGAATTGATAATTTTAAGAAAATTTTGCTGTTTTTGGTTATAATCTTGAATACCATTATAGATAGAGATAAACTGTAAACAGCAATGATGTTCAGCAAAGTAAGATTTACAAATAAGTCAACATGACCAAAATAGTCAATTGACCCCCTAAGGAGTTATTGTCCTATATAGTCAATTTTTAACAATTTTCATACAATTTTGTAAATTTTTATTAACATTTTCCACTGAAACTAATGGGCCAAGTTCATTATAGATAGAGATAATTGTAATCAGTAAGACTGTTTAGTAAAGTAAGATGTACAAACACATCACCATCACCAAAACACAATTTTGTCATGAATCCATCTGCTTCCTTTGTTAAATATTCACATCGACCAAGGTGAGCGACACAGGCTCTTTGGAGCCTCTAGTTAAAGTGTGTGAAAGATGTCATACAGCCTAGTCCACATAACTACATGACTTATTTTATATATGAACAATACATATACATCTGGTCATCTAGTCTGTCCTCATGTAAAGAAGTATTCATTATGTTTGTTTGCTCATATACTCATACCATGGTGTAACAATTGGACAATTCAGACCAGTAATCTTACTTTCTTCTGCAGGTTATTTTTCTGCTACGTCAAAAAATATTTGACTATATTTGTATACAATTTGCTGTTGTCGAGATTGAAATAAATGGAATAAGCACGGCTGATGTTCGTGACTTTACTAGTCAAAACTGATTTCTTAATCATCCAATTGCTTCATATACAATGATAAAAACAGTTTACCAAACTCGAGACAATAAAGAACTATCATTACTTTTAATGGCAATCAGAATGCTATCCTAAGATTCAAAATATTACAGTTTGAAGCACTGAAAAGAAATAGGTGTTTGCTTAAAAATCAGAGACTTGTAATGCATTTACACTAGTAATGCCGAGGTTAAACACCTCCTTTTCCGACTGATAGATGTAGGCATGACATTTAAATAATCACCATTTTCTCTCAATGGTTATGATCAATTCTAAATTGGTTCAAGACCAAATGATTCATTGAAAAAATATGCTATTAAAGATGATTTTCAATGTATTTTTGTGTTTTACCGAAATGACATGACGAATATCATGAATAGATAACGCCAACTTCCGTAAAAATGAATTCGAGGAAAAATCACTTTATAAGGTCATTATAATGAAAATAGTAAATCCTTAAGTTCTCACTTTTTTTTTATAGAACCGGTGGACCTGGACACGAACTATTTTTTGGCTTCTTATTGCCAAGACAACGTTTTGTTTTTAATTCAAAGATTTAAAATCTTGTTTTTTAAAACATTTTTATGTATTTCTAAATTAAAAATTTATTTATTATGTGGAAAGACCTATTGTATTTTTTCTGATTATTATTATTTCTCCCCCAAAGTGTTCTTCCGTAACATTTTTGCATCGCAATATGTCGCTAAGATTTTTCTTATATTGTATCATACAGTTTATGCACTTTTTATTTTCCACCGGTCTAAGCGGAACAATTTTCTTTGTATGAGTTGTCTCATATTCACTGTATTCCTTGTGACCGTATCTCCTCCGTAACCGTGAAAGAAAGCGTCAAATTTATTTTATAAAATCGCTCGTTATATCCTTCTCATGATTTGTTCTATTTTGACCGAAGCGATATGAACACTCTATATGATAGTTATTTCCCTTAAGCAATTGATATAAGTGATATGCATTTCTATCTTGTAAACCATAGATAATAGAGACCTTAGATTTTTAGATTTGAGGTCCTTGGTCAAATAAAAAAAATAAGGTTCAGGTCAAAGGTCAAGGTCATTTTCTAAATATTGATTTGGGCTTATTTCCCCTTTTTCCAAAAACCGTATAAGTTATCGACACATTATTTTTGCTTTATTGATAGTTTCGACATGTCATAACACGTAAATTTTGAATGTAAGGGTATGTTGGACTTAAGAGGGAGTTTTCTCCCCTCTTGCATAAAGAAATACGCGTATGGTAATATAACTCATTAACCAAATATAATTAAGACCTATGGTCTTTTGATTTGAAGTCCTTGGTTTATGACTTTGAAATTGATCTCAAGGTCATAGCTTAATTTGATGTTCTAGATTTTGACCTTTGCTTTTCATCATATGCATATATGATACAGCCGTTGGACTATTTGCAATATGTTTCAAATCATTTAACCTTGAAAACAACCAACCGGAAGTGACCTTGTGTAAACCGGAAGTAGATTTATTGTACTTTATTAATATAAAAGTATATAGAAACAAATATTTTTAGAATCAGTGTCAAGTAAATATTTAAACAGTATCGGAAGTAACATTTTTCAAACCGGAAGTAAGAAATTATATAAACCATATATTTTTGGAATCGGCGAACAATTAGCTATCATTTGACGTTTAAATTGACATTTTAAACAAGATTAAACTACTTTTCATGTTAAAATACATGGTTTTTGGTAGAAAGACCTTCAATTGTTCTCTGAACAATTGGTTTTTAATTTATATATGTTTTCTTCAGTTTCTTTTTTGTTAATGACAATTCCATGACTTATTAAATTTAGAAGTGTTCATATAAAATTTACCCAAAAAACCTGTCAAAAATCGAATGATATATCATATTTGTATAAAATCACTAAAAAAGAAAAACATCCAGGTATCATACAAACCTAACAGAAGAGATTTAGCAATATGATTTATGTTAGATTAATTTGTCATTAAATTTTTATACTTCTAATGGAGAAACTATTTTGGAAACATCATACCTAGATAAAACAAACCCAGGCACATGCCTGTACAAATAAAGGCAACAGTAGTATTCCGCTGTAAGAAACTCATAAATCGATTGAGAAAAAAAAACAACTCCAGGTTACAAACTAAAACTAACGGAAATGCATCAAATATAAGACGAGAACATAGAAACGAACTATAATATAACAATGGCCATTTTCCCGACTTGGTACTGGACATTTGAAAAAAAAATGGTAGTTTGAACCTTGTTGTGTGCCAAGCCAAACCTCCCGCTAAATATAACAATAAAATGACAATATATTATGACAGGACTACACTACAAATAAATGGGAGAACATATAGAACAAAAAAAAAACCACACAAATAATAGCCAACAAAAGACCAACTAGTGACGCTCAGAAGAAAACTGTCTAACTGAATGCTCAAATATGTCCAAGTGGTCAACCAAATTTACGCCTTTAAGTCCTATCTTTCTGCTCCATAAACAACAGTGGTAAAGCTATTGCCTATTGGTTATCAATACTTGTATACCGAATCTTAAACAGACTTGAATTATGTTTATTGATAATATTTTACATTAATGAAATTTTTTATAGGATATCTCACTTTATTTATTACTTGTAGCCAAACTATAATAGACAAATATGTACTAAGTAAAAAATCAAGAAATAGTTTTGAAGTTTCACATAATGGGTTTGACACAAATGTTAATTCAGGTTACTCTTATTATATTTTATTACCGAAATTTGTTAGAAGTATAGATACCAGCACTGCAACACATGTGTAACAATATTTCTACACTCGATACATGTAATGTTAATATTTGAAGAGCGAATATTGCGGAGCTTATCAAATAATTAAAATTAAACAATTGAGAGTAAATAAAGATCGTTATACACGGGTTTTAGTGGCGGAATCCGTTCATCTTATGATTTATCCTTACTTTAACAAAATTTATAGAAAGTTGTGCTCTTTATATGTGACGCTATTAAGCCTGGTTGGACTATTTCATGACATGACAATAGGAATTTCATGAGAACAAAAAGAAATGTTGGACGCAGATTTTAAATTTCGGCCAATCGTTTGCCGATAATAGTTATTTCACTAATGAAGAAAATATTGTTTTGACCATTGGTTGGGAAATGTGATAGCTAACGGCCTAATTAAAGTATAAAACATGTATCTAACTTGTTCTTTTAAAGTTGACTAAGTGTTCAATTCTGTTAACGTTGACAATAGATGGGTTTGAATATTGCTTATTGATCTTTTTTTCCTCTTTGTCATACAAATATCAAACTGCTTGGTTTCTTATAAGACCTTTTCTATCAACTATTGGCTTTTCACGCTCCTGTTGAAGGTAAAGTAAGAAAAAAAAAAGAGTCAGTCATATGATTTTTATATAGCGTGGTTTGATGTAAAGGAGAAAGTTCACAAACAAATTTCAATAAGAGTTATGCCGTTTTGTCCGACAAAAATCATTTATCTTTTTGCCTTCTTTGTTATACAAATATCAAACTGTTAGGTTTCTTATAAGACCTTGGCTATTAACTATTTGGCTCCTATTGAAGGTAAAATTCAGAAAAAAAGAGTCGGACTTTTATATAGGCTAAGCGTGGTTTTGATTTATTATAGAATGTTAGAGAAAAGGTTCACAAACCAATTTAGATTCGAGTTATTGCACTTTGTCCGACAAAAAACATTTACAAAAACAAATAGCTGAAAATCAAACAATTTATATATTTTCGTTGCATCACTATACATTAATAAATCGTAAACGACTGTTATTGATCTTAACCTCATAAGCAGACTGTCTTAATTGTCAACTATTAGTAGCACCCGTATACAGTTACACATTGCTATTGAATTGCATAAGGCACATCTAAATTAAAGGTGGTTAACAATCAAACAATATTATGTCATGTCGTTATACTTTTCTTAACCCAGCGTTTGTCTTGTTGAATGTGTTTATTTATTAAACTCCTATCATATGTTGGGGTCGTGTGAGTTGGTTCTGCGAAAATAATAATAATAACAAAAACAATTAAAAAGGTTATAAATGTCAAGATTTTAGCAATTAACACATGCTTTATGAATGAAAGTTCGAAAGGTCAAATCATAGTCATAAACAAGCACAATGTACTCATTATACGTCTCTTATCAAAACCAGTTTTGTCTATGATATTACTTTATTGAACATGTTTCATTTGCACTCATACCCCATCTTCCTATATCTGTAAATCAGCAATAGCTGACATAAGTTAAGGGGAAACAAACAGGGATAATTATTCCATTGGTTTTTTGGTCGCTGTTAGAAATCTACAGTGGAAAATATGTTATACATGATCAGAAACAAAACAACAATAAATTGATTTGGTAAATTGTAGGTTCTGCAGTAGGCATTAAGCGTGATAACCGAAGTGAAACATATGGAATCCCACATAAAGTTTTGATTTATCATAACTAATGCATGGCATTGTGCTTTGTAACTGGTCAACTGTGATCCATATAATTGTTGGATGGGTTCTTAATTAATATGTCAAAAAGAGGGAATAGTTGACATTATCCCTTCGTAAATTTTAAGGACTTCATTTTTCTTTATGCCATGCCGTTTTTAGTTTGTTTTTGACTTACGTGAACTACATGGTTTTTATATTGAATGTCCCTGTTGTATCTTTCGCCTCTGTTTTGTTAACAGTGATCCACTATATATCTGTAGTGTGTTACTTTTGTGACAATAACATGAATACAAAAGACGAACGACATTTCGGCAACTGCCATTATACATGTTATAGATGAAATGGACTAGACAAGCATTTGACCTTTCGTTTATACTAGTGATATTCACTATAGCTGACTGTTGTACATTCAGTGTTTAATTGAAGGCAGACTCACGTTGTCGCTCAAAGCATGGCAACCGACCATGGAAGGGCCGTATAGCCATTCGAGCTCGTTAAAAACTTCCATGCGTTGTAGCATGGGAATGCGATAGATAATATGTCTTTTTATAGAACCAGCACGTTAAGCATTATTTTTAACATGATATTAACAAATAAATAAGAAATATTGATCCCGAAAAATCAGGAGCTACGACTGAGGGAGACCAGAACTTGCTTTTTGTAAGGCACTTGCTGTGAACACACTTTGATATGGAGACAAGCGTTTGGTTTTAAAATTTCCTACATGAGGCATTTCCTTAATGTTGTTATGGCCCTGTAATAAAAGTGATGTTAGTGTTCCTGAGAAAATATACCTCAAGTTAAATGTAACCATTTCAAGTATATTTGAATAATATTTATACTTTTATTATTAAAAGATTTTGGAAGTTTTTCCCGATTTTTTTTGGGGGGAAAATATGAATTTATGAAGAATTTGGTGCCATCTCATACTTTCAATTAGACCTGCTGAGTTATTTATTTTCGATACATTGTAAGTCAGGTAATTTATTTGTAAACTACCACAGAACAAACCATATATTTTTTGTAATTGTCAAAGCTGAGTTATTTATTTAGTTCGTAAGGGAACTATCCAGATGTCCCCTTACCAAGAAGACAAATTATTTTGAAACCAAAATAACCAATCTCTGTTCTCACTCCTGAAAGCTAGATCGATCATTTCCAGAGACTAATAAAATAACCATCTTTTAAAAATTAGTTTGACTTGACTAGGAATCGAACCCATGATGTTCTTAATTCTAAAAGCAAGATTGTCAAGACGACATAGACAGTCATATACACTCGTTTGTAGTTGTATTTCACGGGATATTTGTTTACTATGTCATGACCAGACCAGAGAGTTCAATCTGCTTGTATAACATCACTAGCATCAATTGTACTGCATCAGAAGTAAGAAATAATTCACACTCGGAAGTTTGCAAAATCGAAATAATATTACCGCGAAAATCAATTAGAGCCGGAACAATACGAAGAATAACATATTGACTCATATCCAATTAAAGTCCCCTGATTGGATATTAATAGATATTTAATTAAACAATCACAACTCATTGCATTACTATGTTTCATTTATAAAATTGAGAATGGTAATGGGTAATATGTCAAAGAGACAACAACCAGACCAAAAACAAGACAATAGCCGACGGCCACCAATGGGTCTTCAACGCAGTAGTTTTTGAAAAGCCAACACATCGTAGAGTTAATTATCCGTAAACTATAGGGATCATCTAAAAAATATGTTGACGATAACTAGTAAAACAAAACATATTAATGCACCCCCTTAACCACCACCACCAAATCCCTAAAATTTCGTAGTATTTACTGTACAACCCTTTTCGCTAGTGTTGTGATATTGAAATTGAGAATGGAAATGAGTAATGTGTCAAAGATATTGTTTATTATCATAACCATTTTCAAATTATAAATACAACAAAAAGTATGTACACTCATCTGATGTTACTAGTCAAGAGATGAGTCACAGGTGTTTAATAAATTGATGACAACAAAAGTCATTTACATTACACGATGACAACTTTTGGACGTTTAAAAGGTGAAATATTTCTCATTTTTAGGTTAATCTATTACAAAATATCATCAGTTGTTTGTACGTTTCATATGTTTGAGCTCGTTCTGTGAAAACAACTGTTTAAGTAGTAAATATCATATATTTAACATTTAGTAAATTAACAGCGTCAAAGTGTCAAAAAACAAATACACAATCATTATGCATTTCTGGTATAATCCAGTTTTGTCAGGCCCGTGCAATAGTTAAAGAAATATGTCATGGTCAAATTAAGCAATTAGATGAAGACTATGAGTCAACAGCGAGAAAATATCAAACTGAAACAAACACACAAACACGCAATGGCTTCTAAAAAAATGCACGTAAAACCAAAATTCAGGAAACGAGCCACACCAAAAGACGACTCGTCAATGCTTTAAAATTTGAATCATAATCCTTCAGTTATCTTTAAGTTAACAGACCCATGCAGATGTTAACTTTCAAATTTCAATTTTCATGGATAAAATATTTGAAACATGCAACTGCATTTTTATTTTGATACATGCATTAAATAAACATATCATAGATACCAGGACTAAATTTTGTATATATGCCAGACGCGCGTTTCGTCTACAAAAGACTCATCAGTGACGCTCGAATCCAAAAAAGGTAAAAAGGCTCTCTTAGAACAACACGTTTTCCACACAAGTTATCATAATACATATTGTTTTATTTTTGATAAACTAAAATGCACCTCTCATTGATTTTTTCTCAATGTTTTGTAATAAACCGAATAAGCTGTTTTTTTTAAGTTTCGCTTGCTCACAAGTCCAAAAGCCAGCATTTGTAATTTTCCTAACTGGTCCGACAGAATTTTTTTTTACTAAGCAACATAACTTAGATGTTTTTCAAAACAAACGCTTTGGGTCTAACGATAGAACTATTTGTCAAGAGAAGGGATTGACATGGACAATACATTTGCTAAATATAACAACGCCTGTTCGTATCACAATTGCTTAGTTTAGAATCATCTTGCGTTTAAAGTATTTATTTTGTATTAAGAAATTGACCACATAAACAAGAAATATTAGGTCAAAGTCTGAAAAATAAAACCTGTTTGAATTTTAAACTTTCACTGTTGAAGAATTCAGTTAAACTTCACTCTTTCCTATATAGGCGCCTTTGTAACTACAACATGTGTCATTTTGGTCTTTTGTGGATAGTTGTCTCATTGGCAATCATACCACATCTTCTTTTTTATATGTTCCGTTTATAGAAGTGAACAATCGTATCAATATTCATGGACATATTCCGGAGTTAACTATAGCGATAACTATTTTTTTTTATGTTCGACAATATCTTTTGTCTTCACTAGAACTAGTTTATTGCATTATTAGCGAGAAACTCCTGCACCCGGAGGCGTCCTTCAGCTGGTCCCTTAAAAAATGTATACTAGTTCAGTGATAATGGAAGTCATACTAAACATGTATGTATGAATTATCTGTTAGTGGAAATAAAACAAGAAGCAATTGCTAGGATTTCAAATATACAATGTAGGTAGATCCCTTATGGATTTCAGATAGTTTTTGTCGATACCGTTTATCAAATGCAATTTTAGAAATAAAGAAATTATTACTTATAAAGAATTTTAATAATATCCCCACCCCCAAAATAAATCATCAATTGATGTTATAAGACTTAGCAGTATGTAATGTAAAAGTATTTAGTATCATTTACCGCACAACGTGTTGTTTAAAATTCAAAATTATATTTCTGAAATACTAGAATCAGTTTTGCTCCGGAGACAACTCTTGATGTTCTCATACATGTAATTTTAAGACAATACATCATATCAATTTCAAAATCAGAAAAACATTTCCACAAATATTATATAAACTATTGTACTTATTTACAAAAGAAAAAATATTAGTTTTTACTTGTTCGATAATCAAACATGTCATTCACTTACAATGATAACTTACAGGAATATATTAAATTGTATTAGGTTAGACATTCCTGCACTGTTTCTGTTTTGTTAATAATTTTAATTAATAACAGCAAAAATCATACTTTGTTGTACTTTTCAGATGTTTGAGTTCGGTCTGTAAAAAGAATCTTTCAAGTCATAAATGCCATTCCTTTAGCAAGTAGTAAATTAATAGTGTCGAAATGTCAACTAGTTAACACATACTCAGTATGCACTTCTGGTCAAATCCAGTGTTGTCTGGCCTATGAAACAGTCCTAAGACATTGCAAATGAAACAATTCGATGAAAGGTGTGATACAGCATTAACTGAAATTCAAAGTGAAACAAACAAACTAGTGAATGTATTTAAAACACTACACGTTAAACCAAAATTCGAGAATCGAGTGGAATTGAAAGATGACTGCTCAAGTCATATAAAGTAATTGTTGTTCTTTAGTTATTTTATATCACAAGACCCTAGTACGTGCAAACAAGTAATCGCACAATACAAATGTACGTTTTATTTTATTAAGCTTAAATGCACTTCTCAATGATTTTTCCTCAATGTTATCTGAGAAACAGGTTACGATTATATTTAGTTTTTTCGCTTGCTTTTAGATAAAAATGCAAGATTTGAAAATATAATATAGGATCCTAACATAAAATATGTCATTCATTTTTCAGTTTCCTCCCGATTCTGACACTTTTAACCGTGTAAAGGTATTGCCATGGCCTAAACAGTTGCTTACTTAAAAAGGTTTTATCGTAGCACAATTTTCGAGAATTATGCTTAATCGTGCATTTTAGAAAACTTTATATTTTACATCATAAACAAACAATAACAATGCATAATAGGTCAACGTCTGAAAGTAATTACTGTCTGTATTCAAAACGACTTTTGAAGAAACTGGTAAAAACATCAGCCATTTATTTGTTTGCGCTTATAAATATGAAAGGTCCAGTTAGACGGAGTGAAGAATTGTATACTATTATCACTCGAAATCAATCAACCATTTAGATTACTTTTTTTCATTTAACAAAAATAAATCATAACTGGAATCTAAAATTTACAATGTAGATGAACCTCTCATGGATTTATATTTTTGAAGATATAATTTATCAAAAGCAATTCTTTGCTATAACAACAGTATAATCTCTCTTATGTTTGTTATGTTAATGGAGTGTAGAACTATTTAGTCACAGTAAGTATACGTTTGTCTATTGCTAAATTATGTTTTCATAGTTTTATTCCTTTTGTTTTATTTTAAGTAATGCAATGAACTTGATTTATTGAAAACATATTACCAAACCTAAAAAAACAATAGATTAAACACCGTTTCAAACTTCCAGGTTATAGCAAATCCATGTTCTGACTCACATTTATAGCAGGTGTTAAATGTTAAATTAACATAAAGGTAATGGTTGATAAACATCATAATCGAACAGCAATTGGTTAAGAAAATGTATAAATATGACTTCCTGATAATCATTTTAGGGTAGTTGTTCATAGTTATAACATCAACAATATGTGTTTTATAATTCTTGTGAAATATTTGAGAAAATTGAAAGAAAAGAAAAGTCAGAAACAACAACAGTATATGTATAACCGAGACATGTTATTTACTGCAATTGAAATGGATAATTATAAACTTGCAAAAATTAATACTTTCAGCTGGAAAACTGCCTGTAACTTGCATCAACATATCTGGTGCAACTCCCCTAACTGCTGTTTGTCAAGAAACGCTGTGTTCGAATAAGAAGGAAAAACTCAAATTTGTTAACTTTCTGTTGCAGAGGAAAACCAGCTTGGAAATGCGGGATATATATGGAAAGACTGCACATGACTACATAATTGAAAATGGCTTCGATGACATTTGTCGTCTCTATGATGAATATCTAATCTCTTCGTCTCCATAAAAACATTGTAAATGCAAAGGGAGGAGATTATAATTAAGACATTCAAAGAAGGGTCGCGACAGAGGCGTTATAAGTTAAAATGTTTGATACTTTCAAACGAAGTACGCACAAGACTTAAAAGTTTTGCAAGAGACGATCCAAATAATTATTGATTCTTTTGTATCTGAGTGGCAGTGTAAAGATTAACCTTTCAACTTCCGTGTTGAATTGCGTCTTTAGTACTATCTGTGACAAAAAAAGTGATAAAGTGTTAATTAAAGGTTTATAATCAGCTCAGTTCTTGGTGTTTTTTGTTGTTGTTGAAGGGTATTCTAAATTTCCATAATAGTTATCACATGAAAACGTGGTGTGTTAGTGTAAGATATCCCGATGACCAGAGGATGACACATTGACACACCAAGTCCAAGTGGGATGATTCTTTTACATTCCAGCTATTCTAGACCATTTGAAAACAAATCAAAACTACGCCTCATAACATCTAGTTCATAATGTCATAACAATATATTATTCATATAACTATATAGTATATATGTTCCCTCAATGCTCCCTCGATACAATTTTTGATTATGTTACACTAACGAGGAATTTGTATCCAGTCGTCCTGGTGTAGAGGTATATTTCGTAGCTTCTTATGCTTACGGGTTGAGATCGATTCTTCGGAGCCAATCAATATAAAAACGAAGATGTGGTATGATTGCCAATGAGACAACTGTCCACAAGAGACCAAAATGACACAGACATTAACAACTATAGGTTACCGTACGGCCTTCAACTATGAGAAAATCCCATACCGCACAGTCAGCTATAAAAGGACCCGATAAGACAATGTAAAAACAGTTCAAACGAGAAAAACTTTCATTTGTAATCGATTCCGTGCATAGATACTAGAACAATAGTTGTTTGTCTAAAAATAAATTTTAAAAGCTAATCTCAGTTATATTGTGTGTTCGATATTCCCGAAAACATGTCACAGAACAAAAGAAAGCATGCAGAACAAAGAAGCTAAAGGAACGGTAATCTGATAGTTGGTCAGACACAGATCACCAGTGTGATGTGAGAATAAAAGGATTGGCGATGTAATTCCTTTTATAGCTGACTTTGTGGTATAGAATTTGCTTGTTGTTGACCTGTAGTCGTTCACTTTTATATCATTTGATCTGTGGTGGAGAATCGTCTCATTAGCAACAATACCACATCTTTTTTTGTATTTTTTACGTGTTGTATTATAAATGTTGGTTATACAAGTCATCAAACTCTGAATGTAAATTGTGTATACCTATAAAACTGTTCTTTAAAAAAATATTGCGTGCATTTGTTATTACGATTTTGACATTTTAGAGTTAAACATGTTAAATGCGGTTTTATTTTTACGATTTAGAGATAAATCCTGTTTAATTAATATAACCTATTTAAAAATGCGAGTTTAAATTATTGCGTTACAACTCTGTCACATTTTTACCAATAATAACAAACTCGCAATAATGTCTAAATTTACAATACTGAGTTTGATTGTCCGTTTGGTATTTTTCATCTTATCTTCTAGAAAAGATGTACAGTGTTACATATCAATATTCCTTGTGATTCTATAGATTTGGTTACTCTTGGAATGATTTCGAAAACTATACACTTCCCGATAATGATATTGTTTTACACAAGGAACTAACACGCTAGCGAGCATTTTGAATCGTCATTCTTTTGTACAAGAGGGATAAAAATGTACAACATAAATGCTCCTTTGGTTTCAGTGTTTACATGTTCTATGGATAAAGTCTTTGACATGCATTAGTGCACTATATCCTTTCGGTATAGTTTAATCTAGTTTAAAATTCAACATGTATCTATGTGTATTGTACTTGTTTGAAATCTAGTTAAAACAAAGAATTAACATTTTGGAAACACATTATCGATACAGGGCTATTAATAAGGGTTTTCTCAGCGTAAAGTAAAAGTGAACGCTATTTCTATTAATCTGTACATGACGTTTCTTGTGGTCACATCGAATCTAACTTTGAACAAAAATAAAATATTGATAACCCTTGTTTAAGCAATTGTTCTAATGCATAAACTATGACAATGTGTATAGGTTTCTGAAAGAGTGATAATGGGATATTGCTTGATCTCAACTCGAGTTTATAAGTTCAAAACAAATAAATCCATTGATTATAAAAGCAAAGAAAATCAAACAAATCGCGAATACGTTATAAGGATCTCATATATTCTTATTCATCCATATTTACTGTACTAGTGCATATCTTATTGATGAACCAATTGATGTCCGTTT
This sequence comes from Mytilus edulis, assembly GCA_019925275.1. Classification (NCBI taxonomy): domain Eukaryota; kingdom Metazoa; phylum Mollusca; class Bivalvia; order Mytilida; family Mytilidae; genus Mytilus; species Mytilus edulis. Next base: position 42,350,040 of record CM034352.1, read on the forward strand.
CAGGGTGATGGATTTTCTCTTTGTGTTGAAGAACCATTGCTGGCCTTCCTCTGTTTATTTTACCTTTTGGTCGGGTTGTGGTTTCTTTCGCATATTTCCCATTCCCGTTCTTAATGTTATTAGATTGCAATACACTGATGTTTCTTATGTTTAGATAAGAGTCGCCGAGGTTCAGTACATCCGTAAAATCAAATTTAGTTTTTTTTATGCTAACAAAAGTCAATTGTAAAGTCGAATGTAGGCGGTGATCAGTGGACGACGTGCGTATACAGGTTGTTTATAGGTTGACATTACGGATTATAAATGTGTCGACTTTTGTGATTGGATAACAACACAGAGATGTCAGTATGTATTCAGGAAACAACCGGGTACATACGACGTTTGACTCCCGAATTGGAACCTAAAACATGGTATTATCACACCTGTTACTATGTGATGCGCATTTGTGAATTAATGTGTTGTTTGGTCACTCTTTGAATATTTTTCTTCAGTTGAATTCTTTGATAAAAAGTAAAATCACAAAAATACTGAACTCCGAGGAGAATCCAATCGGAAAGTCCATATTCATTTGGCAAAATCAAATGACAAAACACATAAAAAACGAATGGACAAGAACTGTCATATTCCTGACATGGTACAGGCATTTTCAAATGTAGAGAATGGTGGATTAAACCTGGTTTTAAAGCGCTAAACCTCTAACTTTGATGACAGTCTTTGACAAGTTATTCTCCAAAATTCTTCACGTATGCGGAACATTTTAGGTAAGTGCTTGCAATACATATGTTTAAAAAATAAAGCCACACACACACACACAAACACAAAACATAAAATCTAAAAACTTAATTGAAAATATTTTCTTAACGGAAATAAAATTGACGACATAAACAAGGTGCATTTACATGGATTACTCGAATATTAAGACACAAGAAACATGTAATGAATATGTATTATTCATTGTGAATGTTTAACAAATACATGCACTGGGGAAAACATTTATACAGGGGTATCCGTAATATACAGTATGTGTATTTAAGGTCCGTAATTTTGTATATACTGGGACATTCCTTGTTGATGGTTTATATCCCCTTTGATTTCTGCTGAGGGGATATAAACTCTTAAGCTGGGAATGAGACAGTATTTGACCTGTCTAATATATGATTAAGGTGGTACCTAACACTACATGGAGATAACTCTGTAAAATCAGCCAAACGTTTCAATTACGTTGCGTTGTTAAGAGAATATTAAGCTTCTCAATGATCAAAATTAGTGTTTGTCAAACTGCTATATAACCTGTGTAATTTTTCTGAAAAAACGGTTGGTTAAAATTTTTTGAATTTTTTATATTTTTGTCAAAGGGTCAAAGGAAATACTTTGTAAAAATTTTATGAAAATTAAACGAGCCAAATTAATTTTAGTTAAAGTGTTGGGTACCACCTTAAGCCGGGAATGTGAAAGTATATTAACATATGATAAGTACTTCGAAAGAGTTTTCTCTAAGAATCATATACACATAATTGCATTTAATGTTTGTTTCAACATTATACGTTATGCTGATTGGCTAACAGCAATCTTGCGTCATTCTTCATTTCAAAATGAATTGCATGAATTGTAACATATATGATAAAACACCTTTCCACAATTAGGTGCACATGTAAATGAAAGAAAAATTTGATAGTTATCGTGTTTTCATGTTAATAACGAAACAATGTAATTATTAGTATTGAATACTTCTTTTTGTAAATGCAAAGGATTGTTGACTCTGTGTAGATTTTTAAAATGAAGCACTTCCGCACTTCATACAAAATGTACTTTGGTCTACGCTTTTATAACCCTATGAGTTTACAAATAAAAGCATTCAATTCTTAATAAAACATCTTATATCGAGGAAAAAGTTGTTAGTGTTAAAAGAATTGCCTGTAAAGTCAAATTATTCTTACTGATATTTTTTTCAAATCATGATTATTTTCATTATCAAACATCCTATTTGTTTGGTGTTTGAGATTATTATAAGAAAAACAATCCTTCGCGTTATAAATGTCTTGTAGTTTTTATAAATGAATAGAGTTGAAATGTCAGACAGTGAAAACTTATACTAAAACTCATTATGCGTCACTGATCCTATCCAGTTATTTCTGACCTGTACCAGAGTTTTCAAAGCACTATACTCAAAATCAAAGTTTATCCAACGAGAATTAGTAAAAGTTTGCTGCGGTCAGTGATTACAGAATTGAAAATTCTTATATTATTTGCATGCTTGAAGTGGAATGGTCTGTAAGAAATGCGTTCCCTAGGTTTACCTTTCGATAAAGCTTATTGCCAAAACTTGCAATTGGTAGCCTTCACTTTAATACCTCTATGCGTCATACACATGATCACACATACAAGGGATCAATGGTTCAACCCAAATTCAGACGAGAAACTAGTTGTGTTATACAGTATGTCTAATTTTCATTGTAATGCTAAACAAAACAGAAAACATATTAAAGTTTCGAAAAGTATGAAAACGTATGAAAACGTAAAATTTAAATTCAATAAATTAAAAATGAATGATCCTGTGACGGAACTCTAAGACGTTAAGGAATAGAAAGTCTCAAGATGATTGTTATTCCGTTATTCATACGGCTAATGCGGCCTAAGAAAGATTTTGAGGTAAGTGCTATTTCATTTTAGATAATATTTAATTTATCTAACATAAATGGATTTTCAAAAGTTATTTAAGTATTTATGTTGGCTTACTTCTCAGCTACGATATGTTGCATTTGATTGTAAATGGACGACAAGGAACAACATATATCAATTGAATACCGCGAATGCTTAGCTGAAGAATTATAAGGATAAAACACATTTTTTAAAGGGATTATTGATGTGTAATATTGTTTGCTCAATCTCAAAAGTTTCAATAAAGTATCTCACGTTTATTAGTTATTAATGTTAATCGTACTAGTTTTACCATCTATCACACCAAGAAAAATAGTTGTTTAATTTTTCGTAGTCTCAACCCTCCTCATAATATCTATATAAAAATTTAAAAAAAAAACTGTGCAAAAAAGATAGAACATCACGAATCAAGCTTTAAATGTATGAAAAGAACCCCAAATTAAAACAAAATAAAGAAGCTCCGCGATAACAATCGGAGAAGTGTTCATATAATTGCATCAATTTTTTTCATTACATAGTTTTATAACGAGAACAAATTGCTGGCTTTCAAAGTATTAATACAGAAAGTTAAACATGATTTGCATGAATCATAAATAGTATTGAGAGTAAATTGTCGATATTAAATATTTTGACGTATATAAGGCTGTATTATTTTCACTGATTTGTTTTTTTTTTTTTTGTAACATCCTGTCTTTTTATCAGAACAATTATCATACTTTGAAGGTTTTCGGTTTCGTTCCGTGACGAACAATCACTCAATGTAAAAAGGTCATTTAATAACATGTAATACGTAGTTTCTTAATATGGAACTGTAATCAAGTACTGGGTTTGGTTCTCCTGTCAAATCTGGATTTGTTTAGCCTTTTCAATAACCTCAACGACAAGTCAATGTCAGATCAGGGATTTATTATATACGTCAAAAAGGGATAATTCACGGCAACAAATCGATTGATTGATCAATCAATTGATCGTTGTTTACGTGTATATGCGAATCTGGAAACTCCTTCAGGAAAAGACCCAGTCATCATAACATATAATAGGTTTGTCTTTCAATACGGAATCTAACGGAATCGTGGATGGAAACTTGGAGGTTCCACTAAAAGGATGATTTATTGGGTAGCATCAAAAGTAAACCTTGTGAAAGACCCCCAGAGTAGTTGTTGCAAGGGTTCTTATCATATAAATAGCGAATACACGTTTCTTCCTCGAGGGTACATGTATCACCAGCCCAGTTGTCAGCACTTCGGTGTTGACATGAATATCAATTATATGTCATTTTTATATATTGCCTATTACAAAACTTTGAATTGTTCGAAACACTAAGGATTATCTTTTCCCAGAAATACCTATAGATTACCTAAGCCGTATTTGGCACACATTTTTGGAATTTTGGGTCCTCAATGTCATTCAACTTACTACTTGTTTGGCTTTATAATTATTTTGATCTAAGCGTCACTGATTAGTCTTATGTAGAGGAAACGCTTGTCTGGCGTTTTCAATTATAATCTTGGTACCTTAGATAACTATCAATTAGAAAGCAACCCGACAAAAGAAAGAGCAAATGACAGCCGAAGGCCACAAAGGAGATTTAAACGCAGTGAGCAAATACCGTACCCTGAGATTAGCCTCAACTGGCAATTAATAAAAATGTGTACTAGATCAGTGAAAAGGACAATGCAAGACCAAACAGCATAGGTTTGCAATTTTCTTTCGAAACAGTATCAATTTCTTGTACAAGCTAATATCATTTAAACAAAATTCTCCCAACAAACAAAATTTTGGCCTGATTCTCAAACAGTTCATTCTGTCAAACGAAATGACATTCACAATACTTGGGCTGAATATTTAGCACGCCATTTTGATGCAACATTCTACATATTTTGTTGAAATTTTTTGTTATGTATCAATATGCGCAGCAATGTTGACATTATGAACGATATTATTCCAATTTAAAATAAAAGATGAACTTGTTTGTGTTCAACACGAAACTATTGAAGAATCTGGAATACACTAACCATCTAAAAATTATCGTTATTTATATGTTGTTTTCATGGGTGGAGATATTTAAACAAAATATCATGTATAAGAAATATGTGGAAAAGGAATTAAATCAAATTTTGAATAAAGTTCTGTTTTCAATGATAACTTTATTCAAAAATGTTTAAACCCCTAAATACAGACGAAATGATAACAGCTTAATTTTATTTTATGTCATCCTGGACCTAGTGTTGATATAAAACATATGTATCCCAATGAAATTCTAGAACTGGTGAGAGATAATTTGAGTTCTTAACGACATTGAATGCTATACAGCCCTTGCACCAGTTGGTGTGAGCGCAAACTTTGTGTATGTATAAACTGAAATATCGTCTTGGAAATTAGTTTCTTATACTGCGAAACACTCTAAGCTTGATTGAAATATGCTGTTTAGAACATTTGTAATTCAATTTCAATTGGTGAAAGTAGCTCGAATTTTGTGTCCACTTTTGACTTCAATTAAGGTTCATTTGGGGTCAGCCCTGCAACTTTAAGTATCGTTATAGCTGTTTTTAGGTGTTGGTACGTCAACAATAAACTAATACTACTTCTTCTGAAAATTAGCTTAATTCACTATTTAAGTAATCCCAATATAATATGGAAACCGGAATAAGAGATCAATTGATGATCAGTGTGGTCTCAACTTATCTTTACAATAAATAAATGTTTTTTTGTAATAAATACAGAATGTTAGCTCTTGAAAGATACAGAGAAATCGTTAATAGAGCTTTTAGATAAGTCATGTTTTGCGGTCATTTAGCTAGTACGTGTTTTCTCCATAATGCATTTATAAAATGCGTCTTTGACAACCAAATAAAGAAAACCTATATGAACCCTTCTTTGTAGAATTGTGTATTTTGAAAATGAACGCAAGTGGGGGAAAAAGGTAAAAGGATAAATCAATGAGAAAGCAATAACCGTTTAAGATTATTTTACACTACTTAGTCTAAATAAATAAATGACGGATCTAATAAAATAGTTTTATCTTAATTTATTAGTGTATAACTACCTAGTACTAGGTATAAAAAGTCAAATGACAAATAAATTATAAAAGGGTAAAGTTTATAAAACTGACAATAAGACATTATCAACCAACTGACCGAATGGATACAACTGTCATTCCAGCCTTAGTACAGATATATTTATAGTGTGTTTGGTCTCCTTTAGCCACTTGGATGCCACTTGTTTATAGCTACGTTATATAAATAAAACGGGATGGGAAACACACGCATGTATATCGTAGACTATAGAGATGAGCTCAAAATTACATTGACAATGAATATGATAACCATTCTTATCATATAAATGAAACAAAGATTTGTTATATTTATCTGAACGTGTGGGTTTCAGTATAGTATAGATGTACTCGGAAGAGTGTTAAGAAACAATAACATGCTGCTAATGAAAGGTTAATAAAGTGAACATGGTGTTTATGGTTAAATTTTTTACACTGTTTTATGAATAGTGTCGAAATGTCAAAAAAACAAACCACTATTCATTTTTAATATCTGGTCAAATCTAGTTGTGTCTGGTTTGTGTAACAGTCTTGGATATGTCAAGGTTAAAACAAACAATTATTTTAAGATTATAAGCATAAGCAACATTGAAAAAAAAACAATCAAGTTAAGGCTTTAAAAAAACCACGTCAAATTAACATTTGAGAAATGAGCCCTACCTGAAGACAAAAATGATTAAATAAAAAAATAAACGAACTCAAAACGGGAAGTCAGTAATCGAAAGGCAAAATTAAAATCTGAAAACATCACACGAATAAATAACAACTGTCACATTCCTGACCTGGTACAGGCATTTTAAATATGTAGGAAATAGTGGATAACACCTGGTCTTATTGCTAGATATCTTACTCGTATGACATTCGCATCAAATTCCATTTTCTACAACTGTGTGTGGACAAAACAAACAGAGGTTATAGGTAAAAATGTAAATAGGTGTACGGAAATCAACATTTGTTTATAATCTTAAACACTATAAAACAAAACCATTTAATATGTAACCAATAACCACAAAAATAACACATACAATAAGAATTTTAGCAAAAATGAAAGACATTGATACAAAAACTCACCATAGCAGAACAACACAACGACACAATGTATAATTGCAGAGCCACAGTATCTGTATAAACGAAACACAATAAGGCATATAGACAAATAGCTTATTAGCAAAAGTAAAAGATAATAATACATTATTATAAAATTATAACATTTTTACTAAAGTTGTTTAAAATTTGGATTGTAATCCTTCATTTATTGTGATGATGAAATACCCATGAACATGTAAACTGTTTTAAATGTCAACTTGTGAGGGTAACAATATCTGAAAGAGCAAACATATTTTTATCTAGATTGATCATGTATATGTCACTACAAACTGCATAGAGTCTCTATTATTTATACTTTGGGCTCGGGTAGTAGGTTCGGGCACACATTTTACTTAAGAAAACTCGTCATAATCCCTTAAGTAAATGTACAAACTGTACTTAACTGTACTCGACTACGTTTTTGACCTTACTAATTAGGTCTGAATAAGGACTTGACAATCTTCATAAAGTCTGATCTGGTCTCGACAAATGATTGACCAATTTAGTAATTGCTGGTCTAAATTAGCCCATCTAGCTCAGTTGTGTATTGATTGTACAAAAGTCCTGGTTATTTGGTAGATGGGTTGATTGTTATCAAATTAAACAAAATATTAATAGGTGAAAAAGCTAGAATTATAGTTTGTATTAAATTAAGATAAATTAAGATATAGTCACCTATCATTATTCCCTTATTTATTTTCAAATCAACTTGGATTTCCATAAAACTCTACAGCTATCGCAATGATACATTGAGCTTAAAGAATGCTACATGTAGGTTGTTAGGTAGTTTGGTTTATTACTGTCAAAGTTTAGAATTTGATTGATATCTAAAAAAAATAATTAGAATTTTCAGATTAGACTGAATTCAGATAATTACCTTTGAAATAATTTTCTAACCGAAATGCTGTATGTAACTCTAACTTTAAAAATGTCTATATAACTCTCAATCTAGTGCTGGCTATAACTCTAACCATAATGCTGTCTATATAACCCTTACCAAAACGCTGTCTATATAAACCTTACCCAAATGATGTCTTTAACCCTAAACCGGTGCTTTAATTTCTAATACCGTAACCCTAATGCTGTCTATAACCCTAACCCAAGTGCTATATCCACCATCGTAATTTAATGATATCTTTAACCCTAGCCATAAGGCTGTATATAAAAGCTAACCCTAATGCTGTCTATAACCCGGTTTCATTTTATCTCTAGTTGGGTTTCTGTCACCCCCCAAAAATACATCATTGTTTGCAAAAAGCACACGTTAATGTGAGTTATGCGGAAGTGTCCGACGAAAATCACTTGTAACAACTCGAAGTGTATGAATTTAAATTTGAATTCACACATGTTTTTAAATTTTGGTCACATCAATCCTCCTAACATTATATCTATACGCTTTAATTCCTTAAAAAAACATTCATCCCGAAATTGTCGACTTATCCGTAGTAACATTAAGGGCAATACGATAAATATAACTGGTTAAAAAAAGAATGCATAAGAGATGTTCTGATCTCGGATATTGTATTCCGAATATGCGTCAAATATTCTACATTCCTTCCTCTAAATGCCGGGAGTAGGTAACTGAAAAACAGTAAAACGGAGTGTTCTCTCAACATTATCTGCACTAAGTTATCTTATAACGAGAACAAAGTTTCTGTTGTTCCGAGCACAAATAAAACCAAATGTCATTTGAGTGCATGTTAACATAATGAAAATGATCATGGTAAGGTTATATGTCAATGACAATTAGCTAATGACGTATATAAGGTGACATTTTTCTCACTGATTTTGATTTGTTCATCGGTGTTTTTAAAAACATTTCATATTTATAGGTGTTATATATAGTCACCTTTAACAAAAACAAAACAAAACAAAAAAACTCCATGGACACATGCACTGGTGATCATGAACCAGGAAATTTATTGTTCAATGAATTACAAATTTTGTATAGACTTGTATGCTCCCTCGCGCATAGCTATAAAATAATGTTTTCACGGACTTTTCACTAATTTTGTGATGCACATCGTGTATTTTTATGTCATCATCAAGGGATTGTACGGACGGGAGAAAAGAAACTAGCCCAGTCTTTTAATTTCACCTTTCGGTATATTGATGATGTACTGTCTCTTAATAATAATAGATTCAGTGATCACTTACATTTAATATATCCAAGTGAACTTGAAATTAAAGATACTACCGACACAAATAAATCTGCTTCATATTAAGTAAAATTGAGAATGGAAATGGGGAATGTGTCAAAGAGACAGAAACAACCCGACCAAATAAAAAAACCACAGCAGAAGGTCACCAACAGGTCTTCAATGTAGCGAGAAATTCCCGCACCCGGAGGCGTCCTTCAGCTGGCCCCTAAACAAATATATACTAGTTCAGTGATGATGAACGCCATACTAATTTCCAAATTGTACACAAGAAACTAAAATTAAAATAATACAAGACTAACAAAGGCCAGAGGCTCCTGACTTAGGACAGGCGCAAAAATGCGGCGGGGTTAAACATGTTTGTGAGATCTCAACCCTCCCCCTATACCTCTAACCAATGTAGAAAAGTAAACGTATAACAATACGCACATTAAAATTCAGTTCAAGAGAAGTCCGAGTCTGATGTCAAAAATGTAACCGAAGAAAATAAACAAAATGACAATAATACATAAATAACAACTGATCACTAGCAGTTAACTGACATGCCAGCTCCAGACTTCAATTAAACTGACTGAAAGATTATGATTTCATCATATGAACATCAGGCACAATCCTTCCCGTTAGGGGTTTAGTATCATATCATCATAACATATATGAGAAGAACAAAACCCGTGTCATGCCAACAACTGTTTTTAGAATAAATGTGTTCAGTTCCGATGCAAAGACCTTATCAGTGACTCAATATTAACGCCAAAATATGCAGTCTTTAATGACTTGACAACAGTATCGTAATTATATCCCTTCTTAATAAGTCTATTAAAAGGTTATGTAAGTTTCTGAGGTGAATACTGACACCTTTGTGCTTTATAAAGAATATTTCAATAAAAAAATGAATGTGAAATGACTACTGATGGTAGGTTGAATACCAAAATTTATGACAAACGCGATGATTTGAATTTTCTTATAGTCAACTTTCCAGTTCTATGTAGCAACATCACAGGGGCACCAGCATATGGAGTATATGTGTCTCAATTGATACGTTACGCTAGAGCTAGCTCAAAGTACGTTGATTTGGTTGAACGAGGAATACTGCTTTCTCAAAAATTGCTAAGCCAGGGCTATGAATCAATCAAATTAAGGTCATAACTCAAAAAAAATTACGGTCGCCATTAAAGTATTGGTCTTTAATCATACTTTTACCTAATCGATGCCTATACTATAACTTATTACAATTCAATTAAAATAAAATAAAACGAACAAAAATGAAACTGTTCACATTCACGAGCTAATTTTCTATATTGACCGTATATATTTCGATTTATTTGTGTAGACAGCACAATACATTATTAACTTTCCTTTTTTTGTTTTGACATAAGCTTTTTTAGACTGACAAGGTGAATAAACAAAGTATGTTACTTAAACTGTTCAGATAATATATGTATAGGTTTATGCATAATGAACTTTTACTATCTTCGCTATGACTAGGTTTGTGTGTTGTTCTTTGGCAATACTCGTGGAAGACTTGTAAAAAGGTCAAATGTTATTTGCAGATCGGTAATTAGCCGGGCTTCTAGGGCATGTCGTGCCATGTGTGAGTGTCTATTCGGATTCAGTGCATTGTCGCTGATTACATAACGACAAATTTTTGAACGTCCTTCAAGTTAGGTAAAATACCAAAATAAAATAAGAATATACGACAGAAAAAAGCATTTTAAAAAAACTACGTCAATCTTTAAAGACCCAAATGTTGCAAAACACTTATCCTACCTCTTTTACAAATATGTTGTTGTACCCGTAGATAAAGCTCCAAACACTATCGTTTTTGTGTGTAAAACTCATTACATTAACTGCTTGATAAACGAATTAGGTATTGACAATTCACTTGGAAACTCAACATACACCCTCACGACACTTACCAAAAAGGAAATCATGGATTATCAAAGGTCTGTTCTAATTTCCTTTGGAAATTCAACCAAAGATGAAAAACTGGATCTTCATTCACTGTATTGGATACCTAAACTACATAAGTGTCCTTACAAACAACGGTATATTGCTGGGTCTTCCAAGTGCTCCACGAAACCTCTTTCTAAATTATTAACATCTATTTTATCAGCAATCAAAGACGGGCTTCAAAGTTATTGTGAAACTGCCTTTTTCTAGAGGTGGCGTGAATCAGATGTGAATACTTAAAAATTCCAAAGATCTTTTTAGAGTACAAACAATCCAACCTCTTTCATCTTGTAATATTATTAAAACATTTGACTTTTCTACACTTTACACAAGTATTCCACATTCTAAACTAAAAGACAAATTGAAAGAGTTGGTATTGTTTTGTTTCATAAAATAGAATGGACAACGTAGATACAAGTATCTAGTCTTAGAGAGGGATAATTTTCTACTTTGTAAAGGATCACTCTAATTCAAACAAAAAATTCTCTGAAACTGACATTATTAAGATGCTTAATTTCTTGATAGACAAAATATTTGTTACGTTCGGAGGACGCGTTTTTCAACACACTGTCGGCATTTTAATGGGAACGAATTGTGCCTATCTTCTTGCCGACTTGTTTCTTTATTAGGCTGACTTCATACAGGAACTTCATAGGATGAAAGATAAGAAGTTAACGATATCCTTTAACTCTTCTTTACGCTATATACATGATGTTCTTCCACTAAATAAAACAAAATTTGGAGCTTTGTGGAATGCATATATCCCATCGAACTAGAGATAAAGGATACTACAGATAGAGTTAAGTCGGTCTCATATCTTGACATACATCTAGACATTGACAATAAGGGTCGGTTGAAAATAAAACTTTACGACAAAAGAGATGATTTCAGCTTTTCTATTGTGAACTTTCCATTTCTTAGAGGCAGCATTCCAGCAGCACCTGCATACGGGGTATATGTCTCCCAATTGATACTATATTCCCGTGCTTGCATTTCCTATCATGAATTTTTTTATAGAGGGTTGCTGATCACAAGGAAGTCATTTAACCAAGAGTTCCAAATGGTAAAGTTGAAATTATCGCTTCGTAAGTTTTACGGACGCCATCACGAGTTGGTTGACTGTTATGGAATCACCGTTTTACAAATGATATCGGATATGTTTCTTATGTCGTAACTACAATCCCTTTCCCATTCACGAATGTGACCCACCGAATTAGACTATCTAACGGATTTGTTATTACATTAGCAACACGACGGGTGCCACATGTGGACCATGATCTGCTTACCATTCCTAGTTTTTAGTGGCGTTCGTGTTGCTTATTCTTGAGTTTTCTATATTGTGTCATGTGTACTATTGTTTGTCTGTTTGTCTTTTTTAATTTTTAGCCATGGCGTTGTCAGTTTGTTTTCGATTTAGGAGTTTGACTGTCCCTCTGGTATCTTTCGTCCCTCTATTATCGAGACTAATTTAACCTTATTATAGCATAATTCCTATATAATACGTGATACTATATCTCAGTGCAAAAATTTAACGATGAGCTTACAACGATCTTGACATTTACAGCTCTTTAACCTGACCTAAGCATTGTACGCTGAATATATAACCCTCTAAAACAATAGGTTGTCTTGTAAATTAATTTTGAAATATTCTCATCAATCTTAGTAAAGCATTACTTGATTTGATGATCTTGAAAACTATATAGGCTTCTTCCATTACTTGGTCGGTAAGAATATCCATCATCTTCACAAGTAATTTTTACACTTATTAACGGATATGTCATGCTGGGTCCTAGGACTTAATGACAATAAGATATCAGTGATCATTTGTTTTCAAGATAGCGACTTGTCGAGATTTGATAGTCAGTTTTAAACATGTTAACACCAAAAAAACAACATCGATTTCAGAAAACACATATAATTGTGAATTATTCGAATTTCTTCAACGAATTTCACTTTTAAAACGAAAAATTACGACAAATTTAATTTACTCATGTTTTAATTGTTGTTGCCTTAACATTCCTCACCTAATATCTAAGAAAAATAAGTTTCCTTTAAAACATCATTAATTGTGTGCATCCAGAAATTTTCGATAAACAAACGCACATCGTTTAAAATATTATACAATTTTCTATTGAAATGCCTTAAATATACAGGGATAATATCGAATTCCTAGCACATACTTACAACTTATCGTCCAATCAAATTGCTTGAATTTGCCTTCTAATTTTCATAGTACATACTTTTTACGTGTACTTAGTAACTACGCATGAATGACCACAAGGGTAAGATTTCATTGTATTGTAATCAAGATATTAGAACAAAAATTGCTACTGGCTATTTTGAAATAAATTCTGTGTTTCAAATTAACTAAATAGTTTGTAATTAGTTTTCAAACAGATTTTTAACATCCTACTAATCAATCTTTTGATTTAAATTTTGTTTTGACAATTAAAAAAGTTTCTTTCATTAAAATAAAGAGTAACAATTAGGGTGCTTTATACCCTGATTAAAGTACAACTCAATCTAAAATTTGTAATCCTTTATCTTCCATGCAATTACTTTGTACATAAAAAGAGTCAACAGTGAATCTTTTGAAGGGAAATTATTATTAAAGCAATTTGATATATTTAATATATTAAATTGGTCGATAATTGGTTGCCTAATGCCTAGTGACAAATATTTCATGCCTATACACTATTCACTATACTACATATGGGTACATACCAGGGGCAGATCCAGCCATTTTGAAAAGGTGTTTCATCCAAAGATGTGGGAGGGGGGGTCCAACTGTTTGTACTCATTAAAACGCATTTTAAAGATAGTTTTAGGTTTTATGTGAAATTAAAAAAATGTTTTCAATAATGTAAAGCTTTCACTCGCTTTTCTATCCTACTTCCTATCTTTTATATCAACAGCGTTTTATTGAATACAAGTAATAAATTGATTTGTGTCAATTTCTTTGAAATTAAATGAATGAATCAGAATTTAACAATTATCTATTTGTATATACTTTTCTAGCGACCTTTTTGAATTTTGTATACCCCCATCTCTTTTCAAATAATATAAGACGTACCAATTACTATTGACAGTCTAGTCATATATACAGTTTTACCATATTGGTTACAAAACTAGTTTCGATATATTCCACATTTTATCAAATAAGTTGTGTTAATCATATTGCATACGTTGTTTTTTTTCATTTGTTCTCTCGCTCTTTCACTGTTAACTAGAAAACACCCGCGAAATCGCGGGAAATAGAGCATGTGTAAACTGTAAAAAAATATACTGACTGAAGAATTTCAGGAGAGGTATCAAAAGTCAAGGGTACTTAGGGACTGGGCACATTATTTTGCGCTCCCCCTATTTTCCAAATACCGATTTTTATACCTACTGTTTTTCTGTACTCTATGAACATGCATATATACTTTAATTACTATACAGAGAATTTCAGGAGATGTATCAAAAGTCAAAGGTATATATATATATATACATCAGTGAACGCCATGAATAGTAAAGAGCCCCCCCTCCCCCACAGATATACTATGGAATTTATAGTAAATTATAACAAATACAGTTATTCATAGTAAATGTATGTAAGTATACAGAAATATATCCGCAGTGACCGCCGTTGATAGTAAACAATAGGCGGATCCCGAAGGGGGGGGGGGGGGGCGGCTTTGAAAAAAAATTTGTTGATTATATGGGAAATCACTGAAGTATGAGAGGAACGCCCCCCTTTATAGGTCAGTCAGCGACACCTCCCCCTCGCTTATGAACAGTTCTGGATCCGCCACTGTAAACAGTGTTATTCAAACACTGTAAACAGTGCAAATATTATTCCTTTTCGTTTTCCTCGCAAAATAACCCAAACTGAAACACGTTAAGCAAGGATGATACATGCAAGAACTCAAAATGATAGCAGAAAGCAAATTTATATATTTTATTCAAAATCTTTGTATGTTCAAAGTACAGAAAAACACAAACCGGAAGTATAATCTGACTTAAAGTTTTGTCCAATGACGGGAAAATATCCGGACGCATTCTTTTTCGTTTTTTTCCCAAGATAACCCAAACTGAATGATCATAAGAACAGATGACAAATGCGTCTATACATGTTACATATATGACACAGACGCATGATGATTAAGTTATTGTGGACGGAGGAGAAGCAACACACAAAATGAGGTCTTCTCGTTTAATAGTATAGATAGTGGCATTTCAAATTCATTTTATATTGAGCGGACACACATTTCTAAGATTGTCTAGGTAATAATGATGAGCATAAAGGCATCATATCAGCTGCATACTTTCAAGTTGTTATTTTCTTTTATAAACAAACATGTAACACAGTTTTAAGTGTGGAAAACTAAGACAGCTCTTAGGTTAAGGTGTTGCTAGTCATGGGTCAGACAAATCAAATTTCAATTTTTGCAAACAATGGCGGCTATCCATCACAAGATAAGTTATCTTTTGTAGACTTTTTATTCCGACAATGCTTGATCAGTCAGTTTTCCATTATAACTACCACAAGGTTAACAGGTAAACAGCATATGCCAATATTCATATCTTTTCATTTCTTTTCACAGACCTAACTATCCCCCCTCAAAAAATAAAAATAAAATAAATAAAAAACATATAAAACAAAATCATAAATAAGATAAACTCTTCCGCGAATATCTTAAAAATAATGTTCATCTATTCTACATTTTCTATACACTGCTATCTCTAAGTATAAGAGTAGATTGCTGGTGATATGATGCAGCCAGATTGCCCCAAAACACAAGTCAAATTACAGTGATGAATAGTTTAAAACGTGTAGAAGTTGGTTCTTTTCTCGTTGATTGTATATATTGATAATGTTTATTTATCTTAACATATAAAATACTTCATAGGTGTTAGAATTCGTTCTTCAAAAAAACAATAATTTAGGTTATAAATGTCATGCATTTACCATTTATTAAGTAAATAGCGTCGAAATGTCATATAGCAAACAAATAATTTCTGGTCAAACCCAGTTGTGCCTGGCATGTGCAACTGTCTTAAGAATATGTAAAGGTTGAATCCAGCAATATGATGAAGAATATGAATTAACATCATGTAAAAAAAACAAGATAAGAGAAATAAAAACATAAAAAAATCACATAAAACTAAATTTTGAGCATTGGGAGCGACCAAAAGTAGACTATACTAGTGATTACGAATGTTAAAAGTAATCTTTCTTTTAGTTTTACAATGATAAGTAACCTACATTTTTATATAGATGTAACCTTTAAACAAAATGAAATAGCTGTCAGAGGACATTATACAGTTAAAAGAATAACAGGGTTTGAAATGTGAAATGTAGATAGATCATATTTGGATTGTCAAAGAAATAGCACTCTAGCTATTTTTTGTTAGAAAAAACTTTGGATACATCTTTTAAAACCATATTATCTTAACATTTTTTAAGGATTTGAAATGTACAATGTTGATATATCTTATTTGGATTTGGATTGTCAAAAGGATAGCTCCCTAGCAATTTATATTTTTTTTAAAATTCGAATACTTCTCTAGCAAATCATCTTTACAATTTAACAGGGTTGAAAACGTACAATGTTTGGATTTTTCATAGGGAAAGCAGCCTAGCTATATAGTTATCAAAGGTAACAGGATTATAATTTAGCACGCCAGACGCGCGTTTCGTCTATTAAGACTCATCAGTGACGCTCAAATCAAAAATATGTATAAACCCAGACAAGTACAAAGTTGAAGAGCATTGAGGATCCAAAATTCCAAAAAGTTGTGCCAAATACTAAAAAAGCTATAATTTTGTTTTATAAAAACCTAGTATCCTTCTTAAGCATATCATCGTTACAATAAGACAGATAAATTTGACATCCTTTACCCATATCAGCTTTGCAACACATGCCTAAGTAATCGGCCATGTAATTTGTTGTTTTCCTAAATACTTTTAGTATATATGTGCAAAAATATTTTGCCAATTTTTGCCTTCATAATTACAGAGGATTTAGCTACTAAAAGTTAACAGTGCATGTACTTGTGTCTTTAAATGCCTTTGTATTGGTGAAATACCCTTAACGATTTAATTGATATCATCATTAAATTTGATGTCAGTCACAAACCTAATATGTAAAAAATTAGTCAGTTGTTAAAAGAGGAGGCTTTACATTATCTTATCGGGGCCTTTTATAGCTGACTTTGCGGTGTGGGCTTTTCTTATTGTTGAAGTCCGTACGGTGACCTATAGTTGTTAATGTTTTTGTCATTTTGGTCTTTTGTGGATAGTTGTCTCATTGGCAGTCATACCACATCTTCTTCTTTATATATACTGTCATACATACTAGTATACATTTATACTTTTATTCATTAGTCTTGCACTTATCTTTAACGGTCCTTCTTCTAGAAACAAGAACAATATTCTTACTAGAAAAAAAATGCGTCAATTGATTTGTACATTAATCAACCGCTTTGGTTTACCTCACACTGTCGTGTTAAAAAAAACCACAAAACCTCAATGGAGCGGAAAACTATAAGGTATTATACGTCAGTTTTCATTAATTAATATATGTTTTATACACTTGTTTTTCCATTGTAAGTAACATCATGCATACGGTGTTAGTAAAGTATAGCCAATTTCTGTAACAAAATTAATCAAATTACCTGAAAACTGTCCTACCTTACGCTATAACAAACACCAGGGGTTCTTACTAACCTTTAACAGCAGATGTTAATGTCATATTAAATTCATGTTTGACAAATATCATTATCGAAAAACCATTGGTTAAAAAAGGTATAAATATGATTGTGCAAACATTATTACAGGGTAGTTATCCATAGTATTACAATCAACAACATGTGTCTTATATTTCTGGAGAAATATTTAGAAAAATTGAAAGCAAAGAAAGCTTTAAAACAACAACAGTACATTTATGACCGAGAAATGTTATTTACTGCAATTGAAACGGACAATTATAAGCTTGCAACAATTATCATTACAGCAGGAACATTACCTGTTACTTGCATTAACATATCTGGTGCAACTCCTTTAACTGCTGTTTGTCAAGAAACACTTTGTTTGAATGAGAAAGGAAAACTTAAATTTGTTAAACTACTTTTGAAGAGAAAAACTAGTTTGGAAATGCGGGATATTTACGGAAAAACTGCACATGACTACATACTCGAGAACGGTTTTGCTGACATAGGGCAACTTTATGATGCACATCTAAAATCAGCTTGTCAACGAAAAGATAGTAAATAGATCGATGCTGATCAAAAGATATGTCCGGTTCATGCCACTCCAAGTAGGATCATAACAGTTGTATAAAAGTCAAAATGGTCTACCAAAGTGGAAAAAATAGCTTGCAAATGCGGTAGATGTATGGAAAAGCTGCACATTTCTACATTATCGACAACGATTTCGGAAACATTGGTAATTTTTACAATGAACATCTAAAATCATGTTCTGAATGAAATCACTCGTTGTAAATAGTGCATAATATGTAGATCTCTGAGATATATCCAATTGAAAGCATTTAAAGAAGGATCTTGATAGATGTATTAAAAGTAGAAATGTTTAATACTTATAGACTAGATGGTAAAAACAATTCAATCGTACGTCAAAAAATGTTAAATCAACAGTTCAATTTCACATTGATCAGAAGAGCTATGACCTGCAACTAAAGGCATGTCCAGATATGACAGACATGACATTTAAATGCAAAATTGCATGATTCATGTTATTTTTAAATTTTGAGAATAAATATATAAATATTTTTTGAATTTTCTTATTTTTAATTTGTTAGGCAGGTTAAACGTAAGCCTCTACTTTTTTCATTACTTTGAAATTTAGTTGATTATCCAGATTGTCAAACGACATGACTAAATTGTACCATGCTGTACTATTTAAAGAAAAATACAATGTAAAAACAGCTTTATACATTTGTACCTAAGGTATATGATTGAACTAAAGTGTTTAGATTGGTCATTACTAAATCAATGAAATAACACACACACATGCATAATTGTATCACAATTAACATGATTAAATATTACTTCAGATAAGTTTTTAAAATACAAAAGGCATGCGTGATATTCTCATTATAATTTGCTGTATTTTTTGTCACATACGCACATCGTTGAACAAGGACAAACACTTCTTTTACATGATTCTGAGTCCCATAGGCAAGTAACAATCAATCATGATAATGAAGGCTAAGATCTCATTAGTTATTCATTTGACAGTTAACTGCATTCATCGCAAAATGTGTTCTCTATATTTTCTAAGAATCGTTCCTTTTTTGTTTTGAATCTAACTTTACTTAGATGAATAGAAAACATGATGTCAATAAATGTGTTTTAAACAATGTCATATACATGAGCGAACTAAAGCCAAACGAATATAACCTGCATACAATTGCTATAACAGAACATAATATAATGGACCAAAACGTTGAACCAGTTGTTTGACATGAGACTGTAAAGGTAACACTCCACAGAAAAGGAAACTGAATTTTCAAACACACAAAAAGGTATAACAAAATGATTTCAATATATAATGACAAGAAATGTGTAATGACTGTTCAACTATGTCCAATTTTTATTAGTTTGTTCATTTACACATTATTTAATTATCATTAAGGCATCCTAATTTGTATTTGTTTCTTCTCTCGTTGAGAGTTCTGTTATAAAAAGAGCACCATTACTTGCAGAAAATACCTTATATATACACATATAAATCGAATATCATTTTAAACAACTAAAAGTAACAAAAAATATGAATTCACACATTTGTTTGTCACCTCATTTTTTCTCAGAATATCTTATTAATTTTAAACTTAAATAGACTGTTGAGAATGATACATATTTATTCTGGAATAAAGAGGTATTCTTAAACATACACGCATCGTTAACAAGATAAATACATTTTTGCATTAGAATGCCTTAGAAGAAGAAAAAATCAGGAAGTCTCTCGATGTCATTGTTGTAACACTTAGCTCCCTGTTAACACATGTTAGTGCTTTGGAATGCATATTGATATCAATTAGCTTTTCATGCGAATGAAACGTTTCTCGCTGATTTTGTCTTGCTCATTGTGTTTATGTTTTTTTAAACAGCAATCTAATAGTGGTGCTTAGGTTTTGTGAAAAAAAACTATCATCGTGTAATAAATCCCATGTATTTGGCATTTTAATTATTTGTTATAATGGAAATGTCATACCGAAAGAATTAAATCAACTCAAAATGTCACACTGTTAACAATTAATTATCATGCGCCTCAGTTCATATCCAGTTTTGTCTGGATTTTTCCAACAATATAACGAATATGTCAATGTAAAATCAAACCATAATGTCAAAATCAACATTTGATAAACAAATGAGTAACGTTTCTCAAATGACCCCTATCAAATGCCGACTTTTTTAGGAAATTTAGGTTTAATTTGTTATCCTGAAGCTATATTGTAATGACAACCTATGCATACACTTCATGTAAAATAGCATTTCACTGTCACTTCCCAGCTTCAAGCCTCTTCTAAACATTTAAAAGTCCCGACTTTATGTGCAAGTTACCTCAATTACTTAAAAAAACCGTTTATATTCCGTTTCATCTCCGCTTTTAGAATGTGATCTACTAGAAATGTCTCAGTGCCTCTTACTACCTCCTTTACTAATATCAAAGAACTTGTAACTAACTTTTTGTAACAAGGCTTATGAAATAACATGAAGAATGGTATTAAGAATGTGAAATAATTTCCTAGGTTGTAAAGAAAATACATATGTTTAATGGTCCTTTAAATTCTGTGAACAGTTGTAATTTTTCTACTCTCTACACTACAATTCAAAACAACCTTAACAAGAAAGAATTTTCATATTTGATTAAATGGTATTTTGAAAAATCACATTCTTTATGTGTTTGCTGTAACCCGTTTAAAGCCTTTTTCTGTAGCGGAAAAGGATAGTATTCCTGACATACTAACTTGAAATGTGAAGATATGACCGAAGCTTTAAATGTTCTGCTTGATAACATATATGAACGTTTCGGTGATAAAATGTATCGACAAGAAGTAGGTTTTCCTATGGACATTAACTACACCCCTTTGATATAAGATAACTACCTGTAATTCTATGTATCTCGTATATGACCAAACTCATTATTACATTTGGTTTCTACATTTAACAAAACAAAACTAAAAAAACACATACTTTTCCCATTCCCTATTCATTGCTATAGTTATTTTCCTTTTTTAGACGACGACATGGAAAAAAGTTCCTTTGCTCCATCATACGGTGTTTGTGAATCCCAAACTCGTTCGTTATGCCCGTGAGCGTAGAGATGTCATAGATTTCAACGAACGTAATCAATGCATCATTGGTAAATTATTAAGTCTGGGATCTCGTTTCCATAGATTACTTAAACATTTACTAAATTCTTTCAAAGATACAAAGATTTGATCAGTAAATGTGGCTGTACCTTATTAAAAAAGTTATATCACATTCTAAATTTTAAGGTAATATTGTACCAAAAGCGCAGAAATTACTTTGGGATCCCTGTAAACTAGTCTAACCTTTACATAAACCCGTTTATCTTGCTGTTTAGTGTGAGCCAATTTTCCGTGTCGAAGTCCGTATTTATACAATAATGGTTAAGAAATTGTGACTAGGATAATAGCGTTATACTATTGACACACATACCATATCTTCTGATATATGTTACATGTTTTAGTAAAAGTTATCGCACCAATATTGCAATTAGATCTTTGAATATAGTTTACATGTATCGATTTTGATATCAGCAATTTGATTAATTTCCAAAATTGTGTTCATTCCAGACTGTGTGTTAAGGAGTGTATAAATGCATATCAGCATTCACTTTTTATATATAGATTACTCTGTCTATATATTACGTTATGCTTATTTGTTAAAAAGTTAACTCTCAACCATGTTAACTATCCTCCTGCCGGTCGATAATTTTTATTTTTTTTATTTTTTTATAAGTGTTTCTTTGTTATTTTATTTATAGCATATACCGTTGGTTTTACTTTTTGGATGGTAAAACATTACTTATATTTGGGGACCTTTAACAATTGATGGTCATTTGATACAAGGCTCTGTGTTGAAAACTTCCGTTGCATTTAATGGTTTTTATTGACAATTTGTGACTTGGATGCAGAGCTGTCTCATTCTCACTCATATCACATCTTCTTATATATATGTACATGTAACCTGTTAAATGTTGAAATATCTTCAGAAGAAATAAAACAAAACAAACATAACTAGCCAAGGGTTTAAAATTAATAATATACTACTTGAAGTAAAAGCTACGTCAATTATTGTCTTGTATAATGTAATGCTGTCGTATTGATGAATTATCCTCATTGATTTAGTTCGAATTCTGATTTCATTTGATGCTAGGTCAAAACCAAATGTATATAAAGAATAGTAATGTGATGCAATAGTTTTATCGAAAACTGTCACAAAGATTTAATGTTGTTCTTCTGTTAACCGCTGTCTTTCACGGTTCGTGTTTTTGGCAGCAAGAGAGATATTCTCCCCACAAAGAAATATAATACGATTGAAAATATAATCAATCAGTATTTTTTATACCCCACACCATCGTCTTCCACTGCACAAATCAAACTATTATAAATATATTAAAAAAGAGGTAAAGTTTAGCCCATACCGTGGTCCTCACACTGCACAACTCAAACGATGTATACGTATAATCAATCAGTATTATATACTCAACGCGGTTGTCTTCACGCTGAACTTCAGTGGAGCAAAATACTAAAAGTTGGTATACGTCAGTTTGTATAAAAAAAATGATTTGATTAATTTAAACCTTTCAAATCTCAAGCTCAAACACACCCCATGTGTTCCGAATAACCTTTAACGGCATATGTTTACATATTCACAACAAATTCATGTTTGATAAAGATCATTATCGAATAGCCATTGGTTAAAAAAAAGTATAAATATGATTCTCAAAACATTATTTCAGGGTAGTTAATCATAGCTATCAAATCAACAACATGTGTTTAACATTTCTTGTTAAATATTTTGGAAAATTGAAAGGAAACAAAAGTTTCAAAAGGCAGCAGCATATGTATGACCTAGACATGTTATTCACTGCAATTGAAATGGACAATTATAAACTTGCAGAAATTATCATTACAGCTGGACAAGTGTCAGTTACTTGCAGTAACATATCTGGTGCAACTCCTCTTACTGCTGTTTGTCAAGAAACGCTGTGTTCGGATAAAAGGGGGTAAACTCAAATTTGTTAAATTTCTATTGAAGAGGAAAACTAGCTTGGAAATACGGGATATATATGGTAAAACTGCACATGACTACATTAAAGAGAACGGCTTTGGCGACATCGGGCAACTATATGATGCACATCTAAAATCGACGTAGCTACGAAAAGATAATATACAAAATGTATGCTGATATAGAAATTATGTCCAATTCCTTTCATTTATACTTATCATGTTTGGCCAACTATGTAATTGATATACCATGAGCCTTAACCATCTATTGTTGATGAGTTTGTGCTAATACAATATTTGTTTTTGTATTTGTATTTAAATTAGGATCTTGGAAAATGTAATAACCCTTGAATTGTTAACCATGTGTTATACATATGGACTGGATTTGAATATTTTACCATTGTAGAAACAAGACAACCGAACGACAACGAATTGTTTCATTTTTATTGGAATCCGACATTTAAAAAAAAAATTTAATCATGTCTAACATAATAAGTGTATTATACATGAACATGGGCAAAATAAATCCAAATTTTTTAAATGCAATCTGTATTGTTGGATGTTTATTCCTACTACATTGGCTAGATAAACAGGGGGACGGAGTTGAGATTTCACAAAACTTGTTTCACTCCGCCGCAAGTTTGCGCTTGTCCTAGTCATTGATCATGACCTTTGTTACTTTTGTATGTTTTTTAGTTTTAGTTTATTTATATGATTCAGAGTTGTTCACATTTTTATTTATTGGCCAGGGAATGACCACCTCCATGTGCGATATTTTCCGGTTGCGTTGAAGATAAATTGGTGGCCTTCGCTGTTTTCTGCTATTTGAAATAAACCTCATTTCCATTTTCAATTTAATTAACAAAAATTAACAACGAAGACTGAATTAAAGTTCCTAGGTACTGACGCATATTATAATCCTAATTACGTGTTAACGATTCCTAGTTTGGTCCTTGTATATTTTTAACCTTTACCGTTTTGTCCATTTTTTATAGTATACCTATGACGTGATTGAGCGCTTATCCATTCCCAATAGTCTTATTGTGAGATGGTCAATATTGAAGTAGTGTCCTTCATTGTTGCTTATCTACTTTGGGTATACGCATAGTGTGTCTTTGATGAAACGCTTATTTCTTTATTAATTTGAACAAGTTATACTACAATGTTGACAACTGTACTACAATTTTAACCTAATATTCCTGTTTGTTTTGCTTATACGTGGTGTCAATATAATGGTATTCAATGCGATTGTCATACAAGTTAAATGTTTTGATAGCTTTTAAACCAGGTGTAATACTCATATTTCTGCATAAAGAAATGTCTGTACTCAATCCGGAATATGACATTTTTTTCGTTAGATGTGTTTGTGTTTTTGATTTTGCTATTTTGTAAAGTACTTTCCTTTTTGAGTTTTCTCATTTTTATGATGATTGGAAACGGAAAAAGACATTTAATCAAAAGCATTCTAAATTACAGTGTTTCGTCTTTTAATGTAAATATAATTGTATTGACCATGACAATAATTGAATTGTTATGTGTACTGTCGAATACATATGCATTTAAAGACAACATGAACCTTATGACATGCACATATGACCAGCGTTGAAAAATACAATAACGTTGATTATTATTTTTATCAGCTAAAATCAATGTAACAGTTCTCGGGAAGGGAAGCTTAATTTTTTGCAAAGGATCAAAAAGTAATAGCAAAGTGGAATCAACAAGTGGCATGTTGTTTAATAGATAAATAATAACTTTTCAAACACATCAAAACAGTTATCAAAGGTACCAGAATTGTAATTTAATACGCCAGACGAGCGTTTTGTCTACATCAGACTCATCAGTGACACTAATATCAAAACTGTTAAACAGCCAAACAAGTTCAAAGTTGAAGAGAAAACTGTATCAGTTTGAGTTTATTTATCATAAAGGCATCCTAATTTTGATGTAAGTATTGTTTTTAGCGATTATTTACGTGAATCAAAGAGTACAATTTCACTGTGCTAAATACATTGTGCCTAAAAATACACATTTGAGTTATGTCAATTATTCCGTTAGAAATCACCTTAAATCCTCTCAACAATATCTTAACAATCCTTTTTAGAATGTTGACACATGATTCATTTTATTATCATGATAATAGCGTCCTGTTGGAACAGCAATGAAATATATTGAACATTGTGAACTAACAAACGAACACCGTTCGTAAAGATGAATTAAATTTTGTGTCATAATTCAACAACAAAAATATTATCATAACAGGGTAGACTCCGCGTGTTAGTGTTGTACCATTAAGGGGCATTGTTTCCAATCGTTAGTGCAATAATATATATGAATGTAATGTTAAAATATATTGAGTACCTACAAATAGTTACCATACGTGGACAAATTAAACATATTTTTAACCGAAAAGTCTTTATTCAAACCCATAAACGCATCATTGGTAAATTATTAAGTCTGGGATCTCGTTTCCATAGATTACTTAAACATTTACTAAATTCTTTCAAAGATACAAAGATTTGATCAGTAAATGTGGCTGTACCTTATTAAAAAAGTTATATCACATTCTAAATTTTAAGGTAATATTGTACCAAAAGCGCAGAAATTACTTTGGGATCCCTGTAAACTAGTCTAACCTTTACATAAACCCGTTTATCTTGCTGTTTAGTGTGAGCCAATTTTCCGTGTCGAAGTCCGTATTTATACAATAATGGTTAAGAAATTGTGACTAGGATAATAGCGTTATACTATTGACACACATACCATATCTTCTGATATATGTTACATGTTTTAGTAAAAGTTATCGCACCAATATTGCAATTAGATCTTTGAATATAGTTTACATGTATCGATTTTGATATCAGCAATTTGATTAATTTCCAAAATTGTGTTCATTCCAGACTGTGTGTTTAGGAGTGTATAAATGCATATCAGCATTCACTTTTTATATATAGATTACTCTGTCTATATATTACGTTATGCTTATTTGTTAAAAAGTTAACTCTCAACCATGTTAACTATCCTCCTGCCGGTCGATAATTTTTATTTTTTTTATTTTTTTATAAGTGTTTCTTTGTTATTTTATTTATAGCATATACCGTTGGTTTTACTTTTTGGATGGTAAAACATTACTTATCTTTGGGGACCTTTAACAATTGATGGTCATTTGATACAAGGCTCTGTGTTGAAAACCTCCGTTGCATTTAATGGTTTTTATTGACAATTTGTGACTTGGATGCAGAGCTGTCTCATTCTCACTCATATCACAT
This sequence comes from Mytilus edulis, assembly GCA_019925275.1. NCBI lineage: Eukaryota > Metazoa > Mollusca > Bivalvia > Mytilida > Mytilidae > Mytilus > Mytilus edulis. The sequence goes on from CM034352.1 coordinate 42,376,477, forward strand.
CTTCTTATATATATGTACATGTAACCTGTTAAATGTTGAAATATCTTCAGAAGAAATAAAACAAAACAAACATAACTAGCCAAGGGTTTAAAATTAATAATATACTACTTGAAGTAAAAGCTACGTCAATTATTGTCTTGTATAATGTAATGCTGTCGTATTGATGAATTATCCTCATTGATTTAGTTCGAATTCTGATTTCATTTGATGCTAGGTCAAAACCAAATGTATATAAAGAATAGTAATGTGATGCAATAGTTTTATCGAAAACTGTCACAAAGATTTAATGTTGTTCTTCTGTTAACCGCTGTCTTTCACGGTTCGTGTTTTTAGCAGCAAGAGAGATATTCTCCCCACGAAGAAATATAATACGATTGAAAATATAATCAATCAGTATTTTTTATACCCCACACCATCGTCTTCCACTGCACAAATCAAACTATTATAAATATATTAAAAAAAAGGAAAAGTTTAGCCCATACCGTGGTCCTCACACTGCACAACTCAAACGATGTATACGTATAATCAATCAGTATTATATACTCAACGCGGTTGTCTTCACGCTGAACTTCAGTGGAGCAAAATACTAAAAGTTGGTATACGTCAGTTTGTATAAAAAAATGATTTGATTAATTTAAACCTTTCAAATCTCAAGCTCAAACACACCCCATGTGTTCCGAATAACCTTTAACGGCATATGTTTACATATTCACAACAAATTCATGTTTGATAAAGATCATTATCGAATAGCCATTGGTTAAAAAAAAGTATAAATATGATTCTCAAAACATTATTTAAGGGTAGTTATTCATAGCTATCAAATCAACAACATGTGTTTAACATTTCTTGTTAAATATTTTGGAAAATTGAAAGGAAACAAAAGTTTCAAAAGGCAGCAGCATATGTATGACCTAGACATGTTATTCACTGCAATTGAAATGGACAATTATAAACTTGCAGAAATTATCATTACAGCTGGACAAGTGTCAGTTACTTGCAGTAACATATCTGGTGCAACTCCTCTTACTGCTGTTTGTCAAGAAACGCTGTGTTCGGATAAAAGGGGTAAACTCAAATTTGTTAAATTTCTATTGAAGAGGAAAACTAGCTTGGAAATACGGGATATATATGGTAAAACTGCACATGACTACATTAAAGAGAACGGCTTTGGCGACATCGGGCAACTATATGATGCACATCTAAAATCGACGTAGCTACGAAAAGATAATATACAAAATGTATGCTGATATAGAAGATATGTCCAATTCCTTTCATTTATACTTATCATGTTTGGCCAACTATGTAATTGATATACCATGAGCCTTAACCATCTATTGTTGATGAGTTTGTGCTAATAAAATATTTGTTTTTGTATTTGTATTTAAATTAGGATCTTGGAAAATGTAATAACCCTTGAATTGTTAACCATGTGTTAAACATATGGACTGGATTTGAATATTTTACCATTGTAGAAACAAGACAACCGAACGACAACGAATTGTTTCATTTTTATTGGAATCCGACATTTAAAAAAAAATTTAATCATGTCTAACATAATAAGTGTATTATACATGAACATGGGCAAAATAAATCCAAATTTTTTAAATGCAATCTGTATTGTTGGATGTTTATTCCTACTACATTGGCTAGATAAACAGGGGGACGGAGTTGAGATTCCACAAAACTTGTTTCACTCCGCCGCAAGTTTGCGCTTGTCCTAGTCATTGATCATGACCTTTGTTACTTTTGTATGTTTTTTAGTTTTAGTTTATCTATATGATTCAGAGTTGTTCACATTTTTATTTATTGGCCAGGGAATGACCACCTCCGTGTGCGATATTTTCCGGTTGCGTTGAAGATAAATTGGTGGCCTTCGCTGTTTTCTGCTATTTGAAATAAACCTCATTTCCATTTTCAATTTAATTAACAAAAATCAACAACGAAGACTGAATTAAAGTTCCTAGGTACTGACGCATATTATAATCCTAATTACGTGTTAACGATTCCTAGTTTGGTCCTTGTATATTTTTAACCTTTACCGTTTTGTCCATTTTTTATAGTATACCTATGACGTGATTGAGCGCTTATCCATTCCCAATAGTCTTATTGTGAGATGGTCAATATTGAAGTAGTGTCCTTCATTGTTGCTTATCTACTTTGGGTATACGCATAGTGTGTCTTTGATGAAACGCTTATTTCTTTATTAATTTGAACAAGTTATACTACAATGTTGACAACTGTACTACAATTTTAACCTAATATTCCTGTTTGTTTTGCTTATACGTGGTGTCAATATAATGGTATTCAATGCGATTGTCATACAAGTTAAATGTTTTGATAGCTTTTAAACCAGGTGTAATACTCATATTTCTGCATAAAGAAATGTCTGTACTCAATCCGGAATATGACATTTTTTTCGTTAGATGTGTTTGTGTTTTTGATTTTGCTATTTTGTAAAGTACTTTCCTTTTTGAGTTTTCTCATTTTTATGATGATTGGAAACGGAAAAAGACATTTAATCAAAAGCATTCTAAATTACAGTGTTTCGTCTTTTAATGTAAATATAATTGTATTGACCATGACAATAATTGAATTGTTATGTGTACTGTCGAATACATATGCATTTAAAGACAACATGAACCTTATGACATGCACATAAGTCCAGCGTTGAAAAATACAATAACGTTGATTATTATTTTTATCAGCTAAAATCAATGTAACAGTTCTCGGGAAGGGAAGCTTAATTTTTTGCAAAGGATCAAAAAGTAATAGCAAAGTGGAATCAACAAGTGGCATGTTGTTTAATAGATAAATAATAACTTTTCAAACACATCAAAACAGTTATCAAAGGTACCAGAATTGTAATTTAATACGCCAGACGAGCGTTTCGTCTACATCAGACTCATCAGTGACACTAATATCAAAACTGTTAAACAGCCAAACAAGTTCAAAGTTGAAGAGAAAACTGTATCAGTTTGAGTTTATTTATCATAAAGGCATCCTAATTTTGATGTAAGTATTGTTTTTAGCGATTATTTACGTGAATCAAAGAGTACAATTTCACTGTGCTAAATACATTGTGCCTAAAAATACACATTTGAGTTATGTCAATTATTCCGTTAGAAATCACCTTAAATCCTCTCAACAATATCTTAACAATCCTTTTTAGAATGTTGACACATGATTCATTTTATTATCATGATAATAGCGTCCTGTTGGAACAGCAATGAAACATATTGAACATTGTGAACCAACAAACGAACACCGTTCGTAAAGATGAATTAAATTTTGTGTCATAATTCAACAACAAAAATATTATCATAACAGGGTAGACTCCGCGTGTTAGTGTTGTACCATTAAGGGGCATTGTTTCCAATCGTTAGTGCAATAATATATATGAATGTAATGTTAAAATATATTGAGTACCTACAAATAGTTACCATACGTGGACAAATTAAACATATTTTTAACCAAAAAGTCTTTATTCAAACCCATAAACGCCAAGTGTGTAACATAAGTCCCCTTTCAAAAATAAAAATAACTCAAAAAAGACTCCACGAAAGCCTTCACAGAAAGGATCTTATCTAAACATTATCTGCACTATTGCATCTTATAACGAGAACTTACTGCGGGTGATGCTAACACCAATTTAAAATATAGAAAAGTACTCTCGACCAATGAAGCTGTAGAATTTGATGGCTCTTAATTGTAAAGAATGAATGTTAATCATGTTCTTAGTAAGGAATTATACTATCATTTGGGTCTATTAACAGTTCAAAATAAAGAGATTCTATAAATGAGTTACAACTGCCCCTAATCACAATTATCAGATTGAAAGGATTTATCACAGTGGCTGAATCTGAAAGCTGTATTGTGAAACAAACAAAGAAATCTAAATAAATAAGTTGAAGTTTATTGGTTCAGTAAAATTTGTACCTAATTGTAATTATGAATCGAATATCTTTATAACTTCGTAATACTAAAACAAATAAACAGTGTTAAAAAAAAACAATTTAAAAAAAAGAAAAATCACCTGAATCTTAAGCTTTCAAAAACTCTGATTACTGAATTGTTGGGAAGAATCGTTATATTTCCAATAAAAAAACAACCAAGGAACTTGAATATATTCAAAAGTTTTAAAAGCATTTTATAAGATCATTTACCTTACTACATAAAAAAAAAACCCATATTTGATCTAAAAAGCCGGACTGTGAAATAAACTTAGTTGTAATGACACATATATTTTTACTATCTAAACTGGAAATACAAAAAGTAGGATAATTCCTCACTTAAATATTACATGATTTAAAATAAAGTCATGCATCAATAATAAACATTTAACTTACATTGACCATGCTGACAATGAAACTAATTCTTGAATAAAACCAATCAAGGAATCATTTCAGCCTTGGACACTTTACAATATTTGTGAGAGAATTATAACCCCTTACTTCATGATAAGTACTCGCTATTGCTCATACTTAATCATTAAGACATGGATTATCATGCTCTTATATATACGAAGACAATTGTCATTAACTTGCACTCAACTTTACTGAACTATAAGCATCAGTTGAATAGTGAGAATGTCAAGGGTAATTAGTCAATGACGTATGCGAGATAATACCTTTCTCACTGATTTTGGTTAGAGGTGTTCAAGCTTTGTAAAAACAAGTATAATAAATGTCATGTATTTACCATGTAATAAATATCCAGTGTGAAAATAACAAACTATAAGTACATAATAAATGCAAAGTGTGAAAAAAATCCAGTTTGCATCTCTGCTTTAATTTTTTTTAATTTTTTTATATTGCTTTTTTGGAAAAGCTTTACGAATATATCAAGGTTAATCAAGCAATTAGTTGAAAATCAGGAACAATATCAACATGATCATTGCATATGTAAAATGAGACAGAAAACAAGTATTGGTACTCTAAACATTACAGTGCATCGGACTACTAACACAAAGGTTCCTGGTTCGATTCCCGTTCGGGATGAAAATTTCAGAAACTCAATTTTCGGCTCTCCCTTGACACCATTTGCGAGTATGGTCTTAAGGAAACGATGATAGTCCGTCGGAAGGGGACGATAAATGGCTGACCCGTGTTAAGAGAGAGCCATATCTCTTGCACGTTAAAGACACCCATGTAGATTTCGAAAAAGAGTAGGCTAATGCCGCTACAAGGCAGCACTCGCACCCGCAAAGTGGAAAGGGATTAATATAAGTTGAAAAACTTGTTTCCCAATCCACTATAAATAAATATGTTTAAACTAAACTAAACATTACACATGAAACCGAATTTTGAGCATCGAGCTCCACTTGAAGCCAACTGAACTAGATTTGACTTGTTATCCTCAAGCTTTAGTGAAATGACCAAATAACGATACACTTTTAACCTGTTAAATAAATATATTTCAGTGTACATTAAACAAGAACGATATTACTCGAATTTGAAATATATAATCTAAAACCAAAACGAAACAACTGATCAGTTGTTACAATAATGAATGTCACAATACACATATGGAACACGAAAAAGTAACTTCATAGCATGCATAGGGAGTCAGAATTGTACACATATTGAATATCCTCCCTAAATCACACACCATTATAACAAACATCTAATTACGAAAAGCTAAATAAAAATTCAAATGAAATTTTCTGTATAAGATATATTTTTTTCTTGTTTGATTGTAACATAGTTGGTTGGCATGTACTGTGGATTTATTTATTTTAGTGGGTACCAATTTTCGTGGATTGAGGAAAACTTACATGTTCGTGGATATTTGATTTCGTGGTTTTGCCGGAGTCTACATACAACCCATAAGAACATTTGTCATTCGTTGATCATTTAATTTCGTGGTTCAACTGTTCCCAAGAAATACACGAAAATTGGTATCCAACGAATAATAATGAATCCACAGTAATTATACATATTATTAAACACATTATATATTTTTTTAATTTCATCTATATGAACAATTCGTAATTGTAATTATACATATTAAACACATTATATATATATTTTTAATTTCAACTATATGAACAACACAATTTCTTTTATTAAATGTATAATTATGTGACATGTTAAAAATATGTTCAGGATTTGCTACTTTTTGTATTCTCATGTGCAGCCGATATATACCTGCCATGAGTTACGTGTATACACAATAGTTCCTTTTAAGAAAAAAAACTATCTGAAAAGTATATTTCTTTGATATCTTTTTAAAGTATATGTAACATATACATGATGTATAAGCTATAATTTTGGAGATTTGTTTTACTTGTTCGGCAGTCAAAACGTTAAGGACTGATGTGTAACAAAATGTCAATTGCGGAAAATGACAACAAACAAACAACAATCTTCATAACCAAAATATAGAAAACTGACAATGATCAACACAACCATGAGTACGGTTTTGCAACAGTAACATATATATAACAGTAATAATGAAAAAATATAAATAAATCATAAATATGACTGCAACATATGTTCATTGTGCATGTTGCATGACGTTAATTGGCCAAATAAATCATTCTACAATAACCTGAATTCTTCGATACCCATATTTTCCCCCATGCCTTCCTTCTTTTATACTTGAACTGTTTATGGAAAAAAGTGTAGTTTAGGGATCTGTTTTAATTTCATTAAATGAACCAACTACCATTTACAGTCCAGTTATATGCATGGGTCAACAATATTGGTTGAAAAAGGTAAACAAAAGTTCTTACGTCAGACACGCGAATCAATGAATGTGTTTGTAGATAGATAATTTTGTGTTCTGTTAAATTGTTCCTTTTAAAATTGTTACACGATAATGACTGCTGTACCCATATTTTGACTTTTTTATTTATGATGTCTGTATAGTTCACGCATCATTGTAAATATAACGGAATTGGATGAGACTGTCATCAAAGTGAGAGGTTTAGCGCTTTTAAACCAGGTTTAATCCACCATTCTCTACATTTGAAAATGCCTGTACCAAGTCAAGCATATGACAGTTCTTTTTCATTCGTTTTGTATGTGTTTTGTCATTTGATTTTGCCATTTGATTATGTACTTTCCGAATAGATTTTCCTCTGAATTCAGTATTTTTGTGATTTGACATTTTGATATTTTAAAAAAATTATTTAATCTTTTCTTACATGTTAAAAAAGACAGAACACTACTGAATTTACAAAATGATGGATTCGGTAATTATGTGAAATATAATGATAAGGCAAATGATGATGATGATGATTCATATAACATGTATACAAAGACCATGCTATAATAAATGTTATTTGAACTCTAAATGAACCCGGCTTTGCAATAACACTACACTTTGAATTGGATGTTTACCTGCTAGATATCAAGGTAATAGTAACAGCCCATTTGCAGACACCATATCTAACGAACACTTTATTCAAACAACGAATTGTACATCTAGTTTGCATTATAATGTCATAGTTTATAAGGAACAGCATGACTGTGTCAATATTTACGTCTTTTCATCTACCTAAAAATGTCAATTCCTGGACAAAAAAACAACAAAAAAACATATGTATATCAAAAAGATTATATAAAAATAAAACAAAACAGGGAATAGGGTTAACATAATGTTTATCTATCCTACATATTATATACAATACTATATATTTTTACCAGTCTTATGGTAAATTACAATCGATGGTATAATGAGGCCAGTTTGCACAAGACACTAGTCAAAAGTGGTGAAAAGATTCAGGCGTGTATACGTAGAAGGTGATACTCTTCTCGTGGATTGTATTTATTTATGGTGCTTATTTATTAAACCATATGATATACTTAAGAGGTGTTGAAGGTCGTTTAGCAAACAAAAACAATCATTCACGTTATAATTGTCAAGTAGTTAGCATTTAATAAATACATACATGTAGTATCGAAATGTCATATAGCAATACAAAACTCATTATGGATTTCTGGTCAAACCAAGATGTGTCTGGACTGTGCAACAGATTTGATAATGATTCAAGGTTAAATCAACATGATTAAGCAAAAAAGTCGATGATTTTTTGACAACATATGTATGCTATAAAAAACCAAATGAAACAAAAAAAAAGATAAAAAAACCCAACAAAACATGAAACCATAATAGAACATTGAGCCCAACTAATTGAAAATTCGGTACAATGCAAATTATAAACTACCGATACTGGGAAAAATATAAATGATAAATATAGTGTTACTTTCGCTGTTTATTTATAAAAAAACAAATACTTAGTTTGATACTTTTGAGGTGTTTGATGGTTTTTTTTAAACAATTAAGTACGTTTAAAATTTCAGGAATTCAGCATTTGACAACTATAAAGTATCGGAATGTCACTTGTATCCAAATAATCACATAACGCCTTTCGTCAAATCTTGTTTTGTCTAGTATGAATTTGTCAAGGTTGAATAACTTAGGGATACATGACATATGTTAACAGATGACAATAAACGAATGTGAAATAATATTGTGACCGTACAAACAAAAGATAAATTTGCATGCATTGATGCTCAAATCACTAAAAATTAAATTTCAAAATTAGATCAACTTTTTTTTTCAAAAGCCAGCTGCACTCCAAAGAAACATTTAGACGGAAAGTTAATCAAATGGCAAAATCAAATGATAACCGCGTGAAACGAATGAACAACAATCAGTCAAACTTGGCACATGCATTTTCAAATGTAGACATGGTGGATTGAACCTTGCTTCATAGTCTCTATTGTATGACACTCGCATCAAACATTAAAAGTATCAATTTATTGAGTAAAAATAATAAAACCATATCATATATTCCTCTAAATAAGCTTCGAGTCTAACCATACTGATGCTGAAATCGTTCATCGTGAAAAGATAATGAAACAAGAATGTGTCCATAGTACACGGATGCCCCACTCGCACTATCATTTTCTGTGTTCAATGGACCGTGAAAATTGGGGTCAGAACTTTAATTTGGAATTAAAATTAGAAAAATCATGTCATAGGGAACGTGTGTACTAAGTTTCAAGTTGATGTAACTTTAACTTCATCAAAAACTACCTTGACCATAAACTTTAACCGGAACTTCGCACCATGTAATTGGGGTCAAAACTATAATTTGGCATTAGAATTAGAAAGATCATATCATGGGGAACATGTGTACTAAGTTTCAAATTGATTGGACTTCAACTTCATCAAAAACTACCTTGACCAAAAACTTTAACCTGAAGCGGGACGAACGGACGTACAGACGAACGAACGGAGGCACAGACCAGAAAACATAATGCCCCGGCCTTCTTACTAAGCCTAAGGATAAAAATTTGTGTTTGTATCGAAATTCTTGCCGGAACATGCTGTTTTTGTCGTTGGGTTGACAAAATATATGTATTGATATGCAAATCGAGGTTTTTTATTTTTACTTGAAATTTCCATTAGTCGAAATCCCTATTGTAAAAGGATCACGGGTAAGGGTTATTGTTACTTTTTGAACATCGCATGTATTGTTATCAAGAAACTGATTGAAAAATTCAATGACAAGGATTAGTTGAAATTAGATATTATTTTTGTCATTCTCACATGTAATACGTCGTCGTCTTTAAACAAATCATACATGGTCAAATCAGATTTAAGAAAAAACGACTAACAAAAAAAACCCAACACCAAGCAACCTTCTATTTGTTGACAATTTAGCAAAGTTAACACGAACCAAAATCATAGCATGATAAGGTCTTAACAAACTGAAATGGAAAAGGCTAAGGAGTCTTCTTTGTTAATTTGTAAAATTTATATGTACCCTTCAGGGTATGGTTAATGATGGCGCCGGTTAAACTAATCAAATCCCCGGCATCTATAAGCACAAGTAAAAACATCATGTTCTTTAGTAGTGGTCGTTTGTTGATATTGTACGTTGGTGTTTCTCGTTTTTTTGTTTGTTATACTGTTGTTTTTCCTGATTGTTTTAAATTAATTTTGTCTTTTTGTAACCTGTTTAGCTGTCATTTCGGTATGAGCCTAGACTCCGTTTTTAAGACTACATTTTGACCGATAGTGGTTTTTATTTTATTTACATTATAACCTGGATGTGGAATTGTCTCGTTGGTAATTATGCATGCCACTTCTTCTTTTTTCTTTTGACAAACAATTCGGTGTAATCTTTAATGTTATAAAGTTAGGTGTGTTTATCTGCAGTCCCACACGTCGTACTTGCAGGACTGGTACTATTTTATTGAAATATTATAATTTACTGTTTTAAAACTAGTATAATATTCAAATTAAGGAATTATCTCTTTCATTCATTGATGTAGATCTAAATCCATGACAGGCTTTGGCTAAAGTATATAAGCATGATATATTTAGAAAAACTTTATTTACATTTTTTCGCCAGACGCGAAATTCGTCCACTTCATAAGATTCATCAGTGACGCTCGAATAAAAAAGTTCAATCCAAATTCAGATTACACATGTTGAAGAGCATTGTTGACAAGAGATTACGGATGTGTTTGTCAAATACAGCTAAAGTAATCTACTCATTGGTAAGAAAATCCTTAGTATCTCGAATATTTTTTTATTATAAAAACTGTAAACTTTAAATTAGACAAATCTTCAGTAATTATCTCCAGTTTTTTTTTTTTAAATTAAGGGTAATCGAAATTTTAATGTGTCCCCATCTGCATGGTTTTAGGTTCATTTAATGTGCAGATTTTCAACTGAATCTTGTATTGTTTCAAATTTGTATATAATGCGCCTGTTAAATCAAAAGGCATTGTTGTGCATTTGTAATTAAAACTATGAAAATGATTATAATCTAGAAATAATTCCCTCATATTATGGTCTATGCTCATGGGTAGGCATTTTATTTGTAGATACTATACACTGATCTTTTTTTGCTGGATTGTGATGACTGTGAACAACACTGTCTCATTTCTTAATGTGATGGAAATGGCTGCTAAACTTGTGGAATTTTGTAAACAGATGCTCATTTTGTCAGCAATTTATCTAAAATGACCATTTTTATCAGAAATTACGATGATCTGAATTGTAAATCTATAAATATTGTCTCCAGATTAGAGTGTAACTTTTGCGGATTGGTATACGTCGGTGAAACGAAAAGAAGGCTCAAGAAACCCATGTGCGACCACAGATCAGACATCAACCAAAATGCAAGCGATATTATTAACCAGTATTTTCATTAACATGATCGATCATTTAATCGTTTTTATGAAAGTTTGCATTATCGAAAAAAGAAAGATACCACAGCACTAACAATCATCATATTGCATCGCCTCTCCGTAGACAAACATAGTACTACATGTACTACTGGATTCAACAATTGGAAATTGCAGCACCATATGGTTGCATTGAAAAACAAATGATGGTATAAGTATTCTATCTGTCCTTCCTGTAGCTCGGTGAATGTGATGAAAATTTTCAACTGTACTCCTCGATGTAGACACAGTCATGATCGTCCATATAATATATCGTTATTAAGTAGATCGGTATGATGTCTTCATTTATAACTTGCTGCTGTTGATAAATCTACAAAAAAATATGTTTCTGAAACCACTGTTTCAAACCGTCATTCAAACCAATACAAACTAACAACTACCATTTTGATACTGCATGTCACAGTCTTTTCAAACCAGTTCCCATTGGAAAAGGTGAAAAAGAGAAAAGATCCTGTTCAAACTTTGTACAATGTCACCAGTGTCTGTGCAGAAAGTTGATGAACCAGAGGTATGTTAGAGATCGTTTCATAATAATCTTTAAAAAAGTTTATCATATGGTTCCAAATGCAAGTTTAACTGTGTCATGTGTGTTGATGAATATTCCGTATCAACTGGTCCCAGTACTTTAAGTCTTTCAATCCTTTATGTTGGATTTTACATACATGAATAATATATACAAAATAAGAAAGCAATAAATGTTATTTATAAATTTGATATATACCTTTTGTGCTTCTTTGTTGAATATTTCTTTATTTTATGATAACCACACAATGTTGACTGTTGTACCCCTATTTTTGACCCATTATGTTTGTTTGTTTTGTTCAAGCATCGTTGGCATAATAAAAGAATATGATGCGACTGTTGTAAAAGTGACAGCTTTAGCTGGTTTTAAAAGCAGGTGCAATTCGCTGCTTTTGGTAAGACCATGCGATTATTCATTTTATTCTAAACCATGTTCGGTCAGTTATGTTAATTCCAACAACTGTACTAATGATGTCATATTGGCGAAGGATTATAATTTGTATTGTCTAACCAACTTGTTAGAATTATATTACCCTGGTCTAATAAAGAAGAAATTCACACATTTTAAACTTCTTGAATGCAGTGATAATGAACAAAATCATCACTTTTGCCTCTATGTGATTTATCGTCCTCCTACGTCTCGAAAAAAAAATTCGACTAAAAACTTATTTGAGGAGTGGTCAGACTTCTTTCACTATCTTGTCAAAGTTCCGGAAAAAATCATTTTGACTGGGGACATAAATTTCCATCTCGACGAAGAAAATAATTGTGACACCCGCAAAGGTACCAGGATTTTAATATAGTACGCCGTAATTTTAACAAACAATAAGCGACCATGGTCTTGTTGTCGCTACGCATATCCGTGGACACACACTAGACGTTATCATATGTAGGGAGAATAGTTCCATTCATGCTAGAGAGCCGTCAATTGAGGATCTGCTAATCTGTGATGACATAGGCATTTTTGCGCTAAATCATTTTGCAGTTCTTTGTGAACTTAATATAACGAAACCACCAAGGCAAAAGAAGTCCGTGAGTTTCCGGAAGTTAAAAGAAATAATCATTGAAAACATCGAAATGGATATCTCCTATATGAGCGAAATATTTCGGGTGAACATGGTATTTCGTCTAACGACTCGGTGCTTTGAACTGTTCTCGACAGGCATGCTCCAGAACAATCAAAAGTTATCAATCAGCGACAAAACACCGAGCGGTAAACTAATGAGTTGCGATTTGATAAGCGCGAACGTTGCAAGGCTGAGCTCTAAATGCGAAAAACAAAACTCGAAGTACATAAACAAATGTAAAAAGAAGTTTGTTCCAGGACAAGCAAACTGCTCTTCAAATGCAAGACGGAATATTATTCAAAAAAAGTTCTGAAGTTGAATATGATCAAAAGAAACTGCTTATGCTGACAAACTCTATAGTTATAAACACACACGATGTGGTTTTGCCTTCGCATGGTAGTGAAATTGAACTATCAAACAGATTCGGAAATGTTTTCCTTGGAAACATCGAAACAATAAGGACCAACCTATGTTTAGTGAATGAAGATTTCGAATACAATTTAAAATTTGAAGGACAACAATTCACTTTGTTTACACCTGCATCTGTAGAGGAAGTACGTACAGTTATTTTAAAATCTCCAGCACAATCATGCGAATTAGTTCCAATTCCGACAAAAATATTAAAACCGTGTTTGAACAGTTTGGCTGCCGCTATCATCAATTTAATGAACTTGTCACTTGAACAGTGCTGTGTACCACAAGCTTTCAAGGAGGCATATGTTCGACCACTCCTACAAAAATACCGGTCTAGACAAAGAGGTATTGTAAAAATATCGACCCGTCTTGATCCTCCGTTTGTATCAAAAGTAGTCAAAAAGGTCGGTGGGACCCGCCTTGAAAACCATCATACGACAAACTCTCTTCACGACAATGTACAATAAGCCTACCGGGCTTGTCATTCGACCGAGACAGTATTACTTCGTGTACATCAGTGTTGCACTTGATAACGACTGTTGCGCCGTTATACTAATGTTAGACGTATTGGCTGATTACGATAATAGATCATCTTATTCTGATAAAGCAAATAAAATACTTTTGTGGTATTACCGGTAAAGCACTTTAAAATTGGTTGAAGTCGTATCTCAAGACGCTGACTCAAAGAATTGCTATTTGATTTGTTCTTTCAGATGAGATTCGTCTCCGTTTTGGAGTTCCTCAAGGATCAGTCCTGAGACCAAAACTTTATTGCATTTTCTCAAGACCAATTGGCTAAATATGCAAACGCCATAATGAGTTGTAACTGTTGTGCAGACGAAATACATGTTTAACTCGTGTTAATATAAAAAAGAAGATGTGGTATTATTGCCAATGAGACAACTATCCACAAAAGACAAAAAGATACACAAAATTTAACGACTATAGGTCACCGTACGGCCTTCAACAATGAGCAAAGCCCATACCGCATAGTCAGCTATAAAAGGCCCCTATAAGACGATGTAAAACAATTAAATCCACTTGATAATTGGACAAACATATCAAAGCGAATTTTGGCTTGCGTACACTAGTAACCCGAATTTAACTTGATCGGACAAAAACGCATTAACGCTGTTTAAATGAGATTAATCGTCATTTGATAAAGATTGAAAACAATTTAAAAATCATTTTTAATTGATTTCAATGCATATCAAATCATTTTAATGCCAGTCAAATAGATTCGCTTGCAGTCGTTCAATTTCATTCAAGTTGGTGGTAAGTTACGTCAAACAAGTAGGCCACGCCCCGTTAAACTATTTCAAACTGGTGTTAATTCGTTTTAAACCGTGTTGCGACCCGAGCTTTTAACAGGTAAATCACTCAAGCCAAACAACATCGATTTATCTTTCGTTTATTTGTTTCAAACTTTATCGATTTATATATATAAATGCGTGTATTCTTATTAAAGTCATATACTTCACAATTTAAACAAATGATTGATCAATACACGTAACATATAAGGAATTTAAATAAAAACAATAAAATATTGATGCACGGTTTGAAAAATTCAAAACTTGTGAATCTGTTAAAAATAAAATATTTTTGATTTGCCCAAATGCAGTAGATCTTTATCTCACATTTTCGTTTCACAACTTCCTAAGTGCTATGAAAACTTGTGACATGTAAGTAACGTATGGTTCATTGCAATGACTTACGAAACTTTAGGTATTCCTGTATATTTCCGTTTTTCTTTTTCTGTCTTACTATAGTGTACTCGTTAATTAAATATAGACACGGAAATTAAAGTATCTTACAAAAACTATTTATTTTTCACATAGCTTAAATCGATGTATTTTATATTTTCGGTCAACAACAAATATTCCCTAGCAGTATATTGATATATGAAATAGCTTGTAATAAAAACAATGTTGTGTTAGATAATAAAATGAATGAAGATAATGTTGACATTTGTTGAATTTAATAAACAGTTAAGTCTTGCACAACATTGTAAATGAAGGAACAGCTCAATAAACTTTTAAAACTGTGTCAAATTGTAATATCGGTCACTGACGCGAAACGGGCGTTAATTTTGGACAAGCAGCACATTACGAAAATTGTGAATTGTGGTTCCGATTCTGCAAAGGGATTATTATGCTGTCATGCACCGTGACGTACAAAAAGTCTTGCTATAAATGAACAAATATTCTGTTTATATGAGATAAATTATGGTCTGCGATAACCGTAGGCTGAAAATACAAAGCAACTTGATTCGGAAAATACAAAGAGTCTGATTAAAGCCAGTCCCAAGTATCCACTTGCGTCTATAAACGCAAGCTAATAGTTGGGACTGGCTTTAGTCACTAAGTAAGACTGGTTCCGTTACAAAAAAAATTCTCGAAATTTACAAGCAAACGGCTGACTTATTAGTATTCAAATAGCAGAAAGAGACTGAAATAGCTAGATCTTGAAATCATTTAGATTTTCTATTCGTGTTAATTTCCGCTTGCATGGGTACTCGCTGGTAGTGCAGTTTTTTTGTGTGTGTGCGATTTGAGTTGGAAATGATGAACATGTACAAGTTCGGGGACAAAACGACTGAGAGAGAATTAACATAGTTGTCTTTTTAGGCCATGAGAAGCATATTGCTCATAATATACCCTCATTGTCCAGTGTCAGTCCAAATTTTTCTCAAACATCTTCCCGGATCGGCTCTATTACAAAACCTACCTAGTATTGTATTCAAATTAGTGTTAATTTGTTCTCGTCCTGAACATGCATGAAATATTTGCCACTGGACGTTAAGCACTGTTTAACCCGTGTCCGTTCTAACGTCAATCCCGCACTTGGTGTATACATATAGGGTTTATACGGCTTATTATTAAAGAATGAGTGCTGTCTTTTTGCTTCAGGTTAAAATTATGTACCTGGTGTTACTAAAGTGTACTCATATTAAAGGTGCGCATATCGTCTTGGTTTCCTTTATTTTTTGTTCATGACAGGTTGCTGGATTAGACGTTTTGATAAAATATAAAAGGCACGCAGACTCCGGCTTACATCTCCTACATGTGGAATTTCAAACTGGACCTTTTATATTTCGCATTTGCAGTTTGTTTTACTTAAAGAATGCATGTATGATCTCAAGATTTGTTTCGTAAATAATTTTCCACAAATGACACGGTGAAATTTTGCATACAATTTGCAATGTTTGTCCGACTTCCTGAGCTTGTATTGTATCGTCCGGAACATACATGCACTATCTGCCACTGACCATAAAACAACCATCAAAAACCGAGCAATTATAAAACTTTTTACCGAATCATATTTTTAAAGTACTCTAGTTCTGCATGGATGAAGCAACGACCCCACCATGGAGTAAAA
The DNA here is from genome assembly GCA_019925275.1 of Mytilus edulis. Lineage (NCBI taxonomy): Eukaryota > Metazoa > Mollusca > Bivalvia > Mytilida > Mytilidae > Mytilus > Mytilus edulis. Next base: position 42,393,068 of record CM034352.1, read on the forward strand.
AACTCAGTAATTCAAATGAATCACACGTGAAATCGTAAATATATGAGGAATTGCTAAAAAGACCCACACTTTTAGTATCATGAACTTAAAGTAATGTCTTTCATCGATTCCAGAAAGCCCCTATGCATTTCTATACATTTTACTTGGGCTTGATACAAGTGATGTGTGACGTCACCAAAGTCACGTGATGACTGCTAAAGTTGGATATGTTTTCATGTTATTTTCACGTGAACTTTGCAAAAATATGAAGGTATTTTTCATGATTTCAATTAAATTTTAGAATAAAGATATTATTTTAATTATGTAATTTTTAAAAATTACGTGCATTTTACGTGTACCAAATTCCGGTGATTTATGCATGAACTATTATCATAAGATCCACGTGGAACCAACCAGTATAAGCAAGTTTCAAGTATTTCAAATGACAATTAACACTTAGACTATAGCCATACAGTAGGACAGTAAATGAACAAAAGACAAGTAAATCAGAAACATGCATGGATCACGCAAAAAAAAATGCAGGGGCGACACCGGAGTAATGGGAGTTTGCTTCTTGCATGACATTCGCCGTGAAAACAATTTGATATGAAGACAAGCCTTTGTTTCAACTTTGTTTTAAAATTTCCAACATAAGGCCGTTACGGCCCAGGTTAATGTTCTTAAGCATCACATATTTTTCTTTCATTTTATTGTTAGCTTTCTTAAATAAATATTTACATATTGTAGACTATATATTTTTTAAATTCTTTTTTGTTCAATTTCAGTTAAACACTATTTCTAATTTGCTTTTTTATAAATTTAAAATGTCTTTTTCTTTTTCTTCCTCTTTTCAAAACCCTGGTTTTGTATTACCACTGACCAGTTCAGTAAAAAAACAGCTGCTTCAGGTTTGCATAAATGTGTTTGTAACCAATCTAACATGCTATTATTTCCATATTTGTTTATTCCGTGTCTATAGATAGTCTCGATCGGGGAGACAATATTTATTTTGTCTGTTGGTTGCTTGGCTAGCGTAAACTAATCGATTTACCTCATACTTTGAAATTAATTTTATTTAGTTTTTTGGATTTAATTACCTTAAACTAAAGGATGCGAAAAGATATATTAATGTAACTTTTTCATAGTTCAAGTTGGTTAATTATTGATTTAAGTGAATAAATCAAAATTATTTTCTCGAGGAATAAATCAACATATATATTGTTAGGTATACTGTTCCCAGGTTGAATAGTATACACATCCTAGTTCTTATATTATAGTTATAATTATTCATCGGCGAAAAGGATAGTATCTTTATTGTGTTGGAAGTTTATTGTGTTGGAAGAATCGTAAAAGTGTTTTATTTTCTAAATTCTATTTATTTACTCGGACATCGTAGAGTTTAAAATTCTTTTTTTTTTTACCACATTGGACTTCTTATTGTGTATAGAATTGAAACACGAACGCGGACCTCGATGAGAACATCTGGATTGAAAGTTTGCAAATGTTCCGATCAATGAAATTCATTTTACTATGTGACGCGAACTTCAACGAAAGCACCTAGATGAAATATTGTGTATTGAATTGAAAAATGAACGTGGACCTCGATGAGAACACCTGGATTGAAAGTTTGCAAACGTTCCGACCAATGACATTCATTTTTATATGTAGCGCGAACTTCAACGAAAGCACCTCGATAAATTATTTTTTTTGTACGACAATTAGTTTTTAATTTGGACATTACCACTAAAATATAGTTAATAAAAATTAAATCAGAGCAACAGTGCATAATTGTTTCTTTTCCATTCTTGTTTATTTTAATAATGTTTATGTTGATTTCAATTTGGTAGATAGACTTATATAATATGCCCTAAATGTAAATATACGTTTTTTTTTAAAATGCATTAGACGTAAGGGAATGTCGACTAAGAGCAAGTCAAGGTCGTAAAACATAAATCAACCAACACATCGTTATCGCAGACTAAAATTTATCTCATATAAACAGAATATATGTTCATTTAAAGCAAGACTTTTTGTACGTCACGGTGCATAACAGCACAATAATCCCTTTACAGAATCGGAACCACAATTCACAATTTTCGTAATGTGCTGCTTGTCCACAATTAACGCCCGTTTCGCGTCAGTGACCGATATTACAATTTGACACAGTTTTAAAAGTTTATTGAGCTGTTCCTTCATTTACAATGTTGTGCAAGACTTAACTGTTTATTAAATTCAACAAATGTCAACAATATCTTCAATCATTTTATTATCTAACACAACATTGTTTTTATTACAAGCTATTTCATATATCAATATACAGCTAGGGAATATTTGTTGTTGACCGAAAATATAAGATACATCGATTTAAACTATGTAAAAAATAAATAATTTTTGTAAGATACTTTAATTTCAGTGTCTATATTTAATTAACGAGTACACTGTAGTAAGACAGAAAAAGAGAAACGGAAATATACAGGAATACCTAAAGTTTCGTAAGTCATTGCAATGAACCATATGTTACTTACATGTCACAAGTTGTCATAGCACTCAGCAAGTTTTGAAACGAAAATGTGAGATAAAGGTCTACTGCATTTGGGAAAATTGAAAATATGTTAAACATCTAACTATTTTATTTTTAACAGATTCACAAGTTTTGCATTTTTTAAACCGTGCATCAATATTTTATTGTTTTTATTTAAATTCCTTATATGTTACATGTATTGATCATTCATTTGTTCAAATTGTGAAGTATAGGACTTTAATAAGAATACACGCATTTATATATATAAGTCGATAAAGTTTGAAACAAATAAACGAAAGATACATCGATGTTGTTTTGCTTGAGTGATTTACCTGTTAAAAGCTCGGGTCGCAACACGGTATAAAACGAATTAACACCAGTTTGAAATAGTTTAACGGGGGCGTGGCCTATTTGTTTGACGTAACTTACCACCAACTTGAATTAAATTGAACGACTGCAAGCGAATCTATTTGACTGGCATTAAAATGATTTGATATGCATTGAAATCAATTAAAAATGATTTTGAATTTCTGTCAATCTTTATCAAATGACGATTAATCTAATTTAAACAGCGTTAATGCGTTTTTGTCCGATCAAGTTAAATTCGGGTTACTAGTGGTAACTGCTATCTACAAGTGGATGTGCTCGAACATCTTAAGATGAAATGGGGAAACGCGGAATTGGTAGTATTTGCTAAAAAAAAAAGAGTGAGAACCATCTTACACTTGAATCTCAATTCAAGTTGAAACTTTGTTAGTGATGCTGTGTGCGTAAAAAACCTAGGCATTTATTTTGAGACAACTTGGCCAATGGACGACCAAATTTGTGCTGTTTCGAAATCATGTTTTAATCAGATCAGACACATTGGACGAATTCGACCTTTTATTACAGAAGAATAATGCAAAACATTAGAATGCTCTCTTGTAACCTCTGGTTAAGATTATAGGAACGCATTACTGTATTGACTCCAAGCAACATCTATTCAAAGATTACAACGATCCAAAAACAGAGCAGCCAGGGCCATTACAAGGATGAGGAAGTACGACCACATAACACCAATCCTCAAGTCTCTCGATTGGCTGCCCGTAACATTTCGATGCCAGTATAAACTTTTTGTGTATGTGTTCACCTTGCACGAGGAGGCACCGGTCTACTTACATATAAAAGAACTCGTTTAAATATATTAATCAATGCGAGAACTTTTATGATTTTATCAACGCCAGGTTCAAGAACTAAAACGTATGGGGAAAGAAGATTCGACAAATTAAGCAGCAGCCGTTCTGTTGAATCATTTACCATGGGATATACGGAACGTCCATTGTGTGAACGTTTTTAAGAAAAACCTGAAAATTTATTTATTCAGACATGCTTATTCATTGTTTTTAAAATATGTCTATCATCGTATTTTTTTTCAAATTTTTAAGCAATTACTTTAAATTTTGAATCTTTAACTTACTTTTATTGGTTATTTTATAATTGGTTTAGCAAATATTTTTGAAGTTTTGACTTACTTTTATTGCTACGGATTCAATATCTCCTTACTTTTATCATGCCCTTTTTATATAAATTGTTTTGTTTATCAATGTAATATTATAAAAATCTATTTGTTTTAGAAGATTTTATAATGGGCTTGTGAACGGATATATGTCGGAAAGCGAGTAGGGTAATTCACTGTTTTGAATATTAGTTATAATAATAATAATAAAAATAATAAAAAAAAAAAAAAAAATAATAATAATAATAATAATAATAATAATAATAATAATATAGGGTTATTGCATGAATATTGGGAAATATTGTCCCGAGTAGAATTTTATATTGCACGAGCTTGCGAGTGCAATATATGTTCTACGAGGGACAATATTCCCCAATATTCATGCAATAACCCTTTTATTGTATAGCAATATAATATTTGAAAGTAAAAAATGGTTTAAACTAAGATTTTGTCGTTGATGACGTCATGAATTTTGATGATTTATTGCACTAGTGCAATATTAGAGTTTATTGCACGCTAACTTTTGGTTACTTTCTGTTGGAAATATTATATTGCTATACAATAATAATAATTATAATGATAATAATAATTAATTAATAATGATAATAATAATATATCCGCAGAATTTATATAATTAAGCAATTCCTGTCATTTTATCCTTTTTTAAATGATGGGTCCTATAACTCTTCTATAAAAGCGTTTGATACAGAAAAATGAGCACACATTTTTTTCTCAAATTAATTTTCGGACACAGGTCTGTCAAAATGATACATGTCAGTTTATGACAAGATGGAAAAAAATCTATTTTTCAAATGATTATTAGGCGGAATTTTGATATATCAGAATGGTGAAGCATAATTCATACCTAATGCATTCTTTTTTCCTGTCCGCATATGGGACAATATCCCTAATGCGCCTTAAAGGAGGAATATCAAAAGTCACGTGTAAACAAAAAATCTCTGTGTAGTGATATTTAATAGATTTCTATGATAAACAAATGACTGAGCTGAACCATTTGTGTTAATTTAGGAAGTAGCGGAAACACAGAATAAATGTGTACAAATTATGGAGCTATTAAATGTGTTCAAAGTATTAAATTTTTAAAGAACTTATTGTGTTAAAAATGGGAATTTTTACCAGGAGGAGCAAACGAATACTAATTGACGGGAAAATAAATCACACTTCGTACCCCTTAAATTTAACCACATATTTAAATATGTCTCAGGTTCGAAACAAGTCATCATACATATGCAAGTTTACGATATGGGCTAAGCAACAAAAGAAAACGTTAACATTACCGCCTATGGAGAAACAATTACGGATATTGCCCCATATGATTGAGTTATAAGAGGAATAAGTCCTCCTTATTCCAAGCCAGGTGATATATTGGGCATTTGAAATGGTTAGAAGAATGTATAAAAGATATAAAACAAAAATGAGCTGATCTTTAAAACTTTATATCAAGTATTGATGCCTGGATAACGTAACAATTAAGTAACAAAATAGTCACAGGTTGCATTAAGAACATCTGCGATATTGTGATTTGATCTTCATTGTAACGGTTTTCAGTGAATAATCAGAGGCATACCAGTTTTTCCAATATATTCCATCCTTCTCTTCTACGCCATCATTGTAGTAAATCCCGTTCAGATTTGCCCTGGTACATGCATTGTACCACCAACCAGCATGTTTCTTGTCTTTAGCACAGCTGTCAACATTGTCAACATCCCATGTGGAAAAAGCCATTCCATTTATATCACAGTTGTCCTTGCCGGAAAATACTATGCTATCTCCTTAATTAAAAAGAAAGTTTGAAATAATAGGCAGTCCACCAAAACAACAAGTATTTACTACTGTAAATGACATATTATAAAATGTATTATGTGATATTAAAAAGACATATTGATATTTTGGTCGGTATGAAATCGATGGCCACTAAGATAATAAAACCGCGATTACTAATAGTGCACCAGTGGCAGTGTCATCCTAGTGCTAGACAAAATCACCGTTATCACCAATAGAAGGTACGCATCTAAATTGATATTAACTACTTATACACATATAATAAAAAGTAACGTAATATAGTGTTATTGCATGGTACTTTTTATATCAATCCTGCTCACAAGGAAGCTATTCGACCAAGAGTTCCAAACGGTGAAGTTGAAACCATCCCTTCGTAATAACCGTTTCACAAATGATATCGGATATGTTCCTTACGTCGTAACTACAGTCCTCTTCCCTTTCATGAATGTGACCTACCGAATTAGACTTTTTACCGGATTTGTTATCACATAAGCATCACTACGGGTGCCACATATAAAGCAGGATCTGCTTACCTCTGGAGCACATGATATCACCCCTAGTTTTTTGGTGGGGTTCGTGTTGGTTATTCTTTGGTTTTCTATGTTGTGTCATGTGTACTATTGTTTGTCTGTTTGTCTTTTTCATTTTTAGCGATTGCGTTGTCAGTTTGTTAAGATTTATGAGTTTGACTGTCCCTTTGGTATCTTTCGTCCCTTTTGTGTCCAAGTGCAGTTAGATTAGTTTGGGATAAGCTAAAGAAGTTGAATGTGTAGCCTATGTCTTATACAGATGATCGAGATCAAATACGACGATTTTGTTTTGTTTGTTTGCATGACAATAAAAAATTATTCTGGTCGATTTACATTTACTCTATTTCGTAATTTGTAAAAAATATGTGGTATATTTTTTAGAGTAAAAGATTGAGTTAAGTTCTAGCATTCATTTAAGAATTGAAATGGAGAATGTTTCAAAGGGACAACAACCAAACCAAAGACCACAGAGCAGAAAACAGTCGAAGACCACCACTGGATCTTCAACACAACGAGAAATTCTGGGGTAGGGAGCGTGCTTCAGCCAGCCCCGATTTTATTGATATTTAGATGATGCATAACAAAAAAAATTTAAGAAAAGTTAGCTATACTCAGTGATCGTAAATAACAGTGACCTTTTCTTCTACCATGACAATCATTAAGATAACAATACGAACCCACGTTTCCGCTGTAATTGCCAATAGTAAGTACATAGTTGGTCGCTTCGTTCCCGACAAAGAAAGTGTCATATTCAACATATCTTGTCCTACCGTTCCAATCCTCGAGGTCAATTCGTTATATTCTCTGCAGACAAGACAAAATATTATGTAAATTGTCGTTTACCTGAAACATAAAATATGAATTTGTCTTTTAATTTTATACATTCATTTTTCATGTGTTTTTTAATTTTTTCTGTTTGAGAATGGCTTTTATATCAAATTTGAATAATTTGACAAATTACAAATCAGCTCGATGAGAATTGGAACTATATTCCCTCTGAAAAGGTCTGTTCTGTTTAAGGGTGTTTTTTTTGTGTGAATGCCAACATTTTTGTGCTTTGAAGAGACTATCACCATAAAAGATAGGATGTGAAATACCCGGGCGTTTAAGATGTGCAAATTTTTTTTTATGAATGATGTCCATGTGCCGATGATACATTTTTGACCGAATCGAACAAGTTGAGATATACAGACACAATAAGAAGGTTAAAAGGGATTATCACCATCTATAAATTGATAATCAACAATAGTAAATGAAAAAAATCTCTTTTTTCATAAATTTTGGTATCAAGTTCCAGTAAAAGGCAGTACTTCTTTTTGGTATTAGCATATCTAATGCCATTTCGGCAGGATACATCTTTATAGTGTAAAAGTCGTCATTATTGGGATCAAATATATCATCCAAATATCTTACAAAAGCTCTCTACCGTCGAGCGACTTTTTTTTTTTGAAACAAATAATCAATAAAAAAATGAAGTTGTTATGATATTTCTGGCCATCTAGTTATATAGAAATAGGAAGATGTGGTGTGAGTGCCAATGAGACAACTCTCCATCCATAACAATTCAAAAAGTAAACCATTATAGGTTAAAGTACGGTCTTCAACACGGAGCCTTGGCTCACACCGAACAACAAGCTATAAAGGGCCCAAAATTACTAGTGTAAAACCATTCAAACAGGAAAACCAACGGTCTAATTTACCAACGTCGGACAATCAGTGGATTCCTAAAAAGACATGTTCATGTTATTGTTAACTAATCAAAAATACATTACCAACCTAACCAGTATTCTGTGTTCACATTTCCAAAACCAAGTTTATAATCTTGCCAATTTCTGTAGAAATCTACGGCCCCATTTAATCTTCGTTGTATAATCTGTTCAAGTACAAATAATATTTACCTAGTAATAGTGCAACAACCTGTTATAATTTTCAAGTCAGATAACATATTTTTTAACGTTATGTTCTGTTTATCTTTTTTATATTTTACTGTTGAAAACTGATAAATCATTTAAAACACAAAGATTTAACGTTTCGTACCCAATTTTACCATTTCGTACCCAATTTTACTCAGGAAATTTTTAAAAGACCAACTGCAAAAATCATTTCGTAGCTCAAAGACTATATATATGATTACTATTTCCTATCATATATATTTGCAAAGCATTGTTGTTTCAACATCGTTTTTGAGATTTTGTAAAACAAAAATGTAGAATTAAAAAGAACAGATCTGCCCCACGATAAGTTTTTGTTTATGTGTAATGCTTAATGTCCAATTCCAAAATATATAAATCATACGCGAGGAACAGGACGAAATGGTTTACAGATAATTTTTTGGTACGGTACGAAATGTCATTCATACAAATATTCGATGATGTACGAAATAGTCAAGATACAAAATGATTAAGTTACGAAATTACTATAATTTGATGCTTTTGTACAACAGGTTGAACGGTAACATTTGACAGGCTTTAGACCATTGGTTTTCCCGTTTGACAAATGTTTGAACGATTTAACACTAGTCATTTTTAAGGCCCTTACTAGCTTGCTGTTCGGTGTGAGCCAAGGCTCAGTGTTGAACGCCGTACATTGGCCTATAATGGTTTACTTTCATAAATTGTTATTTGGATGGAAAGTTGTCTCATTGGCACTCGCGCCACATCTTCCTATATCTTTGTACATCTCAATAATGTATATGTTTGAGCGATAACTCAATGCCATGTTAATTCAACGTTCATAGTATAAATATTTATACTTTTTTTTTTTATCATATTTGGTATGATTGACAACAGAAGCAACTTTTTTAATTTTGACTGTAAGTCTTGTATTATTTAAACGATTTTTTGCAATTTACTGTAAAAGTGTCCACTACAAGCCTATTATCTATTTATCTAGAATAAGTTCTGAATATTCCCGACAACTGCTGTTATCAATATCAAACGTTGTAAAAAACTGTAAAATAATTGTAATTATGAGTTGAACGTGGGGAAAAACACACATCAGCGTTGCGTTTTAATTAGTTATTTAAAAAATCTTGAAAAAAAACAATTATGGAAAAAAACCAGTTCTTTTATCGTTTTTCAATAATAAAAAACGTGCATTACCGTCCATTTCCCGTCAGAATTCACATCACAGTACACATCGAAAGGACCATCATTATGATACATCGCATAGACACCACTTAAGCTTCCATTCGAAATGTCAGTGCAGTCAATGAGTTTGTCCTGATCTAAAAAAAAAAAAAAAATGTCAAATACTAAACCAATTTCAAAACAAATACAAAAGCAAAAGCAACAAGCACAAAAATAAGGGACGAAAACAAAACAAACGATGAAGAAGTAACATTATTAGCTACACAGTGACTTGTTACTTTACAAGTCAGGAATATGACTGTTATTGTCCATTCGTTTGATGTGTTTTAATATTTGATTTTGCAATTTAATAAAGGAATTTCCGTTTTGACTTTTTCTTAGAGTTCAGTATTTTTATGATTTTTTACTTTTTTCATATATAATATATGTAAACAGATTCAGTAAAGTCAAACATAATCTAGAACTTATAAATTATGCAAGATTTTGAGTTTGTGCTATATTTCTCACAAACATTGTTATTTTAATCAATACAGGTATTGGTTACAACTCTTTTAAATCTTTTCTACAACAGATTTATAAGTTTCATATGACTATTGTATACTTTTCTAGTTTGTCAAATACAGCTTCATAAAACAGGAATCTCTACCTGGTAATTTTCGCAAAACAATTCCGTTCTCAAATAGTACTGTTTCCGGTTCACAACAGGAGTATGACTGACACTGTTTTGATGTTTTGTTATAGCTTGCGGAGCAGCATGTTGGACTACCCGCACACCAACTAGCACACACTATATATGAGTGAACGCTGATTTCCTCAATTACTGTTACACTAGATGATACTTTCTTATTGACCTCAACTGCAAATTTTTGATTTTTGATGTTCATATTGTACCCAGATACACAAGCAATAGAGGTTGTCCCGGTGTAAAATAGCAGACTTAAAAACATGATGTTAAACATTTAATCACAATCCATAATGCATAGAAGAACAATATTAGTCTTTTTATTTATAAACACTAACCAATCAATGTCCAAGTAACAAACTTAACTTTAAAGTCGAATTACCAATTGAAAACTATCAAAAATATCTGATTAATGTTAGAATATTTTGTAGTCCAACGTTCATAAACCATTACAAGTCTTGAGGAATGAGAAAATAATGTGTAGAACCAAATTAAAAACTCCAAAAAGATAAATAAACTATCAATTAACAAAATATGTATAGGTTTACATAAACTGAATTTATCGATATGAACAATGTCTTTATTTGACCAATATATTAACGGTTATTGAAACTAAGTAACCCAATATTGACTGTTAAACATTGAACAAAAGGGAAAGTATGCAAACTTATACACCTGAAAGCAGACCAAACATTTTAAAAGTAGCATTTTAGATAGCTGCATATAATTGAAGACAAAAGAAGAAAAAGAAAAAGAGGGAACATATTTACATACTTTATTTATTTAAGAATATAAACGCCTATATTGAAATTTTTATTCAGACAAACCTGTGAATAGCTCATAATCATATTTTGAATAACTACAATGTAGTTAGAACTGGTGAATTTCCAAACAAGGCTATATAATTTCCATACAATACCAGTAAATTGATAACTTAAAATTAGAACTATTTCCGGAAACTATGGTCTACCATTCAAGCAAGATACATGTTATACATAACAATTAAGACGAATTTTTATACTTATATATTAGTTTCTTGTTTATTTATGATTACAAATGAAACATAATGATTTAAAGAAGATGAATTGTAATATAATATTGATGAATAGAGAGTTCCCCTTGATTTCTTGTGAACAGTATAGAGACCCTTTACTAGATTGCTGGACTAGAGTAGTAAATCGTAAACAGCATGTAATAATATATTGTTGAATAAAAAGAGAGAGAGAAAAAAAAGAGAAAAATAAAGTGTTGCAAAAGTGACGAGCAAAAATCGATTAAACAAACGATGGTATGATAATTGTTTTTTTGTATTTGTATTTATAAAGGATTGAGATAAATATCTTTTTTTTTAGATTTTAAAGGCAAAATGTTTCTTTTTTAATCAGCTTTATTGAAAACACAATTATTAAAAATAAAGGACTAACAATGTGGAAAGCTGAATACAGTGTCAGTAGAAAACATATGTAAAAATATAAGACATTTTATTTCACGAAAGCTCCCATGGGATATGAAAGTTAAACACGTTAATGAACAATACAAGTGACAAAACATATTTACATTAAAACAACATGGTAAACAAAGATATAATTTTATAGTAAATATTATGAATACTGATTCCATAACGTTTCAAATGATATTGAAAATAGAGTTATCTTTCTTTATGAGTTTTGATGAGTTATTTTTAACGTTTAACTGTATAGATACAACGTATGTTTATATAGTAAAATCATGTTCGGTAAGTCGTTTGCAACTATGAAGCAATAAACCAATACTTACAATTGACTTTCGTATCTATGTGTACGTATTAAGATATGTGAACATAACATTTCTGATGTTACATGTAAAAACGCTAAAAAATCAAAAGTAAAATCATTTTGATACATGACAGTCATACAAAACATAACTGACATTTGAGTCTAAACAGTACCAATGCAAATATAAAATAAAATTCGAGTCACCATCTCTCGCAATTTTAAAATAAAATGAGAGGGAGCTATAACCTATTATAGGTTGCACTTTGTAAATACAGCTGTTTTTTAAAACCACGTCTTTTTGGGGAGATCTTGCATATTCACAAAAAAATTTTTTTTTTTTACATACTGGTTTTCACTTATGCTCTCACAGAGACATTACTTGTGAATGTTACCAGTAAACATACATGTGCATATTTTTTATATTGAAATTTGTTGTAACCCTTCATTCGAGGTAGGGGTAGTTAAGAAAATTAATGTTAGTTTAAACTCTGAGAAGTTCAGGGCATATTAACGTTGAAAAAAAGCCGCACAGCCCTATATTTTGACCTTTGAAAAAATTGTAGAGCATATGAACTTTTAATTCTAGGATAAGATATTTTTCAAAACTTCATAGTAAAAGTGGTACAGTTTTAGCCGTAAAAGGAGTTCCTGTGGGGAATTGCATTGTCACTATTTACAGAAATGCAACCTATAGTATAGCTTATTTTGTTTTTAATTGATGTTTAAACGACTTACATGTATAACATGAATTTGAAATGTTCGATTTTGTTTTTAATTTCACCTTAGTACTTAATCTCATAGATACGGGATAGCCTTTACAATACTAGCGTGATATTAAAACTTGGCGCCCATAGTAAAACATAAATTCAGACTGCTCATAAAGTAGACTATCCAGTTGTCATGATGTTTGTTTTCATACATGGACCATATTCTGGAAGTTATTCTTTTTATTTTTTATCAAAGTTTATAGTCCAATTTTTAATAAACTAATAATTTCAAAGCCATATTGTACATATGTAATTTAAACATCGAAACCTCTTTCAGATATAAAGGAACTTTGCTTCGAAAACAGTTGACCGGATTTTATGAGATTTACAATTTGATGTTCATGATAGAAATATAAACACGATCAATAATTCCTCTTAATCGTACTCAATTTATCCCCTTCCTGACCTGTTGAATATTTTCATGAAATAAACGTGTATATGAAAAAAGAAGATGTGGTACGATTGCCAATGAAACAACTCTCTACCAAAGACCAAATGACATAGAAATAACTTACCCTAACCTGGGCCAGTTGTGTAACAATACAACATTAAGAAGAACTATCAACATCAGTTAAAAAGGATTAACTCATCAGATGGTTGCAAAAAGAAGTACAGCTTACACAAACACATATTGGACGTGGCCGGATACTTGCATATCCCCAAAAAGATTTAACTTAGTAAATAGCTGAGTACTCGCAGTTACTGACAGATATTCAAAGCCACTCACAAACTATAAAAAATATCATACATTATGATGTTCGTTTGATCACACTTCTTCAATATTTGCTTTCTTCTGAAATTCTTACTGTAACATTATGCAAAAACTGAACTATGCCTGATGACGACACGAAGAAAAAATACATCTTTTTGCAGGTCGTTCAAAAAGAACGACTGAGATTGTCTTATTATCATTAAATATTATTAGTGAAACAGATTCTACCACACAATCTCGTGCAATACGAAAATTATTCACACAGCGAGCCTCTCGTTTAAAATCTAAAAATGTAACTGTCTCGAGCATAGAAATATCGCATCCCACTCGATTCAGTGGTACAATCTCTATTTATATATATGTATTGAATATTATTTGATTGAACTAACACAAAATAAACTAAAAAAAATGGTTATTTCGTATCGACCCAACTAGTACTTGTCCATTTTTTGGAAATGAACGAATCTCATAATATCTTTCTGTCGTGAAGAAAAACGATTGGAGTAACATGGAATTTAAACATTTGTTTCGTCATAGTTCACGTGGTCATAAGTAACAAAATTGTATAGATTAATATCCGATGTCATTTAAAACTATGATTTATTATAATGATTTGAAAATCATTGTTTAATAATATATATCGGGAATATCGTAATATTATCTGGTCTTACATAAGCATTCATTCACACAAAAGCAAAGGCAAAATACTCGGATAGAATGTTAAATTAGGTAAAGGTGTCTGGATTTGGTTCCATTCAAGTTTTGAAATTGTTATCCGTTGCGTTCGGAGCATTTACGAGTTTTCGGTTTAATCTTCATATTAACTTTTTTCAGTGATTAATCAGAATAAAACAAATTGTACCAGTACATTCCATCAATCCTTATTATGCCATCATTGAAATACATTCCGTGAAGATTTGCTTTAGTACAAGAATTGTACCAGCAACCACCATCATTCCGGTGTAACAGCCCAATTATTTGAACTGTAATCATTGCCAGCATCAAAAGCGGAAAAGGTCATCCCATTCATTTTGCAGTCTTCTTGTCCTAGATAAACTATGCTGTCTTCTGAGTAAATAAAAATGTAAACGATATAAGAAATCAATTAAAAGAAGAATAATAGAAATATCTTTGTTTAACAAAACAAAAGAAATCTAAAATACAGTTTTACCAGAAAATAATCAACTTAAAAGATTAGCCTTAGATCGCTTCATTCAAAATTATTGGCAATATTTCTAAGATTTAACAGGAAATTTGTTATATCTTCTGGGCTTACATAAGCATCGATCAAAAGAAGATTCGTGGGAAAAAATATCATGCACGTTTACAACCTGGATAGATTTTGAAAGATTTGATATACCGTCAGACCTAAAGAACTTCATAAAATCATGTTCAAATAGAATGTGTATCTTAATAATATGATATCCTTAAAACAATTAAAATAAGAGGAAACATTGATATCGAAATATCTGTACTTTATGATTTGTGTTGTTGTAAGGGATGAGGGATTGATAACTACACTGGTCTGTGTTTTTTATTTTGTTTTTTTTCTGCTTTCTTTCGTTTCCAAAAGCTCTAGGTGAGCCATTCGAAAGAATGCAACGAGTTTTACTTTCATTGAATATTTTTGAGAGTCAATGAATATTTTTTATAATAAAAGTTAAATCTGGATTATATTACTCACCAACGTTTCCGCTGTGATTGCCAATTGCCAGTATATAATTTGTCGACTCGTTCCCAACAAAGAATGTGTCATCTTCAGTATCTTTTCTCCCTGTTCCAATCTTTGAGTTCAATTCGTAGTGTAGACAGAATGTTATGTTAATTATCGTTTCCTGCAAAATGAAAAAAGGATAAGTCTATTTATGTCTGTATGTTTATGTGTTTTGAATATTTTGTTTTAGTGAATGGCTTTTATATTAAATTTCGAAAATTCAACAAATAAACAACCAGTCGCATATCTTAAACGGATCATTTATTTCTGCAGTAAAATATTTAACAAAAAATAACAGATTTGATTTACATTAAACATGCTTAAGACATAGGGACTATACGACGTGAAAACACAAAACAGACACACGTCTTTTGCCATGCTTTGGATTTACACGTATCTATGTAACCACATACATGTATGGTGTAGGTTGTGATAATAGGCCGGCACTAAGCTGGTCCATTATATGAAATAGGTTTGAGATTATTACATGAATTTTTGCGGATTTTCATTATTATTTTCTGTGGTATATAAGATTTAAGGTAATTGAAATAAATACATTTATATAAGAAGAAGATACCAAATATTTATAACAATGAGTGTTCATTGTTTTATTATGCACATAATGCGTGTCCATTAATTGCAATAATCATAGAAGAAGACCCTTTATCAATACTGAACGAAAAACAATGGGATGAAGAACAACGATCAAGAGTTGTTGACGTATTTTTTAAACTATGTTGAAGTCCTTCCTTTAATCACAAAGTGATTAAAAAATAAATCTAGAGTTGTCTCTCTTTATCTGTTGTTTATTGTAATTCACAAATACCAAAATTAAAATGACTTAAAATTACAGACTTTCTGTATATTATATTCATTTGTGTAAAGGTTTCATCCTCTGTTTTTCATTTATAACTTTTACAACTTATTCAAAAAACAATCCTTTGAATAAACATACATTTTATTACACCAACCTGTATTTACATTTTCATGACTAGAATATACATTTTTACTTTGTGGCATTTCTTTGGCTGCAGAGTATTCTATAATATTTTGTTGAGGTGCCAGGGTGACTACCGATTACCTATACACAATGGCTATCAGCTGACCTATGTTTTCATATTGTCATAAAACTCCTGGTACTTAAACACGGTTACACCACAACCTACCATTGGGAGTGACCGGGGAACACACTCGTATTACCAATGTTCCAGTTATTAATGCCCCACCGGTTAGCAGGTGTAGGCCTCCTCTCTATAAGATGAGGTGGCGGAGGTCCCAGAGTTACCCATCTGTAGACCCCACCGTTATCACTAACCACATTTTCCAAACCTGCAAATTGTAGAACTTGTCAGGCTCAGAGCAAGAGCCGATTTAAATAGTCCCCCAAAAACTATCATTCTCCCTGGATCCCCCCATTCAAAATTGACTCTGCGCCTAAGGATAGTAGAAGATAATTTATTTCTTAAAAATGTCTTGTTTTCTTTCCAAGTATTAAAATTGTTAATTATTAAAAACTACAATTGATTCTGGATGCTTAAATCACAATAGTTCATATGTTAATAACGTGCTTAATGTCGGAAATGTCTAGATCAAAGAAACGCAGTTTTTTTCCAAATTATCCATTATAGGTCCAATACTATGAAGGGCCTGCTGGAATACTGGTAACCATAATATTGCAACCAAATACATCAAACAAGTGCCTGAAAATAAAAAAACAGCAGCAACTATTTTCATAAGGAGGGTGGGTTGGTTTTAATAGTTTAACTAATTTGTGTAACACCTGCTTTCTTGTTGACAGCAAATTAACAAGTGCCCGATACGGGAATTCCAAAATTCTAATTCAATCTGATTCGGGATTTCCAAAATTCTGATTCAAGCTGCGAGCGCCGTCTATGGCTATGCCAATTATGACAATGAGCTAAAGGCTTCAACACCCACGCACCCACACAAATCTTTGATTGAATTAAACCAGATTATTGAAAATATAAAACATTTATAATCTCAATTAATTGCAATACTCATAGAAGAAGACCCTATATCAATACTGAACGAATAACAATGAGATGAAAATCAACGATCAAGAGCTGTTAACGTATTTTCTAAACTATGTGGAAGTCCTTCCTTTATTTTTAGAAATGTAAACAAGGTACCACATTCTTACAACAACTCGTCGTCGGAACATGGTTTATATTTTCCGTTATTTTCTCATTTTATATTCTATTTAGATTATAGTATATACGGTTTCCATAAAAAAAAAATCATGATAAAGATATCTTTACTTTCAACGTAAACGAGCTCGGGAGTTTTTATAGGTAACATGTTTCAATAACCTTTTAAATATCCTATTGGTGTTTGTTATTACTTTGCAATTTTACTGCAACTAAACATTTGAAATGAACGCATTTTGTTTAAGATTTGTCAGTTGTTACCAAAAGAATAATTTGCCATACTGTCTGAGGCTTTCTGATTTTTAGTTGTAGTATGAAGCAGTTTTTTTAGACTGTCGGATACCCAATGAAAATATGACGGTGAATTGAGTAAATGTACATGGCAAAAACCCAAATATGGACCGTTTTTATTGTTGTCCTTCATCTTCAAGTCACAATGAGGGATTCAACAATGATAAATATTTCTCATAACTGGTAGTAAGTTCAAGATGACCTTTTGCACAAGTTTGAGCAGAATTCATAATTGAAAATCAAACTAGGCTCTATTCCTATTTTTATGAATGTTTGTTAATGTTTGTTGATTTTTTTTAAATTTCACTGAAAGCGAATAGAAATGAAAACATTATGTCTAGGATTTTTCAACCTTTTCTGAGAGGAATAATATGATATTCGTTTGCTTTAAGATTTTTGTATCTGTTGTTAAACGAAGTTGGAAAAGGGATTTAGTGCCCTGGAAACCAATGACGTCCTTGCAACGTTATGTATTGGTCGCTTGAAGGTCATGACTGACATTACATTAGTACGACGTTGTGAGAATGTAATGTTTAGACTAAACACAAATCGATTACCAACCTAACCAGTATTCTGCGTTCACATTGGAAGATTTTAATGGTCATTACCTTTATCAGCTCAGTCAAAATATGCTTACAGGTATTATAGAAATGACAACGTTGTGGAAGGTGGAAGGCACTCGAAGATGTATTTCTTTAAACAAACACTGAAAAAGTATTGTTTTATCATTAAAGAAACAGATTGTACAAAGTTACTCGTGGATTAACATATTTATTTATCCAAAATTTATAGTAAAATTATGGCTCGGACTTTAAAAATGATTTTTTAAATATCTCGATTGGATAAATATTGTAATCCACCAGATTCAATGCAAAAATCTATATTTATAAAATGAAAGTTTATTTTAACATATATGTTTTTTTCAACAAGGTAGAAAGCTTGGTACGTCTGCCATTTCGTAACCAACATCTACTATGTGTAACCATCATCAAAACCTTTTTTGTTCAACTTCATCAATCATTTCTAAAGGATTCCTTTTTTTATCTTTTAAAAGTCTTCTTTAATTATAAAAAAAAACGTGCATTACCGTCCATTTCCCGTCAGAATTCACATCACAGTATACATCAAAAGGTCCATCCTTCTGATACATTGTATAGACACCACTTGAGCTTCCATTCGAAATGTCAGTGCAGTCCAGAATTTCGTCTACCTCTGCAATATAACCAAACTTAATGCAGAATACTAAATTCAATCACAAAACAAACACAAAAACGTAACAAGCAAAACAAAATGATTAATATAAAAATAAACATAAATCCAAACAAACAACGAAAATGTAATAATTGATTCAATGTAAAAATCTATTTTTATAAAATGAAAAATTATTTTAACATATATGTTTTTATTCAACAAGGTAGAAAGCTTGGTACGTCTGTCATTTCGTACCCAAGTTACACAGTGTGCTAGCTGTAAACCTTGTTATAATGATTATTTTAAAACAACATTTCAACAGATCATTCTTTCATTTACAGTATCTCTAAAACAGCATGTATATAAAAGCATTGCTACATATAGTATCGTGTGTATATAAAGGGCCGTAACACCACTTCTAACAATGTATTACAATACATTAAGCTCACTGACAAAATGTTCTATATACACGGTCTCTACATGTACGTTTTTCAACAATGATATTACTAGATGTATGAGAGGCATGACACTTTGTATATTTAAGTAAATTGAGTACAAAATGGAATTGCATATGCTACAGTGAAAAGCTAATTCAAATTTAAAAGTACAATTTTAGACAACTATAGTCACTGACATATATGCATTTGCTAATATTTACATATATTAATATTACCATAAAAACACGTATAACATGCGCAATACAATTGGTAATAAAAATAAGTCCTGTCAGTTTTTAGCGTTTTTATTTAGCTAATATGCACAGAACATTAATACCGAAATTGATGCATAAACATTCATTAATCCTTGAGACTGTCAAAAAGAAGTTTAATATTCGATATTTTAAAAAGATAATTTTATAATTTTTTTGTTATCAAATTCGAGATTAGCACACACTGAGGGAACTCTCTTTTGCATTCCATTCAAATACATTTTAGAATAAGATAATAAGTTTTATGTAAGTTTAATGAATATTATATTATTTTCAAATACAAATGTAACATAAACTTACAATGTATAAAATTAACAACTTTAAATAACACCAATCATAACCTCAACATTGTTAAACAAATTATTTCGTAGGTTATATAAATCTATGAAATCTTTTTATTGTTGTTATTGGATGGTTTACTAAAAACAACATACATGTACCACATTCTATTTTATCTATTGTAGGAGATACACTATTACAAATGTTAAGGAACGTAACATATTTGCAAGGGCATATTGTTTCGTTATTAAGGATATGGCAACTGTAATGAATAATGCGCCTTTGCACGTTTCATAATTAAACAACTTTTCAATAAAAGGTTATAAATAAATATAAATATATATCTAAGAGTACCGATGAGAAAATCCAAGTCACTATATATTTTCATTACAAACAATATAGATAAGATGCGTTAACGTTGTTCGTAGTATATAAACTCTTACACAAAGATACAAAATAACCAAATCATAACATACCCAATTAAAAAAACAACAGCTGATGATGTAAGAAGATATTTCAGATTTTTTTTTTATGAAATCAGAAGCAAATATTTTTCGAGCATTGAATTAATATAAATCTGGCTCTAGACAAAACACTAAAACTATATCAGGTCAACAGTGCTTGCGATTGTTATCTGAATATCAGATTTGACTTTCCTTTAAGTATTCTTACAAACCACTTGTTGCAACATGTATTAGTTTCGCTTTAATTGGTACGAATCCAAATTTTCAGTTCTGTTCTGGTGACTAGTTATTTTCCCTCATTGCGGCTTATTATTTTTCTTTTAATTTCTTTCGTTATGTTTTAAACTTTAATGAAATTAATCCTACACAAATGGAAACAAATTAATGATGTAAAAACATCAGGTTACGCATATCAACAAAATCAAACTTAAATTAGACGATGAAGACATTTAAATATTATTATGTAACTGCAATACAGTATAATATTATATTTTGAGATATGCCAACGAAGTAAACTACCGATCAATATGAATTAATTTGTCAACGCAACTTTTTCTTGCAAGGTTTCGGTGAAGACTTTTTAAATTTAATTCTGTAATAATGCCTAAATCTACCATTATTTCTCTAATCATAGGGAATTACGGTTTATATCATAAAGTACGGTAAAACAAGACAAATAAATAATTTGAAAAACACGTATTTCTCACAAAAGTTATATTTATGAAAATATATATATCAGTTACAACTACTTTTGACAATTTTTTTTATCTTTCCTAGAACAGATTTCAAAGTTTCATTTGATTTTTGCATTCTTGACGAGTTTGTTAAATACAACATTATAAATGTTACATAATCATAAAACACGTATATCTACCCGGTAATTTCCGCAAAACATTTCTGTTTGCAAATGGTACTGTTTCCGGGATACAACAGGAGTATATCTGAAACTGTTTCGATGCCTTGTTATAGCTTGCAGAGCAACATGTTGGATTACCAGAACACCAAGTTGCACAAATAAAGGCAACAGTAGTATACCGCTGTTCAAAACTCATAAATCCATGGACAAAAAACAAAATTGGGGTAACAAACTAAAACCGAGGGAAACGCATTAAATATAAGAGGAGAACAACGACACAACACCGAAACGCAACACACACAGAAACGGACCAAGCATCAGACAAAACACCACGAGAATAACAAATATAACATGAAAACCAAATACATGAATTTGGGATAGACAAGTACTGTGCCACGTCTTATCTCAAAAATAAGAGAAAACACAAACGACTAAACGTTAAAATGCAACACACACACAGAAACGAACAATAATATAACAATGACCATCTTCCTGACTTGGTACAGGACACTTTTAAAGGGGAATATAAGTGGTGGGTTGAACCTGGTTTTGTGGCATGCCAAACCTCGCACTTTAATGGCAAAGTTAAATATAACATTGAAATGACAACATAATATTACAGGACTACAATACAAATAAATAGGAGAACATATTAGACAAAGAAAAACATGATTAATAGATAACAAAAAGCATCAGGTTTAAAATTCAATACGCCAAAAACGCGCCTTTTCCACACAAGACTCACCAGTGACGCCCAATATGTATGTAAGTATTGGCTGAAGTATGGTTTGTACAATGATAAAACATCATCAATATATCGGAAAGTAAAATTAAAGAATTTCGCAAGGTGCTTTTTCTTTTTGTCTTTTAGAAGGTTCTGAATAAATTCTGCTTCATACGAATACCAAAACAAATCAGCCAGCAGGGGTGCACAATTAGTACCCATTGGAATACCGACTGTCTGTTGAAATATAAATCCTCCAAACTCAACAAATATATTGTCGATCAAAAAGTCCAGCATTTTAATAATATCATCTTCAGTATATTTTCTGGAAGATTCAGTGTGATTCTTCACAAAATATGAATTATTGTATCCCAAAACAAGGAATTTGTATCTTCGATTCCCATTTTTATAGAAAAAGCTCTGTTTTATGAGATGGTGAAGTCGATCTTTCAACTGAGCATGGGGAATGGTAGTATATAGCGTAGAAAAATCTAAAGTTTTTATGTTGCTGCAAAATTGCAAAGATTGTGATCGAAGGTTAAGCAGTAGATCTTTCGAATTTTGGAGAATCCACATCTGGTTAAAACCACTGGTAGAATATATCTCCTCACCATATTTTTGAAGCCCATCTTTAACTGTAGAAAGAATAGTAGTCAATACTTTAGAAAGATGTTTAGTCGAACATTTTGAAGACCCAGCTATGTATCGTTCTTCATATGGAGTTTTGTGTAATTTAGGTATCCAGTATAATGAGGGCAAGTTTTCTTCGTTTTCTTTGATGTTGATACCAAAAAGAAAGAAGGACAGATTTATGATTTTGTAAAATTTCATCCTTGGTAAATGATGTTAAAGAATATGTAGGATTACCAGTAGTTTTATCAAATCCAAGCTCTGTAGCGAGACGTTGCAAATAATGTTTTTTACATATGAAGACAATATTATTGGAGGCTTTATGACATATTTGTCATGCAAAGAGGATAAAGCATCCACAACCTCCGGATTCTTGAAAGGGTTAGAAACTCTAGTACTCATATTACATCTTAGTTTTTGTATGCGCCTCTGAATGCATGATCGAATAGCTATGATCCATTCAGACAAAGTGTCCAGTTCGGGTTCGTCTGGTTCGCGCTTTATCCATTTTCTTGCATAAAAGTCCGATATGTTTGTGAGTGAAATGGTCCAGTTTATACACCAATAAATTCCTTTAAAAAGGCGTTTAATCCTTAAAATTTTTAAAATTGGAGATAGGGAATATATTTTTTCACACTCGTTACCTCTATCACACGTAAAGTGTATTTCATGTCATTGAATAGGCCTACCCCATGAATATATTTGTTGGTTAACGCAAAAATATGTGCTCAAAGAAATTTGCTATCTGATAAAAAGTAAATTGCAAAAACTCTTATAATCATTCAAACGCTTGTTATTGTGTATAATTTTATTTAACGATTAACGGGCAGGGAAAATAAATTTTGTTAACGTCGGTGTTATTATCGCCGCGCTCGTGTTTACATTGGTTAAGAAATGAATTTCGGTCAACGTCATCTATCGAAAAATAACCAACGTCAAGATCAACTACCGGAAGTCCTATCGACTTATCATATCAACGTATTCCCTAATATGCAATTCATATAAAAATTATATCAGAATAAACGTTCATTTCCTCAATTGTGGTTTCATTTGTTGATATCCTTTTATTTTCTTCAACTGCAAAGTTTTCATTTTTTATTTTAGAATTTGTACCCAAATGCACAACCATTGATAGTTGTCCAGGTGTACATAACAGACATACAAAAATAGTGTTAAACATTCAATCAGAATCCAACATGTATTGAGAGAACTATTTGTGTTCTGTTTTTTATATAAATTTTGTTAATTTAATGCTGTCCAATCAAAGTCAAAGAAACAAACTTTTAGTTTAGTTCGGAAATATGTGATTAATTTTCGAATCTTTTATAGTCCAGAATTAATAACTGGTTATGCAAAATAAGAAAATTTATCGTAGAATACCAATAAAAAAAGATCTTTGAAAGAAGTTACATAATTGATTCCAAAGATATAGATAGACATGCTTCTCTTAGAACCATATGTTAACAAAATTTGAAAATCTTATCATTGCATGTTTTGCACCAAATCTACATATCATAATCAAAATTTAAAATAGAATGTATCATTTTCAAAAGAATCACAACAAAGGAAATCGATATGGCTGTTCAAACAATGAACAAAAGAGGGAATATACCAACAAATTCAATTGCGGGCAGACCGAATCTTTTGAAAGTAACATATAAGATAGTTGCACATAATTGCAACCGAAAAAATGGAAAGAAGAGAGAAATAAAGAGATCTCACATAAGAGATGCTCAAATATCAGTCCAAACAAGAAGAATATAGGATAATATTTGTATTTGTATTTATAAATGAATGACATTAATATCTCTTTTTTTTAAATTTTAAAGGCAAAGAGTTACTTTTCAATCAACTCTATTTAAAAATTCAAAATACCCGGCAAAAAAATTGGAAAGCATTTTATTAACAGTGGAACATGAATCACATGAATCATTTTACAAGAAAACACACTGGAAAAGTTTAAATGGATCATAACAGTAACACAGATCTCAAGATGTCAGACGTCAAAACAGATGATAGGTTTTTGCGTCTTTTAAACTGTACACTTTTCTAAGTTAAATGTATCTTAAAATTTAGCATATATTATATGGAAATCTCATTCCATATGAGTCAAAATAGTACAAGAAAATGATTCCCTATAATCAAAAGAGCAAGGCAAGATAAAAATGATACAAACACGTAAAATATTGCAACATTGCCTGCGTTTTATTAATTCCAAGGAGTAGTAATAGTGTGTATTATTTTGTAAAGATATACGCAACTTACTTAACATTTTCTTGCATTCTGATTCTGAATGAGAAAACATGTACAATACATCAATTTGTCAAGTATGATACATCAATCGACATTGGGAATGAACAAATATATGCAACTTAATAATAGAAATGTTAATATGCATATTATATACAAGATATTACCCATTGGTGCATAACTCAGTCTTTAAGCACGTAGTACAATGTAGAAGTTCAATTCTTTCTTTAATTTGGCATTGCTTCTGGATGATTATTAGTGCAGTTTTCGTGAGTGATACATGCTTTGTCCGGAAAAAATATTGAGTTAAACGGGTTTATAGCAAGTTAAACATTGTTTGACAATTGTTACGATTAACATGTTAATGTCATTAAAGACAAGGTTAACATTTGATGGGAATTACTATATCTCACGAAAAAACAAGTTAACCACGTGTTGGTGCAGGTAATATAATTTTCTTTAATATGCTAATATTAAGGAGAGATGACATCAAAGTTCCATGACGCTTTGATTAAGATAACAAAATTATGTCAAACCAATTCATTCCTTAAACGAACCTTATGTAGGATTCGTCAAGCGTTCGTTTCTTTCGTCAAATCGTAAGAACGCTCCAATTTGAGTGGGTAAGTTGTTATGTTTACAATATTGCACACCGGAAGCATGTAAAACAAAATGCAAATCAGTGTCGGTATATAGTTTCAAGCAAACCAGTTGGTTGTTCGGAAAATACGTAAGTTATATGCATTGCATATAGCTATGCACCTGTTTATCGATATTAGCGTATTGGAAACACTCCGGTAAATGAACAGTTCTGATTTTCCGGTACATCTGTTATATATTATATGATCGACTTTTAACAACGAACAATGACGAACCACATGTTATGTAAATAGTTTGCATGGTTTAAAAAAGGAGAAAACCAATAGATTAGCACAAGTTTTATGTAACATGTGACTTGTATGGATAGACTACATGATATACTATATCTATTCCCATGCAACAGATATTGACATTTTATCTACATGTATTAGGTTTTTAGTAGTATTACGTTAAAATATTTTTAACATTATTATGTTTCCTTGTTGGAATTATAAATATCTTTCGAGACGGGAAATATTTTTCAAATTATCAATTTAAGCGTGTTATATCCAGGGCAGTCTGTTTAGGTTATCAGAGGTATATGATTATGTATACTTCCGTGTGTATTATATTTAACGATTCAAAAGTAAAAATTTATTTCTAAACATTTGTGCAGGAGTCAAAAGAATGTAAGTAGGAACTATATTTGTTGTTAATAGATAAATGCTATGCTATGCTTATAAAAAAACGAAAGCCTACTTTTGCCCAGTCACTAACAGTATTTTACAGTACAAATACTTATTCAGTTAAACTCTAGGTATATGTTGTCAGCGACTTAATCATATCGAGTGAGAATGTGATATCGCTTAATGTCAACTCGAAGTATTTAATTTTATATAATCAAAATTAAATAACGAGAGTTGATATCAAGCTATACTTATTTTTTTCAAGTTTTTTAACGTAAATCTCTTATGGTCAACATTCTTAATGTATTACACATCCTGCGAAACATTGCTGTAGTCTTTTGCACATTCCAGTATGATGGTCTTTTCCAGTGTCAATTTTTAACATCAGATATATAAAGACTCTTTGTA
Organism: Mytilus edulis; assembly: GCA_019925275.1. Classification (NCBI taxonomy): domain Eukaryota; kingdom Metazoa; phylum Mollusca; class Bivalvia; order Mytilida; family Mytilidae; genus Mytilus; species Mytilus edulis. Next base: position 42,419,349 of record CM034352.1, read on the forward strand.
TGCATCAGAATGTTGTAAAATTTGACAAAAAAAAAAAAAATTGTCAGGAGACAAGTGGGATAATTAAGTACATCAGTGAAGAAAAAAATTGGAAAATGACACGTTAAATAATTTATTGCGTCCGAAGTGCTATTCTGGATATACCTTCATCAGGAACGCTCAAAGCCAAACATTTGAAATTCTATCCTATCTGAAATTATCCGATCTATTATCAGTAACATACACACTGCTCCTTCATATGGCATTTACATATCTGGATCTGTAGGTTATGTTCACACTATACGTGTGATCATCTAACGTTATAACTGCTCCGAATGAGTTATAAGGAGGAAACATTAAAAATGACATTCCGTAAATTTAATTGACACCATCATGAAGTGGTTAATCTATTCAATGTGTCTGTGTCTAGAATAACTACTGACATGTTTGCCACGTCTTAGATTGTTATTTAACATCTATGTTGTCTGTTTCCTAAGTTTCAAACGTGACCTACACCCGAATATTACGGTTTTTCCGAGTGTGAATTTGCATTGAGATATAATGCGTCTCAATATTTTGCAACATATATGTACTTTTTTTATAATGTTTTTGTTGTAGAATCGCTTGAATAATCTGTTATTTCTTATCATTAGTGGTTAGAATTCTAGTCTTTCATTATGATTCACATATGTCTTCGGTTTGGTCGAGTTAATTTCCATTTTCAAAGGATAGAGTCATGCGTTGTCCAAATGATTATTACGTTGTCACAGCATTTATTTTAAATAGCATTTCAATATCGTTATTATAATGATACTGTTCTACTAGTGTTGTGAATATGATTGTATGAATTCAATATTACATATTTGATACAAAAAAGTCACTGTTTTTAATGTCATAATCTGTACCTCTGCAGTTAACATGTGGTAAAAACTATTGTATAATTTTGTTTACCTTTTTCTGTGATGAGTTTTATTGCGAGTGTGTGTGCTAACTTTCTGCCACGTAGTTTGATCATCTGTACGATGTTTTGTAACATTGCTATATACGCGGACGGTTTGCTAGCCATAAAAGCAAATTCAACCCACCATTTTGTCTTCAAATGTTATGTACCAAGTCAGGAATATGTCAGTTCCTATCAAATAGTTTGTGCTTGTGTATGTTTGATTTTGTTTATGTCGCACTTCAGTGTTTCTGTTGTTCCATTACTTTCCTCTTACCATTGATGTGTTCTCTAGGTTTTGGTTTGTAACTCGGATCTGTTTTGTTCTCAATCATTTTCTGACTTTTTAACAGTGGTATACTAGTGTTGCCTTTATGGCACCATCTCTTATCAAGATAAGACAGTAACAATCAAAATATATGGGTTTCAAAATTTTACACTATAAGGAGAATCAGGATTCAGAATATTTTTTTATTTTGTCATTTGCTTGATGATTTTATATATATATTTTTTTTCAAACTTGGGATAAGAATATTTTGAAAAAAATCTAGCCTACCCTCCCCTTTTTCTCCATCAATCTTAAATGACCGGTTCATAAAATCACCTATTTTTTGAAAGTATAAAAATATTAGTACATACATATCTAATTACATCAAGTAGTGTCAAAGTTAAAAGTCTGAGAGGAAAACATTGTGCAAAACCAAATTATAGATATCAAGAAACTGTAGGAAAACAATTAAAACATATTCAATTTTTAATTCTTATTAAAAGGGATAACCATTTTATTTTGATGTACACGACTTTCAAGTGTTACATGTATGACGTATACACAATTTTAACATTCCTATGTCTCCTAGTGTCACATATCAAATTATATCTGTTTGGACGGGAAACATTGAAAAATTATCTAATATATCAGTGTCAACCATGTCGATGTAAGTCCTGGTATCTTTGATGCGTTTATTTCAGTTATCAGTGGTAAAGCATAATTCGTACATCCGTGTGTAATGTGTTGTATATTTAAATATTAAAGAATTAATCTCAAAACAGTTGTGCAGTAGTCAAAATGTTGAAAGTAAAATTATCTGCTTTTACAAACGCTTTGCTTGCGTTTTCTGTTTTAAAAAAATCAAAACCTGATTATATTACAATGGTAATTAGTTTCTTATTCGTGCCCTTAGACGCAAATAAAGTATTTATGACCAAAAACTCAAACACATATCTATTGGAAACAGCTCGCCTAGACGAGTCCAGCAAAGTTTTATTATCAAATAATTCAACTGTCCTCAAATCACTTTGCCAGCACACTAAGACCGCTGCAGCATAAATGTCTTACAAACATATCTACAATGAGAAATAATGAAATAGAATCTTTCATATCACAAAAGAATATTTTCATAGTGTTCTTTTTAAACGTTTAAACGAGTGCAGCAAAGTTTCGAAGAAAACAAAAGATGGGCCTAAAATTGACACATTGATTACATATATCAAACACCAAGATTTTTTGTAACTGACAACCTTTTCTTCGAAATTTTCTTTAACATAGCCATCTTTAGCACGATCACTTTTCCATCTACCTTGTTTTTTGAAAATTCTATCTTCAATTTTTGATGCGGCAGCTGCCGTAGCTCAACCAGATCTCAAACTATGAAAACCAAATTTAGTCTCGTCTAAACCTAACGTATGAAGAGTGAACAGTAAAATGTCTCTGGCGGAAGAATACGATCATATTTTTCCTGACTTACGAAGTACATAATTGTTGTTACTTTTACCATAGCTTAAACCACCTCGAAATATATATTCCGTACTACTTGCAGAAATATTTGCCAAACTTAAATACCTGTGTAGCATATTGAATGGACAAGTGATGTAATTAATTTTAGAAATGAGAACATCGTTTCCCTCTCTGTATACGTCTGTTTTGCTCTTTTCAAGAAACAGTTTCACATATGAATCATAAAAAGTTATGTTGTTTCTTTTCAAATTTGACAATTCTGAAAAAATAAAAAAAAAAAAACAACAGAAAAACACAATAAGCACATGCATACTATTCTCTAATCTGTTAAAGTGGACTTATCATTACCATATAACAATACAATATGTTTCAAAATTTCCGGAGTAATTAGCCTTTTTGTTTACAGTATGACCTATTAATCTTAAAGCACCTTCTTTGACTGATAAAACTAAATCTGATTTACATGGATCAGGTAACCCGGCGTGCCGGTGAGCCCAAATACTAGCATAAAACATTTCATTAATCTTGCCATATTCGGTTAAATCTATTACCACTTTCAATACTAATTTATTTTTTTTCGCGGGATTCTGTTGCCGAGGAAAATTTGCACGCTCAGATTCTCCAGCCTGAATTAATTTCGTGATCGGTGCTTCAAGAAAGTTGCAACTTGAAAAACGTGCCGTAACTCAAGAACGCAGACTCAGATTGCATAAACAACTGATACAGAAGTTCAAAAGGTGCTCTGTAAAAGATTTTCCTAGGGAATTAAAATAAAAACAAAGAATAATGTCTTTACAATACTTGAAAAAAGTAAAATCACAAAAATACTGAACTTAGAGGAAAATCAATGTGGAAAGTCCATAATCACATGGCAACTTCAAATAACAAAACGCATCAAAAACGAATGGACAAGAACTGTCATATTCGAAAGATCGATTTTGTTACCTTGTTAGCTCAAAGTTGCCAAAATGTCGACATTCAGATGTACTTGTTTACGTAAAAAATGGATTTAAAACGGATAATTTTCAGCAATCGGTATTAACGAGTCTTCTTATTTGTCTTATCCCTCGTTTTTGTCATTTAAACATCGTTTATAGCAAAATCGAAGCTTTTTATCTCTCATAAATTGACGGTTTGACTTTTCGTTTTAGACCGCCATTTGTATTGATGAAAAGACAACGACAAACGACTACTTGTTTTGAAAGTGCCATGATATATTCGATCATATACGGATACCACGGATACGCTGTTAATATTGTAAACACTCATATTACAGAGTGTTATTAAACAAACAAGAGATGATTGTTGTTTCATTGTCCCTGGTATACATTGCAATACTTAAAAGAAAAAATTTGGTAAAAAAAAAAATCAATTTTTGATTCAATCAGGAACATATATACTGTTTCCAGGTTCAATCAGAAACATATACGTCTCTCGTTCAATTAGTCCATGTTGCCTATGTAAGAAGAATAAAAAAGCAGAATACAGCTGGTCAAGAATGTCTTTTATAAATAAATACAAAAAATAGATAAATAACCATTAAATATATATATATATATTAATATATATACTTTTGTAGTTGGTCTTTTTTCAAAGGTTAAGTCTGATCAACTTCCTCTATTACAAATATGCAAAAGCTTTGTTCGTGGATTTTCTTATGGTGTAATTTGCAAAACTTTTAATCACTGAGTATATAAAATATATTAAATTACTATTTCAATTATGATAGATACTTTTGTTATCATATATATACATGTATATTGTAATCATGTGAAGAATAATCACTGACACAATGAATTTCTACTCTCATTGCATATCTACACATATCTATCAATTTTTTATCCTTTCTTAATAAATCAGTGCTTTTTCATTTTTCCCATATCAAGTCACAAAACTTTAGATTTTGATAAAAGTTTTAGAAATATCTCCCCATTTATATAATCAGTATTACAACCAAGAGAATTTGGTTACTAAATTATGAACTTTCTACAATAAAATTTTAACAAACAACAAGAGCAAATTAAATACAGCAAATTTGACAACTCTTTTTATTGTTTCAGTTTGTAGGCATGTGTGTGAACTAATCACTGGTCAGTGGCTAGTACTGACTTTCCCCTAGATACACAAATCAATATATATTTATCAGTCCTTTTTACCAGCAAACAAGAAAACTGAAGAAATTTTAGGTTGGATGAATGGTAAAGAATATGTAGGCATTACAAATTTAACTATCCTAAGTAAAATGAAACATACTTTTTTGAGCCATTGCCAGGTTTTTTATGATAACAATACTACTAAATGTATTGGTCAGCCAACCCTTTTTTTGAAGTGTAGCTGACAATGGCAAAGGGGTGGTTTAACCTCTTATCTTGCGAACTGGCCAACATTTACTACACATTTAACTTTACCAATATATATATATTATATAAAGTTAACCAGATTGATACATTTTTTGTCCTTCGGAGTTCCATGACATGACTAATGAAACAACAGGTTTAATATTACAGAAAGGATCAAAATTTTGTTCACTTAATCAAGTTTTATTTACATGGTCAGAGAAATGAAGGTACCATAAACTATGGGAATACCCGTCCCTAATTATTGTACAAGAAAATATTGAGATGACTGTTATTGGATCTGTTAACCAATACAACTTAGTAGATGGTATGCAAAACAACTCCAAGGCATTTTGTTGTCATTTGGCCTTTGCTGAATGTTGTAGTATATATAAAAATAGGGAGATGAGGTATGATTGCCAATAAGACAACTATCCACTAAAATTCAAATACAGTGGATGTGAGCAATTACAGGCAAACATATGGCCTTCAACAATGAGAAAAACCCATACCGTAAAGTCAGCTATAAAAGGCCCGCCAGACATGAGAAATATTCGACTGACAAAACTAACTGCCTATATATATAACTAATTTATTACAAAACAATTAATCGAAAATAAAAATGACAGACATGAACCAACAACAACCAGTGAAGTACCTGCTCCTGACAAGGGACAGGGACATAATGAGTGTGGCAGGGTTAAACGTGTTTGTGAGCGGTAAACTCTTACCCCTTACCTGGGATAGTGGTATAACAGCACAAGATAAGAGCAAACTATAAAAATCAGTCGAAGGCTTAAAGTTATCAGTTTTGTTGATTCAAGAAAAGGATTGTCCTAACAAAGTTGCCAGAAATATAAACCCTCCTTTTCAGCACCCATGACATGACTTAGTCCAGTATTCCCACAAGGGACAAATATATGTGGTAGACCTTTGTCAACACTACTAAACTCATTGTTTGTGCCACCAATCACCACCATCTCTTCACTAATTAATATTTACCTCCTGCTCCTCACTGTCATCTTTTCCCTGCCCATTCTGACCAATTCTTAACATTTCCTCATTAAGTAAGACCTCTTGTCCTGCATTAATCACTTCAGTTTCACCGAGCTTGCAAATTCTACATCAGTTTCGTCTGACGAAATTTTTACACTGCAATACTAGCAGACGAAGTTACACTTCCTAAACTACTTTCAATTTCATGCATTGTTCTCCTGTACATTCACAGCCCTATCCTCTTATTCCCCCTATACTCAATCAAAGTGTATGTGTCACCCGAATGCCAGCTTTTCAAAGCCATATCTCTGTTCCCTCGAAATCGAGAATTGTTTTTGTAGCAAAGCCATGAACGCGAAAAACTTACTTGTCAAATTCCGATTTGTGGGGGAAATTAAAGGCTTTAAAAAGATCCCTATCATATTTATTCAAGATATATTGAACCATTTATTTTTATTATATAGTTAAATTTACCTAAGAATTATAAAGGGCTTCATCAAAACACAGAAAACAGCTGTACTTCCACTCCTCGTTTTTGAGAGGAGCCATTTTGAAACCCCACATTACCTTAGATAAAGAAAGGCAACAGTAGTATAACTGTTTCCGGTTCTAATTTTAGCAAATAAAATTTTCCGATTTTATTTATATTTCACGATGTTATCAGAGCTGTTGAAGAGCTGAAATGATATCTTGTGATATCGTAAATTTTAATTAAAACATTGATTTTAACTGTTAAGAACGGTAAATAGCGCTAATTTGTGGCTTTTATTGGGATATAATCTATGTATCCTGAAAGATACACTCGCCCTGGGCACCGTGTATCCTCAAGGATACATCCGCCCTGCACATTGCGTATCCTCAACAATACACGCTAAACGAATGATGTTCTCTCACTA
>CM034352.1:42426330-42477279 GCA_019925275.1 Mytilus edulis
AAATATATTAATTTCTTGTAACAAATGAGTAAAAAGATAATTTCAGTTGGTGAAAAAATATAAAAAATAATTTGAAGGAGTTAAACGTAAGACATATATAAGAACAAATAATATGGCGAACATATAAAAGAAAAAAAACAGATATGCACTATATTCATTTCATACATTAACACATTATTTTTTTTAGTGTATGCATGTTTATAAGTTTTGTATGTACCATAATTATCTTATGCCTCGTTTTTAAAAAGAGAAATACAGAGTGAGCGACACATACTTAGCCATAACCGAAATTAGTCTATGGTGTTCTGGTTTTGATTAACATGTTACGCTATTCTTATTGATGATTAAATAACATGGATTTTTTTTTAACTGGTTGAAAGATGTTCTCTGCTTTGATTCTAGATAACAAACATTTTAGAATATGAAACAAAAAGATTTGTCATGATTGCCAAATAAGACAATTCACCATCAGAGACCGTATAACGTATAAATTAACAACATAAGGTCACGAAAAAGGACTTCAACAATGAGACAAACCATTTAGCAAAGTTGGCTATAAAAGATCCCCGTTAGAAAACTGTTACCGATCGTGCTAGGAGTGTATATCCAGTCAAGGTCGTTAAACACTTCCATCATCTGTTAAACAAAAAAGCGAAGGATACAAAAAGGGACATTTATTCTCATGAGTTAAAAATAACTGACAAGGCCATGATTAAAAAGGACAAACAGGTAAACACCGTAGAAAACCAGAGACCGAGCAATACGACTCCAACTACAAACTTGGGGCGATCTTAGTTAAATCAATACTTTGTTTGTACAGGACCTAAACAAACAAACCATGACAGAGGGTTTATTGTTACCAGTTGTACATGTTTTAAATTATAATCAAATATGCCACTCTAATATAAACCATATCGGTCACTCACTAAAGGTACTTTAAAAGTACTAGTAAAGTACACTAAAGCTGATATTGAAACTTATAAAATATCAAACTTACAGTATGGGTCTAATTTTACACTATCACCCATTATCGATTTTTTTCCAAGATCATCAGTTGCCTGACATGATACGATTGTTCCTTTATCCAACTTTGTAATGTTGTTCATCGTTAATCTATTGTTGTTGAAGTCTCCTCTTTTATTCCCAATAAAGTGATATAAGAGGTGTGAAGGTAAATACTCAGGCCAACGTTGAACCATTGACTTACAGGAAATGGCAATGTTGTCACCGACAAATGGATGATCAGGTTGAATGGTCAAAGATGGTTTAACTGGATTTTCTGAAATGTTTATGTAAGAACATTTCAATTTTAAAATAAATTGATATGTATAGTATTGTATAGTAATTTTATGTTGTAAAACATTCTAACTATTTCAATTTCTATTACATTGACTTTATTTGTATCGTGACGAATGCCTGCTATGCCAAATGTATTGAACATGTAATTCAAAAGTCATATCGAATATGTTTCACGGTATATAGATCAGAGTTCGACTAATTTAGAATTAATTGTATATATTTTGTTTATATTTAAAGGCAACAGTAGTATACCGCTGTTCGAAATTCATAAATCGATAGAAAAAAAAATCCGGGTTACAAACTAACACTGAGGAAAACGCATCAAATATAAAAGAACTTCGACACAACAGAACACACAACATTAAAATGTAACACACAAGAAACGAATAATTGGCAAAATTAAATGCTGATTCAATATATGTGCAATTAAAATGCATCTGGTTTCTTTTGATGCATTTCCTCGTATTGGATAGAAAAGAAAAAAAGGAAAAAAGGAAAAAAAGCATCGATTTAAAAAGAAATACAACTGCATACTAATCAAAGATAACAAATGCTGAAGTTTAAAGAAAATACTAATTTTAGTATATATTTATATATATATATATATATATATATATAATGTCTAAAAATAGCAACAATCAACATTCAATCTAATTAAGCGTGGATCAGTTTGTGAAAATAAACTGATACAGTTACTGAATTAAAATTATATAAATGTCTAAGAATATAACTAAAACACACTAATTGATACATTAAAAAGTTCTATTAGATGTTAAATAGAAATACGCAATATTTCGCTAAACAAATTAGCTTCATCAGGCGTGTGCATCTCTCAAGGTGAAATCGGATGCATGACAGAAAAATATTTGTGTAGCTTAATCTATACAAGATTTGAGGGATGGGTGTAACATATTAATTCGGTCATAAAATATGTTTGTAGCTACAACTACATGAAGTTGGAATAAAAGTTTAACACATTTATAGATGTTCGATTAATTGTATAAATTTTTATAAATTAATTTGTATGATTTCAAGATAACTATGGTTTTGATTTGCTTTGAAATCTTTTTTCGTCTCTCTCATTGAGTCCATCAGGTTCAAGAGTTCGTAACTGGTGCATCCAAAATCTCTCTCTTTTTTGTCTTCCTTGTGTATCCCAATTTTGATTTTTCTCAATGATTTGAAATGTGATGTTTTCAAAATCATGTCCTGCTCTTAAAAGGTGTCTTGTAATTGGGCAGTTCCTTTCTTTTGTATAAAATGACCGATGGTTATTTAGTCGGATGTTAAATGGGGTTTCTGTTTCACCAACATATTGTAATTTGCAAGTTCCACACGTTAGAACATAAATGCAATTTTGCGTTTTGCAATTTGATGTTATAAATATGTTGTAATTTTTCTTTGTGACTGTGCTGATGAACTGGGTTTCTATATTGGCGACTTTGCAGCACTTACAATTGCCCCTTCCGCATTGTTTATAACCTCCGATTGTTGATATCTCCCGTTTAGATACTTTGGATGATACTAGAATATCTTTGAGGTTTTTTGGTCTGCGGACATGATTTTGAAAACATCACATTTCAAATCATTGAGAAAAATCAAAATTGGGATACACAAGGAAGACAAAAAAGAGAGAGATTTTGGATGCACCAGTTACGAACTCTTGAACCTGATGGACTCAATGAGAGAGACGAAAAAAGATTTCAAAGCAAATCAAAACCATAGTTATCTTGAAATCATACAAATTAATTTATAAAAATTTATACAATTAATCGAACATCTATAAATGTGTTAAACTTTTATTCCAACTTCATGTAGTTGTAGCTACAAACATATTTTATGACCGAATTAATATGTTACACCCATCCCTCAAATCTTGTATAGATTAAGCTACAAAAATATTTTTCTGTCATGCATCCGATTTCACCTTGAGAGATGCACACGCCTGATGAAGCTAATTTGTTTAGCGAAATATTGCGTATTTCTATTTAACATCTAATAGAACTTTTTAATGTATCAATTAGTGTGTTTTAGTTATATTCTTAGACATTTATATATATATATATATATATAGATAATAATCAATGAAACCTAGACTAAGGCTTCTCTAGGAATAATAAGAATATTCGATTTGAATTATTTTAAAACAACTCCAATCGTGCAGTGAACATTAAATTATACCTTCATGGATAAGTGTTGATAACTACATAATAATGAAAAATTCTTGGATATAATACTATTTTTTTGTTCGTTTTTGTTCCTGTGTCTTCTAATTATGTTTCATTTATCATTTGGTTTGCCACTGGACGTTAAGCAACAATCAATCAATCAATCAATCATTTGGTCCGAGACCGCAATGGTCGTCCCTTGATTTTCGTTGTCCACGAATATAATCCTTAGTGTTGACAGTTGGTTACTTTCCATTAATTTTTATACCCCTTCCAACTTTTTTCTCCATGTTTAATGCCTCAAATTACAAGTAGGGGGTGAAATTACACTGTAAAAAATTTGGGTCCAGAAAATTAAAGGAACATAGTGATTTGCTCCATCTGAAAAAGGTTTAAAATTAGCACTTCGGAAGCTGTCAAAAGATTTCAAGACGCCCTAAACACAAAATTGTCCATATTTTGAGTTAGAGTTAATGAAGTTTAATTTCTATAATAATTGTGATATAATTTTCCCCAAAAGTAGTACAACACAAGAGAAAACGCAGGTGGGCTTTTTAAAATTTTCATTAATGTTCTAAAAGAAATGCACTACGATATAACTGTGGTCTCGGACCATTTCATCTCAAAATTATTTTTTTGTACTTGCCGGATACATTTCTATTTCCGGAGTACAATAAAAATGATAAAACAATAAAATGAGTTTACTATAACGGCGTACACATACACAAACTGAAGTTTGCAACTCATGTTTCTTGAATAAAAACATTTCAACTATTTTCATCACGTTCTAGATTGAATTTACTTATTATGCCCCACCTACGATAGTAGAGGGGCATTATGTTTTCTGGTCTGTGCGTCCGTTCGTCCGTCCGTCCGTTCGTTCGTCCGTTCGTTCGTCCGTCCGTCCGTTCGTTCGTCCGTCTGTCCCGCTTCAGGTTAAAGTTTTTGGTCGAGGTAGTTTTTGATGAAGTTGAAGTCCAATCGACTTCAAACTTGGTACACCTGTTCCCTATGATATGATCTTTCTAATTTTAATGCCAAATTAGAGATTTTACCCCAATTTCACGGTCCACTGAACATAGAAAATGATAGTGCGAGTGGGGCATTCGTGTACTGAGGACACATTCTTGTTTTATGCATGTTTTGGTACTTATTCAGATAAGCGTAAACTGAAACCCAATACACGAACGGACAGTCTATGTAATATTTATTACTTATTGAGTGTATAAAACAAACTTAAATATGAAACTGTCATGGTTTTCGACCCTAAATTATATAATTATAAATTTCCCCCATCACAAATTTAAAAGAAAGCATTATTTCTTCTCCCCAGGCAAGGTTTACCTTCAATGAATAAGGCTATAAATTGTCTTTTTTTTTTTGGCATATGTTTCCAAAATATTTGCTAATTTTTAACCCGACTTTCAAATGTTTTTCATGAAGTTAAAACTCGAAAAGCACGTCGGACGCACAAAATATTTCAATTGTTATTTTCATTGGGAAGTGTTATTTATATTTTTTAATGATACTTTAATTAAGCTGATTTATTTATAAGAAAAATTACATTTATTTGATTAGGGTAGCGGTAGCAATTATAGTTGCCTCAAAATTGAAATCTCAATACATATGTTGATAAAAAAAAACAATAACATAATAATTATATTCATACGATAATGTTTATATCATACTTGTTACAATTAACAAACAGCAACCATCCACATATCCACCTCCACCTTCTGCACTGTACAGCCCAGCATCAATCGCACTCACACGGATAACTGTAATGTTTATGGCACTCACGTCCTGTGTATTGTTGTCAAATCTGTATTTGCTGTCTACAGAATTAATCAAGAGAGAACCACCACTTACTATATATATAACTGGCGACCTGACGGGCGGCAGGACACTGAAAAAGTCAGTCAAACTGGTCGTCCATGATAGCGCAACAGTTTGATTGATGTCAGCAGTAAAAATTTTGTCTGAAAATAGAATTCAATTCAATTTAGATAAAATATAAAATGAACATAATGAACATTATTAGCGGATCTGTGAATACTTGGAGCATATCTATTTAAATAAAAGTTACAATAAATTTTAAAACCTAGAGCCATGATGAAATTCTATTTTTTAACCATCGTTTTGAATCAAGTTGAATAACTAAGCTGCTGATGTGTTTACTATTAACCAAGAACATCAAATCTTGTATTCTTGCAATAAGACGTTATTACATAGAGATGCATACTTTAGGTAACCATTATAATATTAGTATGTTTTTCTGCTCTTTATATTCCTTTATTCATAAACTTTCAATGTATTACAATCATTTAAAATGCTTGTTATTTTGAAAGAGAGAATCGAACATCCTTAAGTGACAGTATAAGTATCGTATAGACTACCAAGAAAGCATTTGTAAATGTGAGCTTCACAACTGTATCCAATGGGAAAAAATCTTTTTAAATGGACGTTAAAATACGTTTTCTTAATTTTAGCTTTCTCTGTATACTTGGTGAATAAACTCATCATAGATACCAGGACTAAATTTTGTATATACGCCAGACGCGCGTTTCGTCTACAAAAAACTCATCAGTGACGCTCGAATCCAAAAAAGGTTATCTATGCCTGAGGTAGAAAAGCCTTAGAATTTTAAAAATCCCTAGTTTTAACTACTGCTATTGTTGATCCCTCGGAGGTTGTCTTTCTCTGTTAAGGTTTTTGGACCCTTCTGTTGTCATATGTTTAACAAAATTTTTAAAGTGCAATAATATCAAAACAGCTAAGATAATGGATAAAAGAGACATTCCATTTTGTACGAATACCAAAGGGAAAGTTCTTTCAAAGCAAGATAATTTTTGTTTTGTTAAATGCTATAGAAAACAAGGATTTTGTTGTTAAATAAAGCCACGATTCCTGCATAAATTCAACAGAAATTTTCGTTATAAAACTTTGAACATAAATTACTCACTTGTTTGTCCATGATGTGCTAGCGTTTATTGTTTACCAAAAGTCACTCGAATTTGTCAATATTTATATTTGTTTTGACCAGTCTCTTAAATAATAAACTTCTTTTAAGGAAATTATTGCTAGCTCTGCATGCAATAGTACTATATCTATCAAGCACCGCATTTTAAACATTCGAGTAAAAGGGTTATTAAAAGTCTGTGGATTTTTCTATCACATTTCCTTATGTTAAGCATTGAAACAACAGAAGGATACATTATCCTTAAAACCTTTAAATCTTTTAAACGGCTGGTTTTTTTTATTCAACATTGCTATCGTAGCATCTTTTGACAGATCATTCGAAAAGAAGGAAGAAGTTTGCCTGCTAGAAAATCATTAGAGAAACAGATTCCACCACCAAATCTCGTGTAATACGATATTTATCCACTCTCGACAGTTAAATTTAAAATAATTATTTAAAACGCTCGGACAAGCCTCGCGTTTTAAATTTGAAAATTTAACTGTCTCGAGTGGATAAATATCGTATTACACTCGATGCAGTGGTAGAATCTATATTTCACATGTTAGCAGGCCTATATAATCTTGTCCGTTTGGTCCATCGCACTTTAGCGTGATATACCATCGTACTTTAGCAAACACACAACCATCGCACTTTAGTGTAAGACACCATCGTACTTTAGCGTGGACCATCGCACTTTAGCGTGATCATCGCACTTCAGAGTACCATTGCACTTTAGAGTCCTACATATTTAATAAAGAAAGAGATATTTTCTCTACCTTTGTGACCTTGTATTGTCTTTCTCTATGTCCTAAGGTTCACATTTGGGATATCGTGGGAGAATGTGATGTAATGTATACTGTATGTGTGTATATGATTTGCGGACGGAAACTACGTTAATAAATTTTAAAAAAAGAATACAAAAGCATCCTGTGGTAAGGATTGCGAGACATTTTAAATAACTTGTTGTACAGGGTTTAGGACTTGCGGATACATAATCAGTTTATCATAGAAATTTATTGTATTTTAAATGGATGTCGGACATCTTTTTTGCAAAATTTCCAATAAACGATTTACATTTTTTTTAAAGGAAAACTGATATATTTGGCATTGGCTCAATCTGTGATGAACATGAATTTGAGCTGAAACTATGTAAACTAATGTTAATGTTAATATACCAACTTCACCTGCATATGGAATATACATTTCCCAACTTATTAGGTATTCAAGAGCTTGCAGCTCCTATTCAGACTTTGTAAAACGTCACCAGTGTCTGAGCAGAAAATTGATGAACCAGGGGTATGTCAAAGAACGTCTCGTCCTTTTTCTAAAAAAGTTCATCGGAAGATACCCAGAACTTGTTAATAAATATTCCGTATCAACTTCACAAATAATACAAGATGGTCTTGAAGTATAGATTTTGCGTACTGACGTTTGTTATCATCTTAATTACGTATTATAGTATTCTTCTATATGTCTTTTTTAGATATTCATTTGAAGTGACTCTGTGGTTACGTAAAACCACATACTTTGAACGGCAAAATTATTTCATTTATTGATATTACTTTTACTTAAGGATCTTGACATACTCTGAATGACTAAACTATTTTATTCAATAAGACTACTTTTTCTGTTTAGTCTGTTTTTTATGATATACATTTGACGTGAAACTGTACTTATGTATCCCGTCATACTTTGAACCACACCATTATTTCATTTATTATTTTTGCTGTAAGTCTGTTTTTTGTTATATCTACTTTACGTGAGTCTGCATTTATGTATGCCGTCATACGACAAAATTATTTTTATGTCTACCTGTGCGACTTTCAAACGCGCAATTTTACACCAGTAATGAAAACCTTCTTTCATTTATGGGTAGACTTTACATAGATAAATTCAGCCGTATAAGAAAAGCAAAATGAGAATGTTAAATTTGATGTATGCCTTTTTGTGCTACTTTGTTACATTTGTTGTTTATGTAGTGAAATTAAGATGATAACACAATATTGACTGTTGTAACCTTATTTTTGACATTTTTACTCTTTGAGTATGTTTGTTTTGTTCATGCATCGTTGACAATGTAATGGAATTTGATGCGACTGTCATACAAGTGAGAGGTTTAGCTAGCTATAAAACCAGGTTCAATCCACCATTTTCTACATTAGAAAATGCCTGTACCAAGTCAGGAATATGACAGTTGTTATCCATTCGTTTGATGTGTTTTGACTTTTGATTTTGCCTTTTGATTTTTGATTTTCCTTTTTGAATTTTCCTCGGAGTTCAGTATTTTTGTGTTTTTACTTTTTAATAAGCGAGTAATACGTGTTTATGAGAATAGAGAGCTTTAATAAACAATGTAAAATACTTTTCTGATAACACTGTTGAACGTTGCAACTTAAATAAATTGTTAATATTTCTAAAACAAACTTGCGAAATAATAATATAATTGAGAATGGGAAGGGGGAATGTGTCAACGAGACAACAAACCGACAAAAGAGCAGAAAACGGCCGAAATATATAAATAAACTAGAATTAAAAATCATACAAGCTAAAATAACAAAGACCAGAGGCTCCTAACTTGGGACTGGCGCAAAAATGCGGCAGGGTAAATCCCGTTTTGTGAGGTCTTAACCTTCCCCCTTTGACGTTAGTGACGCAGGTAAAAGGTTCACATAATAATGTACATAAGTATGTACATAAGTATGTACATGTACTACATGTAAGTTTTAAAGTGACCAGTACAAACTGACCGTCCCGAAAAAGCAAAATGGTGTTGAACTCGTGACACTACATCCTGTCGATAATATTTACTATTATTGCATTGCACAAGAAAATGCTTTTTCAGAGTCTATATGAAGTCAATACACTAAATCCGTTTGAAGTGTATTGATTGATACATGAGTCAGGGATTATATATGTCCCAAGTTAAGAGTATGTAGTTCAATAGTTGTTGTTGGATCATGTCTGTCATAAATTATTTGTTTTTCGTAAATTGTTTGGTTTTATAAATAAGACCGTTAATTTTTCCTTTGCTTAGATTCACTCAAATTTAACTAAGGTCGATAGTTGTTTTATTGGCAATCATGACAATTCTCCTTATGTTCATATTCATTTTGACCCAGAATTATAGGGGTCGAGCCAACGGTCGGACGGACGACTATTTTCATATATATATATAAATTTGCAATCAGCAAGTAATCATATAAATGTAATCTTAAAGTTATCTAAAAGTAATCTAAAAGTAATCATGATTACACCTATTTTTAGCAATTTAATCGATTACATTACGATTACTTGTAATCAGAAATAGCATGATTACTGACAACATAGGATTACACTGCAAAATGTAATCGATTACAGCCGATTACAATTACTGATTACGATTACCCAATGCCTGTCGGGTACAAACACAACAATGCAAAATTCCTAACAATAGCACGTAGGTTTTACACTGTGACATCTCATGTAATAATTCGATATAATAGGGAGCTTTTTAGCAAAGCACACGTGTACGAGTATGTGTGTGGGTAGTAGGGAAATTCATGCATGTTTCACCACAGCGTGTTTTAATTATTTCAATGTACGGCAAACTATAATACACATGATAAACGCAAACAATGAAAATATATAAACCTTTTGTTTTATCTTATGAAAATACTGATAAGATTGTATTCCTATGGAAAATGTTCGACATTGAATTAACCGTTCAACTTGCAATGCTTCACACATTTCGTTGTTTTTAATAAAATTATTTGTTTATCTGTTTTGTACAAAATAACTACAATCAGTTTATCAATTTTATAAAAAAAAAAAAAAAAAAAAAAAAGAAAAAAAAAAAATGTAAAAGTCAATAACCAAAATATTTTAAATGAATGTTATATACATGTACATCCAAAGTATTATTGGCCACAATCTCAATATTATAGTATGTTGTTCAATAGTTGTTGTTGGATCATGTCTGTCATAAATTATTTGTTTTTCGTAAATTGTTTGGTTATAAATAAGACCGTTAATTTTTCCTTTGCTTAGATTCACTCAAATTTAACTAAGGTCGATAGTTGTTTTATTGGCAATCATGACAATTCTCCTTATGTTCATATTCATTTTGACCCAGAATTATAGGGGTCGAGCGAACGGTCGGACGGACGACTATTTTCATATATATATATATAAATTTGCAATCAGCAAGTAATCATATAAATGTAATCTTAAAGTTATCTAAAAGTAATCTAAAAGTAATCATGATTACACCTATTTTTGGCAATGTAATCGATTACATTACGATTACTTGTAATCAGAAATAGCATGATTACTGATAACATAGGATTACACTGCAAAATGTAATCGATTACAGCCGATTACAATTACTGATTATGATTACCCAATGCCTATCGGGTACAAACACAACAATGCAAAATTCCTAACAATAGCACGTAGGTTTTACACTGTGACATCTCATGTAATAATTCGATATAATAGAGAGCTTTTTAGCAAAGCACACGTGTACGAGTATGTGTGTGGGTAGTAGGGAAATTCATGCATGTTTCACCACAGCGTGTTTTTAATTATTTCAAAGTACGGCAAACTATAATACACATGATAAACGCAAACAATGAAAATATATAAACCTTTTGTTTTATCTTATGAAAATACTGATAAGATTGTATTCCTATGGAAAATGTTCGACATTGAATTAACCGTTCAACTTGCAATGCTTCACACATTTCGTTGTTTTTAATAAAATTATTTGTTTATCTGTTTTGTACAAAATAACTACAATCAGTTTATCAATTTTATAAAAAAAAAAAAAAAAGAAGAAAAAAAATGTGAAACGACTCCCTCTTCTGTAAAATGTAAAAGTCAATAACCAAAATATTTTAAATGAATGTTATATACATGTACATCCAAAGTATTATTGGCCACAATCTCAATATTATAATCCCCATCCCAATGTTACTCCTTAAACAAATGCATCATTTAACTAGTTCATGGACAAAAGTAATACGTATGTTATACTTCAGTAAAAGATAACTTACTTGTCATCCAAAATTTTTGTGTGGTGAATTCTGAATACGGACCTCGTCCAATAATTTGTATTCTGACATAATATTCTGAACACATGTTTAGGGTGTCGATCTCAAAGATGGGGTTTTTAATTGGTACATCTTTATTTTCACGTATTCCATTTAGATGTATATCTCCATTTGAATTGTTAATATATATCCTAGAATGCGTTGCTCCTCCAATATTGGTAGGAATTATCCATGATATTTTAGCTGTATTACCGATAACATGTATTCTGACATCTTTTGGTGGATCTGGCTTACCTGAAATCAAATAAAAATACCATATTAAAACATTACATTGATTAAAGCATTCACGCATATATGTACATTAATTTTGTACATGTAAGACATTTCATAAAATTTATACTAAATATTCTTTATACAAAAGAAACGCAATGTTTGCATTCAAATACAAAACACAAAACCTGATATGTAATTGTAGTGTGCTCTACATCAGTCTATGGAAGAAGCGATTCGATAAAAACTTTTCTTATATCAACGAGCGATATTGTCTTATATCAACGAGTTGCATTGTTGGAAATTTCAGACGAATGTTAGCATTTGAACGAAGAAAGGCAGATTTCTCGGTATTAAGTAATTACTCTTTTCTTAAAACAGGATGACATTTAACACGACATACGTCTGCTGTATAATTTCCATGAATTATTTTATGAAATAACAAGCAAGGTGTATCAAAACGAGAAAATGGAATTCTTGAATAAATGAAACATAAATGCACGATTTATCATTTGTAGGTGTACACATTCAATTTTTTTAATATCAAAAATTTATGAATGTCAAGAAAACCGCAAACATTGCTTGACCCTATTGATAATTGAAAGTGTTAACAACCTGTTCAGTCTATTGTTTTGCAATCACACGCTTTAACCGGCTAATTCTATTTGAAGTGATGATGCAATGGCGGAATTTTAATGCGGTTGTAAATAGTCTACCGACCTATTAGATTCTAATATAGGTCCAGTGGCGGATCCAGGGGGGGGGGGGGGGGGGTCCGGGGGTTTGAAACTCCCTTTTTTTGCCGATTAATGCATGTGAATGGGGACATATGGTTGAACCCCCTTTATCCTGGGTTTGGAACCCCTTTAAAGAAACGGCTGGATCCGCCCTTGAGGTCACACTGCTTTATATAGCCTATCCACATGGATAAAATCGAAATAAACAAAAAATGGCATTACTTAAAGAAAAAAAAACATTCATTCAAACAATCCAATCCAATACAGCTCCAAATAACAATGAATATTCAAATGGTAAAATAAATATTCCAAACAAATTAAAATATACAAATGCTGATGTCCCGAACTTTAACGATTCCAACTGAGTAGCCTCAGACTATAAATTGAGTAACTTCAGATAGAACGAAAATCAAAAATCTTGTGAAACAGAAAATGTATTTATTATCAACATAGAAAAAATATTGAGAAGAAAAACAGTTCTTTTTGTATATCAAAGACATTCCCCGTTGGTAAATCGATATCTCTATGAACATAATCAGCTCGCCTCTTTTACGGATTTAGCTATTATACTTTTTGGACCTTTTGGATTAAAGCTCTCCATCTTTTATATAGGCTTTGGATTTCAAATATTTTGGCTAAGAGCATCACGGAAGAGACATGTATTGTCAAAATGCGCATCTGGTGCAAGAAAATTGGTACCGTTAATGTTTTTACATCGCGACGACCGAGACGACATTCCGATGTATTAAATTTGTTGCCACAGAGATTTGACCTTAGTTTTTGACTAGTAACCGATCGTATAAATACGCCAACATTTCTTAGTGCAAAATAAAATCCGTATCGCTTGTTATAAATTCATTACTTCAATGAATACTAAAAAAAAAATTTAGAAAACAAATATTAAATTAAATAAGATGTAAATGTCTGCTGACGTTAAAAATAAACTCATCATAGATACCAGGACTAAATTTTGTAAATACGCCAAACGCGCGTTTCGTCTACAAAAGACTCATCAGTGACGCCAGAATCCAAATGTGTATACATCTTTTCTATATTTAAGAAATAATTCATGGAAGCCATAGATTGCTGGAAATTTACACATGGATTGGGCCGTGATATTCGAATTTTATCCTGTTGATTTCTCCGAGCTCTCGTGCATTACTTCTTTTTATTATGCATCCGAATAGGAATAACAGTTATGTTGTCTTTTTTTAATTGCACTTTTTAAACCAATAAAATCGGCAAAGGGTCTGCAAATAGGTTCCAATACATGTAGATTAAATTTTTACTTGGGAAGTATATTGTAACATCCATTATTAGCTATACCTCTGAGTCTGCGCTAAGTAAAGATATATCGAGAATTTTGTCACAGTGTTGTTTACAAAGCGAAAGAAGCACGTCATACTAGAATTATAAATTTAGATCTTTCAGTGTTGTTTATTTTGGTATTTGTATTGACGTAATCGTTCTTGTACCATCATAACTGTCGTTATCGTTAAAGCGTTAGAAGTGTGCTAGTTCATATTGCACTGTACAAAAGATTCAGCAGCCAAATGACGTGTTTGGAGAACTGGAAAGCAGTTATGTATAAGGGGAAATTTTGAAGATTTATAGATATAAGAAGATGGTGCATGAGTTCGAATGAGACAACTTTCCAACTAAGTATAATAATTTGTTTCAAGTAAACCATTACAGATCAAAGTAGGGCCTTAAACATGGAGCCTTGGCTGACAGCGAACACCACGCTATATAGGAACAAAAAAATATATACTAATGTTAAACCATTCAAATAGGAAAACCAACGGTCTAATTTGTATAAAAAAAGGAGATTCAAAAGTACAGGTCAGATTTTGTCGAATCAATCTGAACGAGGATAGTATGATTCATCTTTGTCACGAGTTAGTTTCAGTGTTATCATGATAAAGAAAGTCTTACATGCGTGCATTGCGAGCATATCAGAAATATATTATTTCGATGCGTTCATTATAAAATTTGCTAAAAATTAATGTTATATATGTGAACAATAATTTTGATACTGAGCTATTTGATAACGACATTGTTTATTAAATCCCATCGGTACTGGCATTTTTAAATTTTGAAAATGGTGGATTGAACCTGGTTTTATAGCGCTAGACCTCTTACGTGTATGACAGTCTCATCAAATTCTGTCATATTTACAACGATGCGTAAACAAAACAGACAAAATTGATAAAATTATCAAAATATGGGTACAACAGTCAAATATTATTATTAATAAGTACTAATATTATTAATTCGTATATTTTAACAAATTTGATTCGTTTAGGGATAGTCACATGTTAAACTATATTTTCGAAGGTAGAGAGAAAACGGCGGATAGCAAAAAGCATATTGACCGGCAAAAAGCATATCGCACGGTTATTTTTCGAATATCTAAAAACCGATATACTTTGTGACGTCATGTAATGAATTTCAGGATATGGTTTAACGTTTTGAAACACATGGTATCTGTGATCGATTATTTGACGAAAAAAATATTCAAATACATAAGATGTCCAAAAAAAAAGTAAATGAAATAACAACTAATATGTTGTTATTATCAAGGAGACAATTGTAATATCTATAAAATTCCACCAAACCTAAATGACGATTTTGATACAAATATGGTCGGAAATTAATAATATAACAAATATAGCCTTTGTCTGAGGTCAATACAGGATATATCGACCCAAAGAAGTATATCGACCTCGGACTTCGTCCTCAGTCAATATACTTCTTTCAGGTCAATATATCCTTGTATCGACCTCATACAAAGGCTATATTTGTATAATATTGATATAACAAAAACACCGCTATGATATTTTAAAAGTATCGCATTGTTTATTTATGTATATAAGAAAAACACAGCACTTCAAATTTTACACGGACATAAACTTTAGCTTCTCACTAACTTCTGAATGTATATTTGGACAATTGTTGTTTATATTTTAACAATAAGTTTTAAAGTTAGTCTTTTCTTAATTTTTCGTTGCCGAAAACAACATTTTCCGCATGGAATGTCTGCATATTTACAATTGATATTATACAAATATAGCCTTTGTATGTGGTCGATTCACGGATATACTGACCTGAGAGAAGTATATTGACTGTATATTATTAATTTCAGACCATTATGCATATTTGTATCAAAATCGTCATTTGATTTTGTTTGAATTTTATAGATATCATATTGTCTCCTTGACAATTACAACATATTAGTTTTATTTAATTTACTTTTTTTGTTTGTTTGACATCTTATGTATTTTAAGATTTTTGTTCGTCAAATAATCGATGACAGATATCATTTGTTTCAAAACGTTTAAACGATATCCTGAAATTCATTACATGACGTCACAAAGTAAATCGGGTTTTAGATATTCTAAAAATAACCGTGCAATATGCTCTGTGCAATATGCTTTTTGCTATCCGCTGTTTTTCTCTACCTTCGAAAATATAGTTTAACATGTGACTACATGTATCCCTAAATATCGCTATGTGATATAAGAAAAGTTTTTATCGATACGCTTCTTCCATAGACTGTACATGTAACAATTAAAGAACAGAAATTACTCCTCTCCAATAGGTGATAAATCATGAATCTTGAGTTCACTGAGAAATGAGCTTTTTCTTCATATTTAAAGCCTCAATTTGACTTTGACATTACAGCTTTCGAATCATTGTCCGTGTAGAAATGTGTGTGTCATATAAATTTAAAAAATAAAAATACAGAGAAAAGATGTTATCGACTGCATGTCTAGGGAACAAGGTGACGTTATGATGTACGTTTTGGTAATCAAAAATCAAATGTAAACACTGGGCATTATAAAATAGAATGCAATAAAATTAACTAGAATTTAATTTTGTAGGAATTTTATAGATATCATATTGTCTCCTTGTCAATAAGAAAATATTATACAATTACTGTCTTTTAATGAGGTAAATGTGTGGTTTTATTGACTTTTGAAAAAACTGATATTCACTGAGGCGAACGGCCGAAGTGAATATCAGTTTTTCAAAAGTCAATTAGTAAACCACATATTTACCGAAACAAAAGACATTAAATGTTTTATTGAATATTCCGAGATAAATGAATGATATGGAAAACATTTACCAAAGCCAATTGTTACAGTACATCTACGTTTTTTTTTACCAAAATTATACACGTAAAAGCACGCGACGTTTTGCGCGGTGAATATTCTTTTTACGCAGGTGAATAAAATTATGCTTATTTATTCAAAATCCCATTCATATAGGAAAACCTACTAAAATTTTATCAATATGGAATAATATGTGTATCAATGCTTATGTCATGTTTAGTTATTTTAACAAGCGGATGAGAAAAAAAGTATGTATATTCATATCTTAGGCAGCAACCATTTGATTTTGGGGCTATGGTTTTTTTTGGAAAAAAAATTTTGTTTCCAATTTTTGGCGAAAAAAAAATTTTGTTTTTGATTCTGAGAAAAAAAAAATGTTTGTTTCACCCTCAGCTGCCTCTATATGTAATGCTAAAATTGGAAGAAAAAAAATGTTTTTGACTTGTCGCAAAAAAAATATGTCAAGAAAAAAAAAACATAGCCCCACTAGAAAATCAAATGGTTGCTGCCTTATATTGAGATCATAGTAAACAAATCAAAGGTTCTGGAATAAAACATTCATTTTCCTTAGCTACGAGAGGTATGAAGATTTGATCACCCTAAAAAAATCATATTTCCCTCGGGCAGACCCTTGTAAAATATGAAACTTCTGTGGTGAACAAATCTTCATAATATTATTTTATCTTCCTCAGGCACGGGAAATACATGAATAATATTGACTTTACGGTTCGGCTAACAAGCAAGCTAATCAAAGATTCTACCTTTACCTACACACTCATTGCATTATGTTTTAATAATTTAATTCTGGATGTAACGGGTCTTCTGATTTGGCTGACGTTAATTTGTTATCAGTCCATAGACATAATTTAGTCATGTGACCGTGACGACATCAACGTTTTTTTCATGGTTTTCTACGGTTTGAAATGGAATTCAGAATTAAATTATAAGAAATGAGTCGTTTACTGTAATATTTATTCTGTCTATGAAGAAATAACATAAAAAAATTGGTGCTCACTAAATAACCTCACTTCCAGATCCTCCAAAACATTGCAATAAACTGCCACCCCTACCTCCCCTTTCATTATAATCAAGTAACGGGTTTTCCCTAAAATAATTTTATTTCTATAATATATGTGACTTTTTGGTAGGATACATAAAACAACGTTTAACAAATAGGAGAAGTTTTGAAGAAGTCTATAGAATTCATGTTTCTTTTTGTTTTAAAGCATGAAATCAATTCTGTTATAAAATGTTAATTTGGCGAACGAAGTAACCTTAAAAAAAATGACTGAAATTTTGGGACCAAAAGGTTGACATACATAATTGTGTGATTTTACAATATTTCTAGACTATGTCCCTTTACATTTGATCTTGCATAACATTTTGATGCTGATATGTTTTCAATTTCATTTTTTTTTATGACGGCACATTGATAGCAAAATCACTAAAAATGACACATTATAACATGTATAATGACCAAAAACTATATATTAAGTGAAATATGTATATCAAAAACTGACAAACAAAACAGAAAATATGACCCTGAGCTTGATGTGATAGTTATTGACCAAGAAAGTCGGTATATTGGATTTAATCTGCACGGCTTGTGTGACCCTGATTAACCCGAACGACGTAGGAGTTCGGGTTAAAGGGTCACAACAACGTGCAGATTAAATCCAATATACCGATTTGATTGGCCAATAACTGTTTTAACACATGACGCCATCAATTTAGGTAAACTGCGTTTTAGAAATATGCAAACGATATTCCGCATGCAATTCCACGGCTCCTAGGAAAATTTCTTGTAGAGTAAAGAAAGGGTGAAATTAACCTTAATTTAGTAAGAGGTTGGTAAGTTTTAAATAAAATATATATATTATTTTTTTTTTAAATTCAGGCTTCTTCTTAAGATGTTACATTATTTGCGATTTAAATGGGTTTTTTTAAGTGACAATTAACACTTTGACATATTGTACGTCTTTTAAATCGGTGTTATTGAGTAAAGATTAATTGCTTTTCTTTCATCGATGATTTGCTTATGTCCGTGTCACACTGTCCCGATTTTTACGCCGATGGCAACACGAATATGGAAATTTTCAAAATCGGGACTGATCGTATCCAGATCGGGCTATTCGTAGTGCCATCTTTAACCATCGTAGAACCATCGACCACTTTTTCTGGCCTTCGAGGACAACTTCGGGAAGGGTTCTAAATTTTTTTAACATGTTAAAAAATCCCGAAGGTGCATCCGATGTTGAGGGTTCGTACTGAGTTCGTATCACCATCCTCACCATCGTAATGTCTCCGGGAATGCATCCTTGAACATCGTATTGCATTCGTGTTTCCATCGTTTCCATCGGGCAGTTTTGACATTACGATGTCTACACGAATGAATCACGAAGCTACCCGAAGGTCTTACGATGGCAACACGACTTCGTGAAGTCCTCGTAATCCCGTCGTGTTGCCATCGAATAAAAGTACGAAGGCGACAAGATGGAACTACGACGGCAATAAATCCAGCTAAATGCAAGTTAATTTTCGCGCTAAAATACATTTAAAGTGTCATGCGCGATATGCACTGGTCAGTCTAATACGACAGTTAAGAAAGACGTTCACAAAACATGGAGCTCATATCATATGATTCTATGAGAACAAGAAAGGCGACAGCGTTGCTTCTATTAATTCAAATGGAACAAGAAGATATAAAAAAGAAGATATGGTATGATTGCCAATGAGACAACCTTCCACAAAAGACCAAAATGACACAAACATTAACAACTATATATAGGTCACCGTACGGCCTGCAACAATGTGCAAAGCCTATACCGCAAAGGCCCCGATAAGACAATGTAAAACAATTCAAACGAGAAAACTAACGGCCTTATTTAATATGTAAAAAATGAACGAAAACCAAATATGTTACAAATAAACAAACGACAACCACTGATTTACTGGCTCCTGACTTGGGACAGGCACATACATAAATAATGTGGCGGGGTTAAATATGTTAGCGGGATCCCAACCCCCCCCCTAACCTGGGACAGTGGTATAACAGAAGCTATTACAGGCTCAGGATTTACTTTTACAAGTAAAATATTATTTTTGTCAATTTTTCATATCAAGTAACATAATGAAAATCATTATCGCGCCTCGTTCACCAACACTGCAGGTACACGTATATAGGGAAACCAACTTTTTCTTCATTATTCTGATTTTTTATGTATCGTCAGAGTTGTTGTCACACGAATGTTTACTTCATAACCATTTTGTTTTCTATATGTCATATTTTGCCGCATTTGTTGCTTTCCCCACATCCTTCCTTTTGTCTATATTGTTATGATATTCTCCTGGAAAGAGATTTTTTTTTAATAAAAGGGATCAACGAACCCATTACCTTACCTTTAAGATAGATCAGTAAACATGGGCATAATTATGAGAGATTATTCAGACTAGTGCACACATTTTACAGTTCAAACAAGGCAATGCCGAGCATGGCATCCCCTCGAATGTAACATGTTGGGGACAAATATGGACACTATATTTGTATATGACACATGCAGAACAATGCAGAAAATGGTAAATTGAATATGCATATTTGATACATAAACTATTTTTACCCTTTAAGCCCACGGTCTTTTTTGTCTTATGATTAAACCAGAAATTAAATGTACAATATAATATATATTCAATATTGAGCAAACAATTTAAAACGCGTGATGCCTTCGGCATATAATTTAAATGCATCGTAAGCTGTGCACGTCTTTTAGACATCTTCTGCCATCGCGCCATCATCGTAATCCATCATGCAGCCTTCGTAATCCATCGTGTAGCCTTCGTCATCCATCGTGTAGGCTTTGGCTGCGATATGAAGCTTGAATATCCGTCTTCGGTTAACCTTCGTATGTCCATCTTTTGTTATCGTATATAATTTCGGCACCATCGTATAGACTTCGTTATTCATCGTACTTGCTTCGGTCACTTTTTGGTTTTTTAACGAGATCGGGACCAACTTCGTACGAACTTACAATTTTTGCATTCGAGTGTCCATCGTATATAAAAATCGGGACAGTTTGACGCGGGCATTAGAGAAAGATGAACCGAGGAAGATGTTAGTACATAAATGTAAATTGATAAATAAACAGAAACAACGATTCTCTGTCAAATCTTAACCCCGCCCCCTTTTCCGACCAATTTAAATTCGATACCCAATTAGTCCCTTTAAAAAATAAATATACCAAAAATAGTTATGAATTTCATTGAGTCTAAAACTTATTCATTCGATTTCATTTATTTGAATATTCTTAAATACATTATTTCTGTTTTGGCAGAAACTACAAACAATCGTTGTTATCTGTTATGTCTTTAAAACACTGATTTAAGAGTTACATTGTGTACACAAAATAAAATAAAATTAATTTATGTCCTAGTTTATATTTTAAAAAAGGCAGGAAAACCTTTCTTTTTCATTAGGGGCCTCGTTTGCAAAGACGTTTAAGTAATGAGACAGTCAACAATAAAGGTTTGAGGGCGAACTCTGCCCGTGCAGGGGTTTTCGACTCAAATATTAATTTATAAGAACTTTCTGTTTTCCTATCAAATGTGTGTGGTTTTTTACGGGCACTCCGGCTCCTTCTACCATTAAAAACTGGGCGCCACGAAATTGCCGAAATGTGGTGCTTTTAATAATAAAACTTTGAATCTTGAATCTTTGAATCATAAAAAAAGTGTCGTTAAAACACCAACTATCAATTCATCATATCTTTCCTTATTTTTTGAAACTATGATGTTTACAGAAAGTGTTAAATTGATAAATTTTGTAACTTCAAGTCAGATGGCGGATTTGGTTTTTTTTTTTTTTTTTTTGGGGGGGGGGGGGCGAATGTGTTGTTCATCCTTGAATTGGACAACGTAACGTTTTTAGTCTCGCTTCAATCGTTGATATTTTTTAATTTTATAGAATACATGTAAAACCCCTATCAGAATCCAGGAAACGCCCCTAAATGTAAAAATAGATCTGAACTGTGCAGTATATCTGAGGTAGTTAATGCACACCTTAGCTGTTCATTATTCAGATTATAGCACAGAAAGAACAAAGAGATTTTACCCATGCCATATGCATATGTTAAGATATCGTTTTGCCGTTAACCTTGCTCAGTAATAAAAGCAATGAAGTCACACCAAAAACGTTTCCGACTCATGATCAATCGAGCAGATTTGGTTAACGACAAAATTTACCCCTGGAAATATTATTCAAGTATCATATGAATCCAGTCGTTGAGGTGCAAAATTTAAATTGATATGTTGATATTCCAATTTATGAATTGTAGGTTATGTTTTAATTGATGCAGAACGCTAAAAATGGGAGGTGACGAATATATGCCAACATGAAAGCATCCCAGAAACAAAAATTGCCAAGAGAAGAGGCATTTATTCAAACATTTCAAAATTGGTTTGGGTTTGAATGTTTGTCCTTTTTTGGGTTTCAATTGCAATTCTTTATATTTGAATATGTGCAAGTCCAATTGAGAAAATAATGCATGATATTTTTTATTTCCATGTCTATGTTGTAAGATTCTCAGCGTTTGGATTTGGTGCCGGCATGTTTCGTTGGCAATCATACCACATTTTCTTATTTTTATATTAAATATGTGTAGGTCCCTCAATATATCTCGTGTCGGATTTTAAAATTACCTAATCGTTATCATCAAAATAACGTTTAGATATCAAAGGAATAAACTCTAGTGATTTCATAATATCAAATATTTGAAAGCCGTTCCGTTTTTCGTTCTTTTCATAGTAAAATCGAAAAATGCTGTCAAGTTTGAATACGTTACAAGTAGCCCACACATTTCATATATGTCAACACTTTATCATTTTAAGTACCAGCATGACCAGTGGTTATCCCTTGTAATACATCTTTGGAACCTCTGCAAAATTCAACTAAGTAATTATACTTTTAATTTACTCACCAGTCGCCAGCATCACAGAAAAATAACCAACGCTAACTGTTAGTAATATGTGAATTAAATCCATTGGGTTCTCAATAAACAACGACTGACTTTTGTGGAATACATGTAACTTTGATGTATCCGGAAATAGTCTCTTTTGACGACAGGAAAAAGTAATCATTTATAAAATCGCTTTTCCGATTCTAAAACAAGTACCGAAACGTTTACTTGGTAAGGAAAACTTCCTTATTGTTATCATTAAGGGATGAGGCATTAAGATATATTTAAAAAGTTAAAATTAACTTTGTTAAATTTTTTTTGGACCTATAATCCTAAAAAAAATACTTTCAAAATTTTCTTAAGATTTAAATTACTTCAAAATCAAACTACCATAATCATGCCTTCTATGAACTATTTCTCAAATATTTATTTCTTTCTTATAATTTGTTGATTGATTTGTTGTGTTTAACGTCACTTTTAGCACTAATATGTTAATGTGCTACTAATATTTCGTGATGGTCAAATTTAGATGGTGGAGAGAGCCGGAATGCTCATAAAGACACATAAGGAATATTGCGGGGTTTAACCTGTTTGTGATCGCTTAAATCTCCCTTAACCTGGAACAGTGGTGTAACAGCACAACATGAGAACAAACTATCAAAAGCAGTTGAAAAAGGCTAGCATCATCAGATCGATACAAACAGGCCATGGCAGGGTATATATCAATCCCTAGTCCCTAAGAACAAAAAAGAACAGATATGAGAGTACTCGCAATTACTGACAGCTTGTTCAAAGTCAGTAACAACTTATAATAAGAAATCATGTGTATGAGACTTAAATATCAATCAGTACCCATCCAACATCCAATGGATTTAGTGTAAAGACGTCATGATTAGTAAGAGAAAATTAACAACATCACTGTACAATTTAGGATGTGCTGTTCCGTTTGAAATAAGTTTTCTTTAGGTACAGCCAATCTTTCATATAAAATATGTTTATTTATGGAAGAATATGTAAGTAAAGGTTTTGATTAATTTGTGGTAACGAAATCCCCCGACTTAATGATATCCTGTACTAGTAATACACATATTACGCTAATTTAAAACCGCGCTGAAGTACTTTCATTATTCATTTTTCATTATTCAACATTCAATATTGATTAATGAAATGGTTCACTATTTATTATTCAATGTTATGCGATGAATAATGAATAATGAAATAGTTCATGTTTCATTATTCAAGTTGAAGCGGTGAAAAGACAAATGAAACTTAAAAAGTTGACTGACACTATAGCTATATCTCGTATTTCTAAATTCGTCATTTTGGTGTTATCTTTGGTGAATATTCAAATTAATATAAGAAAATAAACCCGCTTGTAAATCTTTAATTTTATTTATCTATTTAGTTGCGGAGGATAAACTAGTTGGTTTTCCTAATTATTTTTAACAGAGATTGGATTACGTGGATAAATGTATGGACGATCTTAATACCAAAACATATATATCAAAAATTAAAATACTCTACGTTGCCTTTTTTTAATTTTCACTGGACCTTTGCTATTCTTCATCCTCTGATTATAGATATAACTGCCCCTAATAAATATTTATACATTAAATTCAAGCTTATTGATTGAGGAATACACTAATTATAAACGATATGTGTCGCAAAGACCATAAAAGGGGTTACAGAGAACCTAAATGCCAACATACGCGTGAAAATTAAGAAATAGACAATTTTGAATAATGAAATGGATGTTTTGACTGTTTTTACCCTTCAAAATGAAAAAAAAACATAGTCAATATGTTCAGAATCATCGACCATCGACTCTCGCTATAGCCTAAACAAGAGGCTCTCAAGAGCCTGAATCGCTCACCTTAATTTTTTGGGTTAAATCTCTCACCAATGATTATTTTGGCTTTTCAATTTATTTAAATGTTCTTTGAATCGTCCTATTTTCTTCAAAAGCAAAAAAAAAAATCATTTTCTCCTATGTTCTATTTTAGCCATAGGAGCTATGTTTCTTGACATACAAGGAAATGAAATATAAAATTTATACTAGATACTCTGAAACTCATTTAGCCTAAGTTTGGCTGAAATTGATACAGCAGTTTCAAAGGAGAAGATTTTTTAAAGTAAGTCAACATGATGAACAAATTGTGAAAAAAGTCTTTAAAGGGCAATAACTCCTTA
Source organism: Mytilus edulis (assembly GCA_019925275.1). Taxonomy (NCBI): domain Eukaryota; kingdom Metazoa; phylum Mollusca; class Bivalvia; order Mytilida; family Mytilidae; genus Mytilus; species Mytilus edulis. The sequence goes on from CM034352.1 coordinate 42,451,047, forward strand.
AGGGGTCAATTGACAATTTGGTCAAATTGACTTATTTGTAGATCTTACTTTGCTTAACATTTTTGCTATTAACAGTTTATCTGTATCTATAATAGTATTCAAGATAATAACCAAAAACTGCAAAATTTCTTTAAAATCATCAATTCAGGGGCATTATACCTGAAAAACCAGTTACCCAATTCGGCTGAAAATTTCAGGACAGGTAGACCTTGACCTAATAAATACTTTAACATCTTGTCTTATTTGCTTTAAATGCTGGAGTTTTTGAGATATAAGCCAAAAACTGCATTTTACCCTGTGATCTATTTTTAGCCATGACGGCCATGTTTTTTGAGGAAATAAAAAATAAAGCACAAACTTAATTTTATACACCCTACTGATCATTCAGTTGAAGTTTGGTTGAATTTAGTTGAGTACTTTAAGAGGAGAAGATTTTTTAAAGTTAGCAAATATGAAGCACAATTAAAAATTGTCATTAAAGGACAATTACCCCTTAAGGGGTCAATTGACAATTTTGGTCATATTAACTTTTTTGTAGATCTTACTTTGCTGATCATTTTTGCTGTTTACAGTTTATCTTTATCTATAATAATATTCAAGATAATGACCAAAAACTGCAAAATTTCCTTAAAATTACCAATTAAGTGGCAGCAACCCAACAATTGGTTGTTTGATTCATCTGGAAATTTCAGGGCTGATAGATATTGACCTAATGAACATTTTTACTCCATGTCAGATTTGCTCTAAATGCTTTCGTTTTTGAGATATAATCCAAAAACTGCATTTGACCCCTATGTTCTATTTTAAGTAACAGCGGCCATGTTTTTTGACGGATCAAAAATCAAAGCACATACTTTGTGCAGGATAATCTAAGGAACAATCATGCTAAGTTTTAACCAAATCCATTCAGTAGTTTCAGAGGAGAAGATTTTTAAAGTTAGCAAATATGCTGAACAAATTGTGAAAAATTGTCATTAAAGGACAATAACCCCTTAAGGGGTCAATTGACAATTTTGGTCATATTAACTTATTTGTAGATCTTACTTTGCTGATCATTTTTGCTGTTTACAGTTTATCTTTAACATTTTTACCCCATGTCAGATTTGCTCTAAATGCTTTCGTTTTTGAGATATAAGCCAAAAACTGCATTTGACCCCTATGTTCTATTTTAAGTAACGGCGGCCATGTTTTTTGACGGATCAAAAATCGAAGCGCACGTTTTGTGCGGAATATACTAAGGAACAATCATGTTAAGTTTCATTCAAATCCATTCAGTAGTTTCAGAGGAGAAGATGTTTGAAAAATTGTTAACGACGACAGACGACGACGACGGACGCCAAGTGATGAGAAAAGCTCACATGGCCTTTTAGGCCAGGTGAGCTAAAAAGAGACACGTGTATTAAAGTTATAGCACACCTACATTATGCCGTTTGTTCTTTGTTATTCAAAATAAAAGCGGACGGGTTACAGCTGTCTATTTCATCATTCAAAATAAGCCATTTCTTAATGTTCACGCGTATTTCGATATTTAGGTCCTTCGTTACTCCTGTAATATGTGTTGCTGAACATATTGACTATATACCTTTGGTCCATCTCTACATAAGCTTGGGATAATGGAATAAAAGGTAAATCAGTAATCAGGGGCTGAATGGTAACAGCAGTCCATTCCATTATTCAAAATATCCATTTCATTATTCAAAATTGGCAATTTCTTAATTTTCTCGCGTATTTTGGCATTTTGGTCCTCCATAAACCCTCTAATAGCCACTGCGGCACATATCGTTTCATGAAAGGTATATTTAATGAAATAAGATGTTGTTCTAGTTGATTTAATCTGTTAAGTTCTAGTGGAATATCTTCTAAAGCCAAGTTGAATTTGATGTATAGATATTTCTTTAAGTCAGGGGCTGACGGGTTGCAGCAGTCTATTCCATTATTCAAAATAAGCCATTTCTTAATGTTCACACGTATTTTGATATTTAGGTCCTTCGTTACTCCTGTAATATGCGTTGCTGAACATATTGACTATATACCTTTTGTTCACCTATACATAATCTTTTTAATGAGGTTTAAAGTATATCAGTAATTAGGGGCCGAAGGGTCACAGCAGTCTATTTCATTATTCAAAATTGGCTATTTCTTAATTTTCAAGTGTATTTTGGCATTTAAGTCCTCCGTAATCCCTCTAATGATCATTGTTGAACAATCGAATTGTTATATCTTTAATCAGTGGTTGAAGAATAGTAAAGGTCCAGTGAAAACGTAGACTACTTTAATTTTATATATATGTTTTGGTATTCAGGTCGTTCATACATTGAATTTAAGGAATTTCATGTTAAAAATAGTTAGAAAAAAACAATTTTAGTCTAGTTTATCCTCGAAATTAGAAAAATAAAACAAATTAACATCTAAAGAGTGTTTTTTTTTCTTTTTGATATTAATTTGAATATTTGTTAGTTAACACCAAAAGACGAATTTAGAAATACGGGATATAGCTATAGTGTCACAGTCAAATTGTTTATTTTTATTTCCCTATTCACCGCTTCACCTTGAATAATGAAACATAAATTATTTCATTATTCATTATTCATCACTTAACATTGAATTTTGAATAATGAAAAATGAATAATGGACGTACTTCAGCGTGGTGCGATAGCATGATATATTCAAGTTTGAAACTACTTTAGGATGATACATTGTACCTGTAGATTTACATTTACTATTCAATACAATACAAATAGTTTATCTATGTCTCACCATTAATATTACAAAACATAAAATAATACACGATTACATAAAATAATAAAGCGTATAAGCGCCACACATTTTTTTTTAATTTTTCTTCCTATCTTTGTGTATAACGCAAACCTTTGTTTTATCTTATTTCTTATTTCAAATTCAAAGAAAACCGCAGTTATTAATGGAGGAGGCTATATAAAAGGTTAGCGTTATTTCGCAAAGGTTTGCGTTATAACGTAAAGGTTTGCGTTATATCGCAAATGTTTGCGTTAAACGCTGGAGATGTTAGTTGCTGGGATTCTAATTCTTTTCCTTTTTTTTATTATCTCTAGCTTATTTCTGAGCTACTCTCCAGGATTTTTGGATCCTATTTTTTTTTGCGATCGGACATATTTGATATCAACATGATTTTCATAAAAATAAAAAATAAATCTATATCTAGATTATTTATAATCATAGTTTCCCCTATAGGCCAGAGATATGAATCGCGCCTAAATGGGTGGATATTGGATCAATTTCTATGAAATTAAATTTCTACGGGATTAGAAGATAATTTTGTGGAGGTGAGAACACAAGTCAGATTTAGTAGGTGACTGTGTTTTCCCCGGTCACTCCCCATGGTAGGTGGTGGTGTAACCGTGTTTAACTACCAGGGGTTTTATGACACTATGTCAACATAGGTCAGCTGATAGCAGTTGTGTATAGGTAATCGGTAGTGACCCTGGCGCCTCAACAAATATTATAAAATACTCTGTAACCAAAGTAATGCCACAAAGTAAAAATGTTTATTCTAGTCATGAAAATGTAAATAAAAGTTGGTGTAATATAATGTATGTTTAATTAAAATGATTGTTTTTGTATAAGTTGTAAAAGTTATAGATGAATAACACAGGATGGAATCTCTACACAAATGAGTATAATATACAGAAAATCTCTAGTATTTTAATTTTAGTATTTGTAAATTACAATTAACAACAGACAAAGAGAAACAACTCTAGATTAATTTTTAATCACTTTGGGATTAAAGGAAGGTGTCAGACCACCAATTAAAAATCCCTATCTGTTCAACCAAATTTTACAATTTTCACAGCTTTCTAAATTTATGTTACCTTAAATTTAACTTCATAGAAACCAGGTATATCCTAAATTGTACATGTATCAGCTTTCTACATGCCAATTTTCATCATACCTTTAAAGCCTTCTAACAAAATAACTGACCTGCGAACAGAGGTACTCCAAAAATAAGCCCTGGTTTTCTGGAAATCTTAAATTAGTATACTATGGAGCGCATTAATCCTCAATTTTTAATGCAAACTCATAGACAAGTAAATTTTGGCTCAAAATGGTCTAGATATATTTCTCTTTCAACAAAAGTTTCATTTCTGCAAATTTGTTGGTTAGTTTAAGTAAACAAGGACATCAAAAGAACTATTTTGTGTCAGAGTAGGGCTACGTTCTAAATTGGAGGGAGTTATTGGTGGTCTGACAGCGGAAGGACTTCAACAAAGTTTAGAGAATACGTCAGCAACTCTTGATCGTTGTTCTTCATCTTTTCGTTCAGTATTGATATAGGTTCTTCTATGAGTATTGCAATTAAATAATATTTTTATTATTTTATTATTTACTTACACAACACTTTACAAACTTCATTCAAATTTTAGAATTACATTAGTAGTCTCCTTTGTATTTTTGAACGTCATACTGTTGTGTTACAACACTTATGTATACAAGTCACATTACATGAAGATATGTGAAAGCAGTGAAAGTGCTACTAAATGTGATGATATGAAAACGTTCTTATCTTTTTTTTTTTCTTATATGTTACCATCATACGGATTTTACTAAACTTTTCGTCATATATATTTGGTTCTATTGACACCATCTTGTTTTTTATCCAAATGTGTTCGATTCGCTCGTGAATGTAACAATGTATTTGATTGTAATGAAAGAAATTTCTGTATTACTGAAAATGTTCAGGTATATCATTTCCCATCTTGTATAGTTATATGCTATACAAAGCACAACAACGACGTCGTTTTTACCTCGAAAGCTAACCACACCTTTTAACTGATTTATGTCAGATCTTTAAAGATGGCTTCTCTTTTATTTAATTTAGATATAATTGAGAATGGAAATGGGGAATGTGTCAAAGAGACAACAACCCGACCATAGAAAAAACAACAACAGAAGGCCACCAACAGGTCTTTAATGTAGCGAGAAATTCCCGCATCTGGAAGCGTCCTTCAGCTGGTCCCTATATACTACAATGTAGTTCAGTGATAATGAACGCCATACTAATTTCCAAATTGTACACAAGAAACTAAAATTAAAATAATACAAGACTAACAAAGGCCAGAGGCTCTTATAAGGTCTTTGGGTTAGAAATACACATTATTATTCTAAACCAATTTTTGGCATGATACGGGTCTCGTACATTTTCTGATAGTATGATTCTAAACCCCTTACAGGAGGAATTGTGCTTGATTGTAATACGATGGAGACATAGTCTTTCAATCAGAGTGGTTATTTCTGCAGGGATGTCAGTAACTGCTAATAGACCATTCTAGTTTATGTTAATCATTGGTTTTTGTCTAAGTTTCTTCTGTTACATTGTTTCACAATAGACTCAAACTTCTTCTAAACTGAGTTTACTGGGCGTATTGCTGGGTGGTTTTTTTTCAAATTGACTAGACGTATAGGGGATGTGATCTCACTAAACATGCTTAACCTCGTTGCATTTTTGCGTCTGTCCCAAGTCTGGAACCTCTGGCATTTGTTAGTCTTGTATGTTTTGTTTTTATTATGGTTGATCTATATGTTTCGGAGTTAAGTGTGAAGTCCATTTTTAATGAACAAGTATATATTTTTCCTGGTGCGGGATTGTCTCGCTGTGTTGTAGGCGCATTGGTTGCCTTTGGTCAGGTTGTTGTCTTTTTGACACGTTCCCGGTTTAAATTTTCAATTTTATATATATTCATTTTTGTTTTTTTTGGGGGGTTAAATTGTCGCGGTTAGGAAAGGAATAATAAAGTTTATGTTCCTTTTAATTCAAATAAAAACTACAAGAACTAAACAGTATTTGTGATATAAATCATTTAGTTTATAAAGCATTATTAAACAGTACAAGCAATTTCAACACCATATACTTTGAAGATACAAATACAGAGAAAGTGACAAACATAGAAATTAGGCTTAATTTACATACATTTATTTACAATACAGAGGTTTCAGTACAAGTAACATTTCAACCAGGATAACCATGGCACATGTATGTGATAATCTTTTTACATTAGGGTCTTCCCATGATGGGTTTTAAACTGATACATTATTCTTAGCGACAATATATTTATACATGTCAATTATAATCAAGGTAAAGTTTCAAACTGTCTTTAAAAAAAATAGCATGCAGATAATGGAATTCGCCTTCACTCTTTTCTGTCATTTATTTTCATCATAATTGTATCTCAATGGACATATTTAAAATTTGGGGTTGATTGTTTTTATATTTACATAAAATACTATTTTTATCTAGAACAAAGATATTTAAATAATATAAAATTCTAATTTGTCCTCAAACTATCTGTCCCTTACTGCTTTAAGAGATTTTGCATTTTCGTATACGAGAAGTGTTTACATTGGTCTTGTCATGAATCCCATCTCTGACGTATTTTAGCAAAAAATATCGATAACAAAACTTTAAGAAAGACGAAGTATACCAAAGAAATAATTAAACTAAAAAGTCGAAAAGGAACTAACAATGCCATGGCAAAAAAAAAAGGATAAAAAGGCAAATGTCATTTTTAGCCCACCTGGCCCAAAGGGCCAAGTGAGCTTTTCTCATCTCTTGGCGTCCTTCGTCCGTCGTCGTCCGGCTTTAATTAACTTTTACAAAAATCTTCAAATTTTAAAATTTAAACCAAACTTGGCCACAATCATTGGGGTATCTAGTTTAAAAAATGTGTCCGGTGACCCCGCCAACAAACCAAGATGGCCACAATGGCTAAAAATAGAACATAGGGGTAAAATGCAGTTTTTGGCTTATAATCCAAAAACCAAAGCATTGAGAGAAAATATGACATGGCGTAAAATTGTTTATCAGGTCATGATCTATCTGTCCTAAAATTTTCAGATGAATCGGACAACCAGTTAGTGGGTTGCTGCCCCTGAATTGGTAATTTTAAGGAAATTTTACTGTTTTTGGTTATTATCTTTAATATTATTTTAGATAGAGATAAACTGTAAACAGCAATAATGTTCAGCAAAGTAAGATTTACAAATAAGTCAACATAATTGAAATGGTCAGTTGACCCCTTTAGGAGTTATTGCCCTTTATAGTCAATTTTTAACCATTTGTCGTAAATCTTAGTATTTTTTTACAAAAATCTTCTCCTCTATAACTACTGGGCCAAATTAATCCAAACTTGGCAACAATCATCTCTGGGGTATTTAGTTGAAAAAATGTGTCACGTGACCCGTCCATCCAACCAAGATGGCCGCCACGGCTAAAAATAGAACATAGGGGTAAAATACAGTTTTTGGCTTATAATCCAAAAACCAAAGCATTTAGAGCAAATCTGACCCGGGATACAGTAGTTTATCAGGTCAAGATCTATCGACCCTGAAATGTTCAGATGAATTGGACAAGCCGTTGCTGAGTTGCTGCCCCTGAATTGGTAATTTTAATGAAATATTTCTGTTTTTGGTTATTATCTTGAATATTATTATAGATAGAGATAAACTGTAAACAGCAATAATGTTCAGCAAATTAAGATTTACAAATAAGTCAACATGACCGAAATGGTCGATTGACCCCCTAAGGAGTTATTGTCCTTTATAGTCAATTTTTAACAATTTTCATAAAATTTGTAAATTTTTACTAACATTTTCCACTGAAACTACTGGGCCAAGTTCATTATAGATAGAGATAATTGTTAATTGCAAGAATTTTCAGTAAAGTAAGATGTACAAACACACCACCATCACCAAAAACACAATTTTGTCATGAATCCATCTGTGTCCTTTGTTGAATATTCACATAGACCAAGGTGAGCGACACAGGCTCTTTAGAGCCTCTAGTTAAATTATGTACAGTGCTGCAAGAAACCGTTCAAATCACTTGGCCAATTTATCCTTGAAATTGTACTTCGTCCGCCATAATCCCATTCCAAACATGCCTTTTATTTGAATTATATTTTATGCATCTGTCTATTATGATTTCGTTTTCCTTTGTAATCATCTACGAATAAATAATTGACAGACAGACACGATTGGTCAACGTTAACAATAATTCGGATTCAGCGACTAAAAATGTGTACGTATACATCACAGACATACAATACACCTGACTTAAAATTCAAAAACAAAAATACAAATGAATCTGTAAACATGGTAAAGAACGCCAACCAAAAAAGGATACATGCATGTAAGGTAGTTATAGGTTAGAGTGTTAGGCATGATACATTATTTAGATTACACCAGCAAAACTCATTATTTACATAAACTTCAATTGGTTATACTTAAAAAAATCAATGAAGAATGATTACATCATGTGATACGTACATTGAGAGTTAGTGACAGCATTTTATATTAGGTTCACTCTTACAATTTACATGTAGTAAAATGTACATTAGATATCATCATAACTTAAGTTATAACATTCACGCGTTTCCATTGTGATGTTCTGGACAATTAGAAAATTGGTTTGTAGTAGAAAACTACATATTTTAAAGCAACACTGAAATATGCAAACATAAACTTAGACGTTTTAATGACATTTTTAATTGAGACATTAGTAAAATTTTGAAAAAAAAAATGTGAAACATTACAGTGTTTGCTTTTTTAGGTAGATAATATCAATTCTTTTATAATTATTTTTTGTGAACAATTATAGCTATGCAACAGTTTACACATTTCAGTAGTTGTTTTGAAACAAAGTATTAGCTGAACTTTTTAAAAACGATTCTTTTAGGAAAATTCTATACACATAAATATAGCATAACGTACAAAAATCACTAACATGAAAGGTTTAAACGATATTAGAGAGAGAAATAAAATTAAAAATTATAGAAAACCAGCAACCGAGCCAAATCTTTATGTAAGCATACATCCACTGACTCCTCTTTTCATGACCTAAAAATATATTTTGATTTCCATTGAACATTACTCCAATAGAAAAAAACTTTAAATAATATTTGCAATCATTTACATGTAATCTCCATATGCATTATATGTTTGTACTGGAATAAATGCTATACCTGTGTTACGAATTTACAGTTTAAGAAGGTTATAATATTTCTACAGTTGTATATTTTTCGAAACTTCTTTGAATTTTCCATTTGATCTCTTTATCATTGAAAACGGCATTACAAATCACCCCTTTATCCTTGGTTGCTATCAGACCCTTTAATTGTTGCTAGGGTGCTCTCTTCGAGGTCCGCGTTCGCAGTATAAATAGTGGGTAGCTATTCAGTTTAAATATTCATTTGTACCGAAGACAGCAGACAGTAAACATCGGAAATGTTGGAAAGGAAGTAGTTAATTGCAGGCAGTCGGTTAGGTTTAAGTGAAGTGTAGTGCTTTGAACCTACGGACAGAATATAGAAAAGCTGAGACTGTTGGTTCGGTACAGATTGTCCAAACAGGGCTGGTGCTAAGGTTTTGCGTCTCACATCTCTCACTATTGCAGTGAGTGTTTGCTGACATACCATGCCTTAGTGCTGTCCTGTTGTTCAGACAGTTATAGACATGTTTATTTAATAAAGTTTCATACGAAAGTTTTACAACAGTTGGAATAGTTTCCATATATTCGTTTTGATAGGTTTCAGCCCGTTTAATACATTTCGGTTCAGCCCCGTTTCAAACATTTTGGTGTCAGACCAGTTCCAAAGATTAAGGTTTTATACAATAGTTCCAAACCGTCTAACCAGTTTCATATACACATTTAGGTTTCTGACCAATTCCATACATTAAGGTTTCAGACTACAGTTTCAAACAGTAGGACTGAAAAGGTTTTAAACAGTTTAAATTCAACAGGTTCGGGTTAGGTTGATAGGTGTTGAAATTCGTTTTATGTAGTATAGTATTTGATTCATATTTGATTGTGATAGTGTAAACTTTTTATTGACTTTAGAACTTTTGAATTGCTTTTCAAATCCCAGGAAACGGGTACGAACCCTCGGATAAAAATATCTAAACGTCCCCGCCCGGTTACACGTTACACCTGTAATATGTGGTTTGAAGGTACTGTACATGGACTGTCTTCAAAATCAAAACGTTTAATCTATTAAGCCTCGGTCACACCTTACCTGATAGCACGAACGGACTCATAACGGATGAAAATGAAAGTTTTCCGTTAACAAAATTGTTATCCGTTGGGAGTCCGTTGAAGTATTGACCAAATAAAACGGACGCGTAACGAATGCATAACGGATTCGCACCGGATTTGCAACGTACGAGAAACGAAAACGTACCGGACAGATCGGATGTCGAACGTACATCCAACGGACGAGTACCGCATAAAACGGACACCTAACGGAAGCGTACCGGATAAAACGGATGAACAAAAAATACAGAAAAAATAAAGGCGACAATAATGAGACAAGTCGCATTAATATTCGAAATTGTTCTGTGTAACTGGTTTTAGTTTGTTCTTGAAAATGCCACTAATGGGTAGTGTCTGGTATAACTGCTTGATTGTGAAGACGTGACCCGATACTCTAAGATCGATTATGAATAATAAGAATTTATAAATCTAATTGGAATTTCTGAAGCGAGATTTTCAATTTCCATTTATCCGTTTCAGATCCGTTCATCATCCGTTTTATCCGTTAGACGTCCGTTAGAAGTGTGTTGGTGAATTTATCTACCAGACCTCCAACGGATGTATAACGGACACGTAACGGATAATACAAAATGAAAACGAAACGGACGAGTATCGTACAAAACGGATGACTACCGGACGTTCAACGGACATTTCATCCTTTCGACGTCCGTTCAAAGTTCTGCACATGGTCAAAAATTTCCAACGGACAAAACGGATGTCGACGGATAAAGCATACGCTAAACGGACATGCAACGGATATGGACGGACGTCTAACGGGCATGAAAAAAAAGTAATCCCTTAGTCATCCTTTCGAGCTATCCGTTAAGGTGTGACCGAGGCTTATAGGTACTGTTCTTAGAATAAGTTAAGTTTAACTTTTTGTAGCTGTGAAGTTGGAATAAAAAAAATAACTAGAGACTAGAAAGAGCAGGTTGCTTGATGCGTCTGAATACATCAGGGCAGATAGATCTTGACCTAATGAACAAATTTATCCCAATTAAATTTACTCTAATGCTTTAGTTTCAGAGATTAAGCAAAACTGCATTTTATTCCCAATTTCTATTTTTATCCATTGCCGCTATCTTGGTTGATGGGCGGGCTGATCAGATACAGGTTTTACCCTTCCGGAGCACCTGAGATCACCCCTAGTTTTTGGTGGGGTTCGTGTTGTTTATTCTTTAGTGTTCTATGTTGTGTCGTGTGTACCATTGTTTTTCTGTTTTTCTTTTTCATTTTTAACCTTGGCGATGTCAGTTTGTTTTAGATTTATGAGTTTGGCTATCCCTTTGGTATCTTTCGTCCCTCTTTTAAAACTGAATAACCTAGTAATAATTTAGGCAGTTTGGTTTATGTTGGCCAAGTAGTTTGAGAGGAGAAGATTTTTGTTAAAGATTAAACAAAATACAAAAAATTGTAAAAAATATACTTTAAAGACAACTCTTTATTTGGTCATTTGATAATTTTTGTCATGATAACTTTATAGTAGATTATACTTTGTTGAACAATTTTGACATTACTAATTATCTCTATCTATCATAGTATTCTTAAAAATAACAAAGAACTGCAAAATTTTCCTTACATTACCAGTTCAGAGGCAGCAACCCAACAACAGGTTCAGGGCAGATAGATCTTGACCTATTGAACATTTTTATTCCCGGCAGATTTGTTGTAAATGCTTTAACTTTAGACATATTAGCCAAAAACGATAGTTTACCTCCTGTTCTTTTTTCAGCCATGGCGGCCATCTTGTCTGATGAACATCAGATACATTTTAAACAAGAAACCCTAAGAATAATTTAGGCCAAGTTTGCTTGTATTTGGCCCCAGAAGTTTCAGAGGAGAACAAGTTTGTAAAGTTAATGAACGACGGACTTTGAAATTAGTATGGCGTTCATTATCACTGAACTAGTATATATTTGTTTAGGGGCCAGTTGAAGGACGCCTCCGGGTGCGGGAATTTCTCACTACATTGAAGACCTGTTGGAATCCTTCTGTTGTTGTGTTTTTTTTCTACGATCGGGTTGTTGTCTCTTTGACACATTCCCCATTTCCATTCTCATTTTTAATTAGGTTTTGTTATTTAAGAAATAATTCTTCCATGTCATGGTCTGCGTTCTTTTTAACATGGGTAGCCATTATATTTGTCGATATTTTACACTGGGCGGTGGCGAGATGTAAACTATAGTCAGATTTAATGCTTTCCCATGTTTAAATGGTCATAGACATATGACATGAAGGATTTTTTTCGATTCATAGCAACATAGGGTAATTTTATATGTCGCAGCGTACAAAAATACATTACAATTCCTAGATAAACGACTTTCATTTAAAGTTTTTCCTTTTTTTTTGTTATGTTATTTTTTTCAAATTTTAGGCTGTTCCCGTTTGCTCCTCATGCAGTATGTTATAAATTTCATTTTTATATCTAATAATTTAAAAACTAATTGCAAGGTTAAATTTAACATATATACATATATGTTGTTTGAATAACAATGTAGAATAAATTCTATGTGAGCAGTTAAAATGTATTTTTTTCATTAGAATATCAATGAAAATAACAAGACTGTAAACACTAAGTTTGTTCGTAGGTGTCAAATATAGTTTGTGCTTATTATAACCCGCCTTTGTTACAAAGCGAAATGAAGACGTCGTATTAGCATAATAGTTTTACTGAAACAACAATTTTCTTGGCAAAGGGTGGTGAATCGTAAGTGCGACTGGTCTAACCCGATTACATGTTTGTTTGTACCCTGCATTCAAGCCATCTAGACTATGTATTTTTTTGCAATTCGTGTCTTTGTGGTTGGTGTGTTATTTGTTTTGGTTGTTTCGTGCTTTTTATAATTCAAAGACACTAGACCTATCATTTGAGAAGCCGGTCTCGCCTTCCGTCAACATCAAACTCATCTCGAATCAAACAGTTGGACGTACGAAATTGAAAATGTATTATTTCCATTGGATGAACAAATCAAATATGATTATTTGAAATTCATGAAAGAGAAACGTTGTGTATTGTATTTTGAAACATAAGATGCGCTCACGGCTTAAACAAGTGTTTTTAATGGAGAATCAATAATTACACGAAAACCACAATTACTGCTAGGATCTAAAAGCCTGGTTTTGGTGATTTATCAATTTCCACTAAAATGTCTATGTTTGTTTTAATCTTAAACATATGGTTAAGTATTACGTATTTTATATTTCTTCTGCAATTTGACAATAGAGCCAAATCTATTCCCTTTCATGTTCACCAGATAACATTTCAATTGAATAAAAACGAAAATGTAAAACATGAAGAATGCGGTTTATGAACATGAATGCAAGATAAGTCATATACCAAAGAACAGTGTTAGTTATGTTGTATTCTGAAAGTCTCTTCTATAAATGTTTTTCGAAGCAAATAATGTCTTACCCGTCTTCAATGCTCTGGTAAGTATCCACATCAGGTGCTATTCCACACTCGTCATATGTATCAGTACTGTTAATATTCAAATATAATGAATGTGTTTAAATTTTGAAGAAAAATATCCGAAAAGTAGAAAGAAGATAATAAGGTAAAGAAAATAGATTTCGTGCAATACATGCCAAATTAGTGTATAAGTTTTGAAAACAAATTTCAATCCGAATAGTGTAATTCAGAGGTATTTGATGGTTGCTCTATGTCGTATTGGGGTGTTTTTCTATTATTTTGTCATAAATCAGGCCATTTGATTTTTCGTTTGCATGTTTCTCATTCTGTTATGTCAGTGCCTGTCATAGTTGACGATGCGGTTTGAGATTTTGTCATTGCCAAAGGATGTACGGTCCCCAAAAGTTACTTAAACTGATATCCTTTATTCTTGAATTAGGGATGTTATTTGATTGAAGGGTGTTAGCATACATAATCGTTGTAAACTTCAAAATATGAAAAAAGAAACGCTACTAACAAACATTATATTAAAATTTTGAATGCTAGAAAAATCTACTCGAACCTTCGAAACTTTGTTACTGTTTTATTTCAAATGGTTAATTATTAAGAATCATGATATTTGTATCCCACGTGAATTCAGTTCATTTGCGATTAAATAAAAAAAAACGGAATCTCATGTCAGAATACCTGGCATATAATATTATATTCAGCAAAACTTTTGGTATTGCATGTCGTCAATGCTCTTCAACTTCGTATTCTCTTGAATTTTTATTTCAATATTTTTTCCGAGCTTCACTGATGAGTCTTTTGTAGATGAAATCCCGAAAGGTTTTGCCAAATTAAGAAAATGTAATATATTCCAGGACTAGGAAATGCTAAGTATTTAGTAAAATTTAAAATATTGTTACTCTATCTACCAAAAGTTTGCGAAATTTACGTTAGTGCTTTCAAACTATTTTGATCAGATGATTAAAATATCTTTAAACCGATTCAAAATTTCAGCATGAATATGGGAAATTTATTCGTTCACAAATCATGATATGGAGGTACGGTCAAATGTGAACATTGTCATAATTACCTTGGCTCTTGAAGAGGTCGTGATTCTGTAAATTGAAATTGAATCATGTTTATAGATATATTTCTTATCTTATTTTGTTCTACGCAAAGTGTAAGACTTGTGAAGGAAATGGCACATACATTATTTATGTATGTGCCTGTCCCAAGTCAGGAGCCTGTAATTCAGTGGTTGTCGTTTGTTTATGTGTTACAAATTTGTTTTTCGTTCATTTTGTTTACATAAATAAGGCCGTTAGTTATCTTGTTTGAATTGTTTTACATTGTCTTATCGGGGCCTTTTATAGCTGACTTTGCGGTATGGGCTTTTCTCATTGTTGAAGGCCGTACGGTGACCTATAGTTGTTAATGTCTGTGTCATTTTGGTCTTTTGTGGATAGTTGTCTCATTGGCAATCATACCACATCTTCTTTTTTATGATGTATGTATAAAATACTAAATTGGGTTCTAACTGGTGCTTTCTCGTATGACTGTATAACATCTTCTGACAAGCGAATGCTGGACTATGGAAGAAACATAGAATAATAAGTCATGTGCGAAAAAGATAAGTATTGCATGTCTAATGTCGTTACATATTCGGCAAATCAAATACGAAAACTTTTAACTAATCATTTATTAAAGGTTTCAATGTGAGGCCTGTTGCAAATGTTCTCTCAACAAACAGTCAATACAGCAGTTTTGAACTGACGACATTATGTTTCATTTGTTTTTATCGTGAACTCAATATTTAGCTATGATTTTGTTTATTAAAACGCACATACCCGGCTGAGACTGCAACGTAGAATATGGTTCTGCAAATACCGGATTGCTTCTTTGTACCTCTATATATCCATCAGATCTAAAGAAACGAAAAGTTTTTTTAAGAAATATTGTAGAAATTAAATTTACCAAAGAACATTTCGCTTTAACACATTCTTGTTAACTTATAACTGTTAAATATGATGTTTCACAAATAATTCATAAACCAGATCGTTATTGTCGGTCACAATCGATATTATGCATGCTATATGGTATTTTGTCAGCATTATTGCAGAGCTATAACAGTTTGTTTATCAATATAACTATTGTACAACTAATGTTGTTATGCAAGTGGTATTTTTCTATCTTTAAGTTGACTGTTTTTCGTTTTTTTTTTATAATTTCCTAAGAGATACAAAATAACGTATGCACCTGATTAAAACGAGACTGAATAGACTTAAGAGATATAAAAGCTCATAGGTCGAAGACCAAAAGCTCATAGGTCGAAGACCAACTGAAAACATCAAGGCACCCGTTCCCTAAAAACAAATCGACAAAATGACACAAACAAAACACTGCTTACATCTACTATCCTTTCCGAAGCACCTGATGTTTCCTTAGTTTTAGTGGGTTCATGTTTCTCTGTTTTAAAGGAGTAGGTTCAGTAAGACCCCTTTTAGTCCCAAAATATAGCAGTTTTACAAAATTGTTAAAATGTATACTTTTAGTTATTTTTTGGACAATACAATGCTTCTGCTAAATAAATATGGACTGTGTTTGACAATACAATGCATATATATCGGGTACTAACATCATCATGATCATTAACTCATGCTAAATTACTAACATCTTCACAATGCATTTTAGTTATATTTTAGACGGTTTCCGTCTTAAATGAAAATGACAAAATCAAATGAAAAAAGACATCAAACGAATGAACAACAACTGACAAATGTAGGAAATGGTGGATTGAACCTGGTTTGATAGCGCTAAACCTCTCACTTGTATGACAGGCGCATCAAATTTCATTATATTTAAAACGATGCGTGAACAAAACTGACATAATAGGTTAAATAGTTAAAATATGGATACAGCAGTCATCACTGGGTCAATTTTTTATGATTTAACTCTTTGCGAGACCTCTATTAGATTTTGATAAAGATATTTTTTTATTATCATACTGAACAAACGTTGATCGTTTGTTTCTAATGTGGTAGGGCAGTATACGTATCGGTTGTGAATATAGACTGTTACATAATTGCTTCATGATACATACTCCTTTGGTATGACGTTCTTGGATTTCAACCCTGAAATATAAATATTTTTTAGTTTAAGTTTCTGCTAAACTTTTATAATTTCAAATAGAAAGGGCCGCACCTATTTAATGTGTGACTATCAACTATAAAACAAAAGCTAATGGTAATATTATTAAAAACGACCACAAGGCATTTTATAATACAGAAAAAACTATCATCAAATACCTTTGGTCTAAGATAGACAGAAAATATCATGACAGACAAACTAGGTCAACAACACAGGACCCATACATGTAACCTTACGATTGACAAAAAGGAACAAGATTCCACACTTTAAGTGTATTCAAGGGGGTCAGAAAAATAAGCAGTCTTCTTTGGACTAAATTTACCCACCGTGTTGTTCCTAACATGTTACAATTAGGTGACAAATGTTATGCAATGATGTCAAATACAAGAAGCAGTCAAATCGTGTATATTGGTAAAAAAATGCTACTACTTTTTGCGTAATATATATTCTTTGTCAGATGCGATGTGTAAAGAAAAATAATTTAGTTGATGAACATACAAATATTAAGCAATACAAGAAGTTAGGTCGACACTTTACGATATTCCCGTGCTTGCATTTCCTATCATGATTTTCTTGATAGAGGGCTACTGCTCACAAGGAAGCTATTAAACCAAGAGTTCTAAATGGTGAAGTTGAATTCATCCCTTCGTAAATTTTACGGACGCCATCACGAGTTGGTTGACCTTTATGGAATAACCGTTTCACAAATGATATCGGATATGTTCCTTACGTCGTAACTACAATCCCCTTCCCTTTCATGAATTTGACCTACCGAATTAGACTATTTACCGGATTTGTAATCACATAAGCAACACGACGGGTACCGCATGTGGAGCAGGATCTGCCTACCCTTCCGGAGCACCTGAGATCACCCCTAGTTTTTGATGGGGTTCGTGTTGTTTATTCTTTAGTTTTCTATGTTGTGTCATGTGTACTATTGTTTTTTCTGTTTGTCTTTTTCATTTTAGCCATGGCGTTGTCAGTTTGTTTTAGATTTACGAGTTTGACTGTCCCTTTGGTATCTTTCGTCCCTCTTTTATGATGCTTATGAATATTTCACTGGGTTGTTTTTCCATGAATTATGCCAAAGTAAAGGTAAATGTATTGGATGAATAAAATAAAAGGACATTGTTTAGTACTGTTTTTTATTTTCAGGATGCTATTGTTCATATGTATCGTCGTACACCAAACATCTCTTTTGATTTAAATATTGCATTAAAAACTTATAAAGTCTGGATTAAAGATCTGTGTCGTCTTTTTATTTTATTTCTCTGAAATATTCATTTTGTATCCATTGTGTTGAGTGTTGAACTTCAATTACAAACGTAAGTGCTAATATTTTATCTCTGATTTACAGTATATGATACAAAGGGGACCAAAGATATCAAAAGTAAATTCCATATGCAGCTCAAAACGCTTTTATCAATTTCTAAAAATAATTTGAATAATACCTTTATGATATAAATACTAATTTTCAACTAGATATCTCCAAATATAAATTATACTTAAAAAAAAAACTCAGGGTTATAATAAAAAAAATAACTAGTTCTTACTCGAAGTTAAATTTCGACTTTTTTTAAAGATATATAGTAAATTTGCGTGTCAATTAACTTATTTTTGATATTGGTATCACCTTGAAATAAGCAAACATTCTTGGGGGAATTTCAAATGCAATACAATGTCCTCTTTTACATGTATTATATTAAATGAGTTAACTCTTTTAAGGGAAACATATTTAATTGTGAATGATGCAGTTGTGATGTCCATCCCATCATCAATTGTATATCAATACGTATATTCATGTCAACACCGAAGTGTTGACTACTGGGCTGGTGATACCCTCGGGTACGAAACGTCCACCAGCAGTGACACCAACCCAGTGGTGTACATAGTTATCAAAGGTACCAGGATTATAATTTAGTAAGCCAGACGCGTGTTTCGTCTCCATAAGACTCACAAGTGACGCTCATATCAAAATATTTGTTAAGCCAAACAAGTAAAAAGTTGAAGAGCATTGAGGATCCCAAATTCCAAAAAGTTTTGCCAAAGACTGCTAAGGTAACCTATGCCTGGGATAAGAAAATCCTTAGTTTCTCGAAAAATTCAAAGTTTTGTTAACAGGAAATTTTTAAAAATTACCACATTATTGATATTCATGTCAACACCGAAGTGTTGACTACTGGGCTGGTGATACCCTCTGGGACGAAACGCCCACCAGCAGTGGCATCAACCCAGTGGTGTAAATAGTTATCAAAGGTACTAGGATTATAAGTTAGTAAAAATTACCACATTATTGATATTCATGTCAACACCGAAGTGTTGACTACCGTGCTGGTGATACCCTCGGGGACGAAACGTCCACCAGCAGTGGCATCAACCCAGTGGTGTAAATATGTAAGATATTACATTTTTAGATACATTAATTATCTTTTGGGGTAAGGCCATCTTAGGAAATATATATGTAATATATATGTTGTGCTGTATGATCTTATAACGTATCGATTGGGGTTGATTGAAGATAGGAAATTTTGGCAAAATACAGTCTGTGCATTTATTGTAGCAGATGCTTATCATGTTGTGACGCCAGATCCCGATCTATTCAAAGTTGATATTTCCATGATTTTTGATTGTATATTCAACATAAATTCACGAGTTTGAACATCGTTTATACATAACTATCAGTGCTTCTTATTATTCAGAAAAAGACTACAGTTTGCACTCCGTCTATTATTTTGAACAAAAACTTCAAAATTATAATTTTCAAGGATGCTGTTACCTTTTTAATTTGTTGACCTAAACCTTGTTTAATGTTTACATGTTTAGATGCTAAACCGAGAAATTTGATTTCTTATATAGAAATACTCTCTACGGTAAGTAAAATTATATAAGTATAACTCACGATTTCGAATCAAGAAAACTGATGCTGCAACTAAAGCTGCCAAGCCAACCACTAAAGTTGCTATTCCAGCTGTTCGCCAATTTTCTACTTGGTATGCTATGCGATTAGTAATAAACAATTATATAGATCTATTGAAATGAAAAGTATAGCGAAAGTAACACAATTGTCTGTTAAATATTATTAATCTTTAAACAATTCTATAAGTATAGAATTAATTTTCATATCGTGTTTTCAGTATGACTTTATAATGTTTATATTCTTTTTATTTCGATGATCTGAAAACATAGAAAATAAATGCGGTTTTTCTTTTTTTATTTTCGCGCTTCATGAAAATAATTAGGGTAATGTTATAATTATTTCTAATACATTTAATAAAACGTAATTCAACTATAAAGTACTTTTTCAAATGAGTGTAATCGTTTCGATATATAATATTAAAATACCTGGAAAAGTTTTCATGGTAAAATTTATAATCTTTTTCACTTTAATTTTCAAGACATTTAAGACTGAAATGTTTATTCTAGAGAATTTATCATCTGAGATTTATATCAGGTTATTCCAAAAATATATATACAGGTTACAGTTGTTATATTACTTAACAAATTCCGAACAGAAACACTCATTTTGATCTAAACAGCTGTAAAAGACAGAAAAATAAATTCGTAAGCCATTTACAGTCTTTCGGTGACTTTTCAGACTTATCCACTGCGGTAATATGGGTAAGTTAAGAAAATATGCTTGCTGCCATTTTGGATTTAGCCAGTCTATGTGCGACTATTCAGTAGTTTTCATTTACCTGTAGAAAACAAAATACGATTTTGTCTGAAAGGAAATGACGAGGAAAATTGGCAGTTAATTAAAACAAGTGTTATAGTTCCTATCTAGAAACCATGTTAGTAGTCGGTTGTAACTTTTTTAGAAAATTGGCTTTATAGTAATATATTTTTTGTTGTTTTAACATGATGTCTTAATTTAAATATAAGGGGCTTGACCATTACAGTACTACGCATTGTAACGTCATGTAGTGGTTGGTTTATGATACCGTATTGCTGTATCATTTGCGTTTTTTTGCGTCTCAACATTTCGAATTACAATTTTGAAGTATTCTCCTTATTTATCTACTTAATTGACCAGCATTCAGCATTACTATATGCATCTAATGTAGAAAAAAAAATCATATCCTTGAATGGAATGTTCATATGCAGTGCTATTTTTTTTTCAGAGGTCAAAATATAGGTCTATGCGGTATAGATTCCACATCTATATGCCACGAACTTCTAAGAGTTTAAACAAACACTGAATTTCTTAACTACCCCTACCTAGGCTGTAGGGTTACCACAGATTTCAATATAAACAATATTTACATGTACATTTACTGGTAACATTCCCAAATTCGGTAATATATATATCTATGAGATGCAAGCTACAGATCAGAACTTGGAACCAGTATATAAACAAAATAAATTATCTACGAATATTATATTTCTCCCCCAAAAGAGGCGTTGTTTGAAAAACGGCTCTATTTACAAAGCGCAACCTGTAATAATGGTATTTCATTTACTTATACTTTTCTTAAACTTCGTAGTCTATACGAAGATTTAAAGTATTTCCAAAATCATTGCATATCCTTGTTGATCAACATACATAACCTTTGATAAACAACATGACGTCATTACATTCGGTTGTAAATCTGTTTTATAAAAAATAATTAATTATGCTTTTTTATCTTACCATCATCTGTTAAACATTCCATAGTCTCAGATCTCAGTTGTCCTAGTATGCTAACAGACAGCACAGTGAAGTGATATCTTCTATCTGGATATAACCCATCAACTACATATACCATATGTTGATATGTATTATTGTAGAGAATTTTGTTAGATGACCCATTATTAGTTTTCATATCTGTATATTTTACATAGAAATCCTCGTAGAACCCTCCGATTAAATCGGGTATCCAAATAACAGTTGCCGTTGTGCTTTTGCATACCACGTAGACATTAGACGGTGATATGAATTGTCCTTTGAAATAAAAGTGTAGCATACTAAGTCATTAAACCAGAAACATTCAAGAAACTTGCAATCCATGCAATTTGAAATTGTAGTTAATTATGTTGGTGAATGAGGACAGGAACTCTGATTTTATTAGGAATACAGTAGAGTAAGATATGTTTCGTCTGTCGTATTATAGAAAGGACTGACATTGTGTTAACATACTTCTCATCGCCTGTTTAGTGACATAATATCGATAACACAGGAATATATCATAACAAATATGAAAGTCAGTATATATATATATATATATATGTTGGATAACATATATCTTGCATCACTTTTAACATTAAGGATGTTCGCATATCTTGTTTTTGACTGTCAGATATTCAGTTTTTATCAATAATGTAACATTTAAAGATTGTGCCCGATACTTATACCTTTCTTTGAATAATGTGATTTTATATAGTTTAAAAAGCTGTTAATCTTGGTTATTTTTTCATAGTTTTTAAACGGAAAAAGGTTTCAATGTTAAATGTATGAATAATCTCCAATTACAAGACAAATCTTCAAAAAAACAAACACGGATCTTTCACTTGTTATTGCTTATTTAGTTCAGTAATGTATATTCTGACAATTTGTAACTGTCTTTTAACAAATATTTTATTTTTGGAACAAAGCAGCAAACTCACTTCAATGACATCTTATTCTTACTATCGTGTTGTCTGATCTATTAATAGCAATTCGAATCCTTCATCATAAGTGTCGTTGACTTTTATCAAAGTCTTGAATATTTTTCTGATGAATATCAATAAAATATGAACATATAAGATAGGAGAAGGCGGTTTTAAGTTTAACAGAAAAAGTTTAAATCTTAAATTAGCTTGTTGTCTTGTATTTATTTTCAAGTGTAAATACTTTTTTCAAGTTATTTCTGAACTTAGTTTAGGAGTAAATAGATTGTTATGTTATAAAATTATACATAGTTACAATAAGTAGACTTTGCTGCAGAAATAAATTTAACGAGATATTTGAATTTGAGGATAATGCTTTATAATATTTGAATTTGAGGATAAATAGATATAGGAAGATGTGGTGTGAGTGCAATGAGTCAACTCTCCATCCAAATAACAATTTTAAAAAGTACACCATTATAGATCAATGTACGGCCTTCAACACGGAGCCTTGGCTCACACCGAACAACACGCTATAAAGGGCCCCAAAAATCTAAAATATCTAGATGATCTATTGATTAATGTTAAAAGTCAAAGACGTTTGGCCAGACAGATTGAACAGAAATGTTCTGAACGACGTGATTATCATTATGTAGCTAAAGATAATGCATTGACATCATTTTGTACTATTTTTTCGAAGAAATGCTATGCACAAATATTAAAAAATGGAGAATGTGTCTTCTGAATGCCTCCACTCAAGCTTGCTAATACGTTTGAAGAGCATTTGATTTTAATGCTGGATTATATATATATAAAGTTCTCCTGTTTGAGTCTGAGCATGCATTGTTGTAATATTATTATTCCTCTACGCCATCTTATGGTACGTTCATGCACAGTCTATTATTTGAAATAAAACTGGTAAGCATATGTTTACTTATTTATTTGATATTATATTCTATAAACTAGTATAAAATAGTATCAACATATCTTATTTATAAAATACTCAAAAGTAAAAAAGGCAAACCCCTAACACATTTCTGACCATAGATCAGAGATGAACTACTGATTACAATGAAATAACTGTAGGAGGTTGTCACATGGTAAGATATTGTTCCCAAAAAGAGCAAACGCAACATTTAAAATCGTTCTTAATACGTATATCGATGAATTCGGGAATATAGCGAATTCATGCAACAACTAGAGGAAAAGGCTATCACAACAACAACATTAAAACAACGTTTAAAATTCAAAAGATCTTTTAGAGTACATACAATCTAACTCTCTTTCATCTTGTAACAGTATTAAAACATTTGACTTTTCTACCCTGTACACAAGTATTCCACATTCCAAACTAAAAGACAAATTGAAAGAGTTGATATTACTTTGCTTCATAAAAAAGAATGGCCAACGTAGATACAAGTATCTTGTCTTAGGGAGGGATAAATCCTACTTTGTAAAGAATCACTCTGATTCAAACAAAAAATTCTCTGAAACTGATATTATCAAGATGCTTGATTTCTTGATTGACAACATATTTGTTACGTTCGGAGGACGTGTTTTTCAACAGACTGTCGGCATTCCAATGGGAACAAACTGTGCCCCTCTACTCGCCGACTTGTTTCTTTATTATTATGAGGCTGACTTCATGCAGGAACTTCTTAGGAAGAAAGATAAGAAGTTAGCAATATCCTTTAACTCTACTTTCCGCTATATAGATGATGTTCTTTCACTAAACAATTCAAAATTTGGTGACTATGTGGAACGCATCTATCCAATCGAACTAGAGATAAAGGATACTACAGACACAGTTAAGTCGGCTTCATATCTTGACTTACATCTAGAAATTGACAATGAGGGTCGGTTGAAAACAAAACTTTACGACAAAAGAGATGATTTCAGCTTTCCAATTGTGAACTTTCCATTTCTAAGTAGCAACATTCCAGCAGCACCGGCATACGGGGTATATATCTCCCAATTGATACGATATTCCCGTGCTTGCATTTCCTATCATGATTTTCTTGATAGAGGTTTGCTGCTCACAAGGAAGCTATTAAACCAAGAGTTCCAAATGGTGAAGTTGAAATCATCCCTTCGTAAATTTTACGGACGCCATCACGAGTTGGTTGACCGTTATGGAATAACCGTTTCACAAATGATATCGGATATGTTCCTTACGTCGTAACTACAATCCCCTTCCCTTTCATGAATATGACCTACCGAATTAGACTATTTACCGGATTTGTAATCACTTAAGCAACACGACGGGTGCCACATGTGGAGCAGGATCTGCTTAACCGTTTCACAAATGATATCGGATATGTTCCTTACGTCGTAACTACAATCCCCTTCCCTTTCATGAATATGACCTACCGAATTAGACTATTTACCGGATTTGTAATCACTTAAGCAACACGACGGGTGCCACATGTGGAGCAGGATCTGCTTACCCTTCCGGAGCACCTGAGATCACCCCTAGTTTTTGGTGGGGTTCGTGTTGTTTATTCTTTAGTTTTCTATGTTGTGTCGTGTGTACTATTGTTTTTCTGTTTGTCTTTTTTATTTTTAGCCATGGCGTTGTCAGTTTGTTTTAGATTTATGAGTTTGACTGTCCCTTTGGTATCTTTCGTCCCTCTTTTGTATATCTAATGAAATAATTTATAAAATTAATTATCAATACTCTATAATATAAATACCTTTTGGTGTCAAAATTATATTTTGCATATAACATCCTAATCTGTTGCATATATTTATTCCATATTCGCCAAAGTCAACTTTTGACTTAATGTGTATTTTGGACTGAATTCTATATCTGTAATCATATTTATCTTTCATAACCGTCCACTGGAATCCAGTTTCACGACGCCATTTTACAGTTGGTGCCGGGAATGATACAACATGCATCCTTATAATCTCACTGGTGTTAACTTCTGTTTTAATTTTGGTTGATTCTACTGTAACATTCCGTGGTTTACCTGCGATACATTTGTTAATTGTCAAACATATTTACGACTTTTCCTTTTCTGCTAAAATAGTAATGTTTAGCATTAAAATAAAACTTATTTGGTATTCAAAAGATCTGTAATCGTTTTTTGTCCAGGACTTGTATATCTCCTTGCTGTTGTTGATCATTGTATCGTTTTTGGTCAACCATCACTGTTGTTGAGCATTTATGTGTTTTTGTTTTATTGCCACTGTTATGCAAATTATAAATAGGGAATAAAAACTGGGAAAATGTCAAAGAGACCACAACCCGAACAAAGAGCAGACAACAGCCGACGGGTACCAATGGTTCGTCAACGCAGCGAGAAAATCCCGCACGAGTAGGTGGTCTTCATATGGCCCCTAACAATGGTGTACTAGTTCAGCGAAAATGGACTTCACATTAAACTCAAAAACGTATAAATTAATTAAAATTAAAAAACATACAAGACTAACAAAGGCAGAGGCTCCTGACTTAGGATAGGGTCAAAATGCGTCGGAGTTAACATGTTTAGTGCGAACTCAACCCCCTCACCCTAATACCTCTAACCAATGTATAATAATATAAAAAAAAACATAGCAATACGCACAATAAAACTCAGTTTAAAAGAAAACCGAGTCCGATGTCAGAATAGGTAACCATAAAAAAATGTCATATGCAAAACATGTGACATGTTCCAATGATGATCATTAGGTGTATGAACATAAATTGTAGGTTCAATGAAAAAGAAAAGTTTGATTCACGCAGCTGTTTATATCATATTTTATTTACCTGAGAATAAATAGATACTTCAAACTCATGCTTAACTTATTAACCATTTGTTTAAGAGTATGATAAAGCTAATCAATTAAATTGCCTAACTTCGGGTTTGCTTTGACTATAATAGCGTAAGTCCTTTCCCCCTTAAAATATGTAGTAACAAAAGACAGTGAAACAATATCCTATTCTAATTTAACTTTAAAATAATTTACCCTACATTCTTTGTAGCAACCATATTGTCTGATATAAGAACACTTTTCCCCGTAAAGCACAATATAAAATATTGTCTGTTTATCGAAACTGAATGACTATTGTTGCGCTGAGA
>CM034352.1:42477379-42619718 GCA_019925275.1 Mytilus edulis
TTGCCATGGCGTTGTCAGTTTATTTTCTATCTATGAGTTTGACTCTCCTTCTGGTATCTTTCGTCCCTCTTTTGCATCAACTTTGTACTCCAGGTGAAGATACACGCCTGATGAAATCTTTTGTTCTCAACCAACCCGTATTGTATCTTGTCAGATAACATTGAAGATGTCTTCAATGGAGACTAAACTGTATCGGGGGTATAACTAGTTTCAACTTCGAAGAGGAAAAGTTTTTTCAATATTCTCACGAAACTTTGTATTATGTGGTAAGAACACAACACACAATGTGCATAGTTGATTATTTGGTGCAAGAACACGTTCACACCAAATTTCAAATAAGATTTAAAAATATTATAATATAAGAAAAATAGTTGGACATCTCTATAATTTATGTTAATTTTTGTTTTGTTTGAATTATAGTGCCTTTTTTTTAGGGTGTATGATTAATTCCTTGTTCAACAAAGTTATAAACTAATAGCTATATTCCTCCTGTTTTATTTTTGTATCAAAAATGCAATTTTTAATGTATCTATAACATGTATAAGTTTGGAATTTGGGACATAACAGGCGAATGATTTAATAATTTGCAAGATAAAAGAAACTATGTTTTACTTATACAAATCTTTGAAATCTGTATGTATCGACATCTGAAAATGCTTGTACCACGTCAAGAATATCGCAGTTGTTTTTTTTTTTGTTCCATTAATTGATGGCTTTTGGTTTGGCCATTTTGTATTGACTTTCCCTATTTGAATTTGCATTGGAGTTCGGTATCTCTGTTACATATTATTACTTAACATCCAGCGTAAACTGTACCACTCTGAGACGCAGTTTCGATCACTGAGTTTTTGGAAAAATACGATTGTTGAAAACCCTTATACCAAGCCACATTCACAAGCAGATATCGGCAACAGTCTTCTTTTCAATTCGGTAATTGACCTTGTAATTCAATATATTGATATTTATATGATTAGTTTCCTTTTATAGACTTTGCACATTTGTTTTCATAGACAATGAATAAACTAGTGAAAAATGAAAAATGGTCTGATGCGTTATGTGTTTAATACAACATTTTTTATTATTATTTTCTTATGCCATTCAATTTTTTGATATTATGTTTTAAAATTGTTAAATTGTTAAAACGATTTAACCTTTCATTTGTGTCTTTGTTTGGGCCGATGACACTGCTGGTGGACGTTTCATCCACGAGGGTATCACCAGCCCAGTAGTCAGCACTTCGGTGTTGACATGAATATCAATTATATGGTCATTTTTATAAATTTCCTGTTACAAAACTTTGAATTATTCGAAAACTAAGGATTTTCTTATCCCAGGAATAGATTACCTTAGCTGTATTTGGCACAACTTTTTGGAATTTTGGGTCCTCAATGCTCTTCAACTTTGTACTTGTTTGGCTTTATAACTGTTTGATCTGAGCGTCACTGATGAGTCTTATGTAGACGAAACGTACGTCTGGCGTATTAAATTATAATCATGGTACATTTGATAACTATTTGTTTTACTGTTTGTACATAAATCAAACCGTTACTTTTCTCATTTGAGTTGTTTAACATTTATTATTTCGGGACCTTTATAGATTGTTATGCAGTATGTTTTTGCTAATTTGTAAAGACAGTACAGTCGCATATAGGTTCATGCCTTCTGGGTCATAAGGTAATTTAGGTAGAGATATTTCGTAATCAATTTTAACAAATCTTCTAATTTTTATATAATAACACTTTCAACTTCATAATAAACACAGTTATATCATAAATGTAGCTTTATTCAGGTGAAATTATTCACATTGTCGAAACGAAATGCAATATAAACATAATGGGGTTTAAAAGAATATCATGAATATTAAGTCAATGTTGTGTTATAATTAAAGTTTAATTAATGTTAAATATATTTCATACTTTTTTGGACTTCTGTTTAAAATAATATCATTTAAAATAAGAACATGCTTAGGTTTATAGATTACAAATACAATGATTATGCATAATTGAAATGATTACATTTGTAGATTGTACGTTAATGAAGATTTCATATTATGAAGTATTATCAAGTATGAAGAAACAAATTATGCAATTGGTTTACTTAAAATTGGTATAATATTACTTTCATCTATTTTTTCCAATGTTAGTGTTTCTTATAGACGATTACTATATGATGTCTACCGGGCGAATGTAAACCCTACGGTAAGTGTTAACCTCAACGACATTGGTCAAATGGTGGAGAGCTGTCTCATAGATTGGCAATCAAACCACATCTTCGTACTTTTGTATCTATACACGTCACCAAACATATATGCCTAAATAATAGTACAGATAGACAAGATTCGATAAATATTAATAGTCAAACGAACAGTGCACAGAACATTCAATCGTACAATGTAACAAATCAGTAACTTTTATTAATCACAAGACTACACCTATTCACAAATGCCTGGAATATCCCTGCAGGTCCATGCCTCTACTGGATTTGGACAAGAAGTAAGACTTGCTGAAATCGAAAATACAGTAATTTAAACTACACTTGAATGTGTTTTGTTTTAAAGATCGAATTAAATATACTGTTGTTGTTATCAGCTCTTATAATGGCAAAGATTGAATTAGATCTATTGTCCATGATTTTTTTGTGAAAGATGCTTCATCATACCAGGTGACATCAGAAATCAATAACGAACAAAAGAACCTCTTTCTTTTCATTAGTAATGTCAGGCACATATTTATAACAAGAATATCTATCTGTAATCAAATACAAAAATATCAATTAACTTTTTTTAATGTTTTGTAAATTGATTTAATTGAAATTGAATGAAATGAATTACACTTTTTGTAATAGATAATAAGTGCAAAGCTAATAATAGTTAATATATTGTTCCATTCACTGACTCAATCAGGCTAATAGCCTTTTGAAATATATTTATATATAAAATTACATGAGGTCGTGAAATACTTAGTTGATAAATCACTCAAATTCAACTGTCTATCGTCCTCCTTCTATCCAAAATGTATCTTTCGCATTCAAAAGTTAGACCTTACCCGAAATATGTATTCTAAATATTTATATCAATAATATTAGTTAAAACTTTTAAATGGTAAAACTGAAGAAGACCAGTAACTAGTCAATCTTTAAATTTCTCTACTTTCGATTCAATCTTCGGAACCATAAACATATTAAAACTTTTAGACGTAATTACGTATAGAAGATTAAATGCAGTAATCGTATTAATAAAAACAAATACGAAAACATGTTAACCAGAAGGCAAATATACTGTATAATTGTTAAATACCGAATAGATGAATAAAGATAACAGGAATCGTGTTAAATACTGCACATTACAACTCAAAATAGATAAAACCAAGAATAGCACGATGTAAACTTACTGATATGTTTAATCTAGTTATTTCCTAATTGAACTCTTTTTTTAGGCTATAGATTGCCAAAAATTACACCAAAATGCTTGACTATTTATAAACATGTATAAAATACAGTCAAACCTCATTGTGTCGAGCTCAGTTGATCAATGCATTTTCAGCTTTGATGAGTCGAACTCGGATGATTCGAATTCTCGGTTAAGTCGAGGTAATTCTTAAGTCCCGTCGATGTAAAATTGATGTAAATTGACCCCGATGTGTCGAAGTTCAAAATAAAAAAAAAAATGGAAAGAAATAAAAACTTTAAAAATAATTTTCAGAACGGATGTTTTTCTTGTTTAACCTATTCATTTCCATAAGTGATTTAAGCTGTGTAAATTTCAGAAGTGATTAAAGCTGTGTAAACATACTTGTTTGTAAAACAGTTAAAATGACATGTTTATGATGACCGTTAATCAAAACCTTTGTTGATTGTCCAAGCGGAACTTGAATGTTCTGAACCTATTTCACTTGGTTTAAAAACAAAACGAATTTTAATGACCCAAGCAGAGATTAAATTAACCATTAAAATAAGAACAATAATTAAAAGGATTAAAATATTTCATTAATTATTATGAGTCGGTCTTTTTAATCTGTGAACACTGTTCACATTCTTTAAAGATTAGTATGAAAGTATTTTCGGGAGTGATTCCATAATTTATAGTGACTGACCTTTGTAAATATTTGTGTATTGATTTTATTTGTGAATGTTGTGTCTTGAATCTTAAAAAATACAGAACATAAATACACAATTATGTATTATCATATCGAAAAAAGCACAATGATCAATAAACATGCATCTAGTTTACAGAAATCACATATTTGTATTTCATACATTTCAAAAATATGACGTCACATTCGACCTCGGATGAGTCGAACCGCGGATGAGTCGAATACTTTCGTCTGGTCCCTTCGACTTCGACACAACGAGGTTCGACTGTATTTAAAAAGTACTTTATGAAAGTCATGCGTCCACAGCGCTATCTTTCGATTCAAAATTGTCCTATGATCAATATTAAAAAGCAAAGAGAGATTTTAAATATAATTTATTAAATTACAATTCATCCTTGAGGTCCTAGCTTCATAAAAATACATTTCAAGGTCAAAGATCAAGGTCATGTTCTAAATTTTGATCTTTCATTGTATCGATATCTTCTCTGTACAAATTATGTAACCGTAAAAGAAAGCGACAAATTTATATTACTAAATCGCCCGATGTATCCTAAGGATGATTTGTCAAATGTAACCGGATCAATTCGTAGACTCCATATGACAGTTATTTCCCCATTTGAATTTGACATAAGGGATATGTCAATGTATCACTTGAATTGTAAATAATACAGACCTAAGGTACGGATATTTGAGGTCCTGTGTTTATAAAAAAAAATGAATTCAAAGTCAAAGGTTAAGGTTATGATCTAAATTTTGACTTTTCCTTGTTCCGAGAACTCGTCTAGCAATCTTAGAGATATTTTTGAAAGAACTAGTGCAAAATATTTGCCTCATTGTGAAGATATGATACATTTAGTCTGAAACAATGTAATGTGACATCATATAGGAGTTATTGTCCCTTTAATGATTTATTTTAAGTTTAATTGATTATTTGATGCATGATGAAGGGTCTTTTGCAACTGTTGGTTGACATATCAACTTAAAAAATATTAACCGGAAGTGACATTGAGTAAACGGGAAGTAGTTATTTTTGCTGTTATTTCATAGAAAAAGTACATAGAAACTATATGTATTTTAAATTTTCATCCATATACCTATCATTTGTGACTGGAAGTGAGCTTTATTGAACGGATGTATCTCATATCTGCATTATTACAGCGAAAATATATAGACACCATATATTTTTTAAATCAGTGTAAATAATGCTATCATGTAAGACCAAAAGTTACATTTTAAAAACCGGAAGATGACAATAATCTCCCTTATTTCAGGCAAAAATATATAGAAACTATTATCAATTGAATCAGTATGAAGAAACCTACTTTTGGAGCCAATAGTAGCTTTGAGTAAATTAAACCGGACGTAGCATTTTCTGAATAATTTAGAAAATTGATGTGGAAAGACAACAAACGGTTTTTAAATTCTATTTACTCTTCTTATTAAAAGTTAAATCGAGGAACTATGTAAAGTGTAAATTTGATAACATGCAAAGGCGTTCTTTGCTTTAAAATATATAACATTGTAATAATAAACAAATTAGTAAAATACAAATTTCAAATTCACTTGAATAATAAAAAACTAATGAGATTGTTTATTTTCAGTGGGGATTTTTTTTTTTTTTACTTTGTACAAAAGTATGTTTTTTTTCTAGTGTTTATCACTACTTAAATATGTGTTAACCATCAATAGTTGACCGTGGGTAAGAAAAAATAATTTTCTTAATTGCAATATCAATATAGACATAAGTAGTTTATTTTCATAATGTATAGAATGGTTTGCAATAACTGTTACATGAAAGCACATTTTAAATTATTTATGGAAAACACAGTTAATGCAAATTCATACAATTAGTAACAAAAGAATATTTTCAATACATTTTAATGGGCTCATTTATATTTATCATCACAGTCAAAATTGGAATTAAATTCCCTAAATGTTATATGTTATTGAGTTCTGTGGTAGTTATAACAATGTATCGTATAAACCAAAATTAGAGTTAATATCTGCGATATTCGAACATAAAATGCATTCAAAGCAGAATTTGTATCAAAGGGACTAAAGATCAAAATGAATTGATATAAAGGTAAATTCCAGTAAAGAACTATTTAAAAATTAATACACACAAGTCCACTCTACATGCCAAAGTTGGTTATACACATATACTTAACGCGTGCTATATATAAGCTATGCTGAATCATATTGAACTATGATCAGTCAAGTTGAAATTTAGTATGATATATTTTTTTCCTTCATACTGATTTTTATATCAGGTTTTAAAAAATCATTTTCGTATAGAAAATTCGTAATCAACAAGAAATCATATGGATAATAGGTTAATGAAATCTAAATGTGATCATGTTTGGCCCTGATACTTGCGTTGCAATCCATTAAATTACATGATTACTGATTGCAAATCATTTCAATACAATATAACATTGATTGCAGCTGATAACGATTGATTATGGCGATTACACTAGCCTGTTTCCATAGGTGAAATGGGAGAGAAAACAGGTGTAACAAAATTGTCAGGTATTATATTAAAAGGTAGTGTGCAGTTACAACTACATCAAACTAAATTTCTAACTATACAAATAATACTATTATAAGCAAACATCTTTTTTGAAATTTTGATTACTTTAGACATTGTTTTAATATTAAATACTTCATAACATAATATTAAATGTAAAGGCCAAGATGACACAATAATAAACATCAAAGAACAACATATCATACATAGCAAATGACATGTTCAGTAATACTATTTCTATTTAACTTATTTCTATGATTCTGTAGAAAATGTTTTTTGTAAACAAACGTTTACTTTACTGCAGAATAAGTTCGTTGATTGGTTAGTAAACAAAATGTATTCACTCAAGCTTTTTTATCATATTCATTTAAATTGTCTAACATTTTTATTCAGCATATGTTTAAAAGATACTGATTTGTGCATTTGTATTTTTATTTATGCTTAAAGATTCCTACATTGCTACCTGTTTGTCATCAGATTTATCCAATTTAGAGACCTAATTATCGAATTTAATGATAGAGCCTGGGCGAGGACTTAACATAATATGGTCAGCGAGATTGGATAATCTGTTAATCCACGAGTAAATAATGCGATATAGTGTTAGATTCAGTTTCTCTGATGATTATTCAATTAATTTGATTTTTTAAAACGAAACTCCAATCGAGGGCCTTCCATATTCCTGATTTTAACTTCATACAAATAAAAAAAAATGTAAATTTCTCTTGCATCTGTAGGCTAAAACATCAAGCTATAATAGGTTACACATTTTTAACTTACCCAATATATTTTTAAGATCATCGTTAATCCTAGGTTTATTTTTTATGATTATGGGCTCAGAAAAGGTTTAATTTACCAAAGCATTAGAGACTATATACATATACAGTTTGCCAAATCATCAATATATTATGCAACAGTTTATTTATTCAGTTTTTATAAATATTTCTAAATTATAATTATAATTGATTTAATTGGCGTTTCTTTTTAAATAATTTGGTAATAATTATGTCTGGAATTATTATCTTTGATTTAAATTAAACATGTTCATTATCACTGAACTAGTATGTATATATGGTGTCTAAAAATAGCAACAATCAACATTCAATCTATCTAGGTGTGGATCAGTTTGTAAATAAACTGATACAGTTACTAAATTAAATTATATAAGTGTCTAAGAATGTAACTTTAACACACTAATGAGTGTTATAAAATTAGTTGTTATATTTTATATATTATTCACGCAATATTTCGCTAAACAAATTAGCTTCATCGGGCGTGTGCATCTATCTAGGTGAAATCGGATGCATGACAAAAAATATCTTTGTAGCTTGACGTTTTTGTGTAAAAGTTTAAAATATTGATTGATGGGGTATATACAAGATATTTTTGCCGTTTATTGTACATAACAATTTTTAAATCTAAACAAATAGTTGTTTTAGTTAAATAGAATGAAATTCATGATTTATTCCTTTGGTTTTGGGTAGAACTGTTTTTCATCCCTCTCATTAAGTCCATCAGGTTCAAGAGTACGTAGCTGATGCATCCAGAACCTTTCTCTCTGTTATTATATATATATATATATATATTTGTTTGGGTGCCAGCTTAAGGACGCCTCATGTTGTGGGAATGTCTCGCTGCATTGACGACCTGTTGGTGACCTTCTGCTAATGTTTGTTCTATGGTCGGGTTGTTGTCTCTGTCCCCATTTCCATTCTCAATTTTATTAACAGTGATGACATATTATGAATTAATGTACAACAATTTTTAACAATACAAATTGTCATGAAAATGAATAATCTTATCAACGAAGGTGTATTTTGTACATGAAGCGTTACTAAGTGAACTAATAGATTAGAATATAAAGGAATAGATTCAATAACATAAGTAAATGTAAGTTAATTATCCGTCCAAGAGTAAGTTTGTAGTCTTTCTATACGACTACTAGCAAGATTTGTCACACTAACTATAGAACGACTGTAGCATTTAATTTCTAAATCAGTTTGCAATATGAAAACTGAAAAATGTCTGACATATAATGTAATACATAGCTCTAATGTTGATGATTTATCAGAATACAAATATGTCTCAGTGTGTATTGAGTTGTAATATAACATTTTTAAAAATTATTATACATATGTATGACTGAGGTTATAAATACATTATTCGCGATAAAAGAAAAATTCTTACCAAAGACTCTGACTTCGCAGAATTGTAAATTTCCAGATACCTGTCTTTCTATTTTAAGGTAACGTCCAGTAGCATTAGCCGCGCAAGTTATTGTTATAGGTTGATATATTTCCGACAAAGCAGGGGGTCCTGCGTAATATGCACATGAAAGTCCATCTACTGTTATTTGTATGTTGCTAAACTTTTCTATATAAAAAAAAGAAAAACAGAAATACTTTCCAAGTCTGACAAATTATGTATAAAACCAAATAGTTTGTAATACAGTTGAAAAATGTTTCTTTAAATAAAATCAACCTTAACGTGTTGTTTTAGATGAAACAGTGTATCAAAAATGTATTTCAGCAACTTTGTGAATTTATGTTTTTCACTCGGTAATTAAATTGTATGGCACTCTTTTTCTCTCGGTATATTTTCAGAGATTTTGAGTGTTATGTTGGTGTAATTGTTTGGCATCAATTTTAAACTAGTTAACAACTTCTCTAGACTTTTTTTATATAGCAAGGTAATGTGGTGATGCTACTGTTACAGTTTTTGGTCGGGTTCGTATTGCTTAGTCTTTAGTTTTCTATTTTGTGTCTTGTGCACTCATAATTTTCTGTTTGTCTTTTTATTGTTTAGCCATGGCGTTGTCAGTTTGTGTTTGATCTATGAGTTTGACTGTCCCTATGGTAACTCTCGCTCCTCGTAAATACTGATGATACAAATTTTTCAGTAGCAACACAATAAAGAGCGTGAGAGTTTCATTACTTTATTGAACCGAAAAAGAACATAAATCGACGTTATATACATATACATGTATTGTATGGGAAGGAGTTGAAATTTTCAAATTAGATATATTTACAGAAACACAAATGTTCAATACTATCATAAGAAATCATCTAAATCCAGCTACAGCTCTTCTATAACAGCATTCAAAGATTGATCAACTTGCTAGCCATGTTTGCTTGGGTGTTTTCAAACAAAAGGAAGGCGGTGTTTGTCTGTTTTTACAATATACTGGAATTTGATTGGAGAAAATAATAATTGACATGCAATGAAGCTAATGTTTATTGTCAAATCAAAGTCCAGTATATAGTAAACAGACTGAAACAGACTTTTTCCTATTTTATTTTTAAAAACATCCAAACAAACATAGCAGGCAATTGATATAAGTCCTGTAAAACGGGATCATCAAAATATTTAGGTCAATTAATATGATTTTAGTTTGGTGCACGTTTGGGTTTTTTTTTCCCTATCAAAATTCAATAATTTTAATGTGCTATTATGATTTAACAACACTTTGAACTACAAAATTATTTTATACCAAAGTGTTATTTGTAACATCCCACCATACATGTTATTGTTCTATTATTATGTCATTATGTGATTGTTCTATTATTATCTCATTATGTGATATTATAATATTGAAAATACTTTGAAGGACAAAATTGTTTTATATATCTTCCTGTGTGACATAACATTCAGTAAAACCAAACACGCATCTCTTCTCGATTTGATGTGAACCTTGCCATACAGTTATTTTAGGTTTATTTTAAATACATATATAATTAGCAATGCATGTGGTTGTTAAATTTTATATTTTCCTTTTTGTGCTCCTTTGTTAAATATTTGTTTGTTTTTGTCCTATTGAGATTGGGACATGGTGATGATGATTGTATCCCTATTTTGACAATTTTACCAATCATATCTGATAAATAAAATGAAATTTGAGGCGACTGTCATACAAGCGAGACGTGTTACGCTATAAAACCAGTTTCAATCCACCATTCTCATAAATATGATAGTTGTTGTCCATTTGTTTGATGTGTTTTATCATTTGATTTTGCCTTTCGATTAGGGACTTTACGTTTGAATTTTCCTCGGAGTTCGATATTTTCGTTATTTTACTTTTGGCATTTACCAGAATTCTCCGTAACAGCTGTTTACCATTCATATGCAAACAGAGGGGTTTTACCAAAATTTCGCGGTTCATTGAACATCTAGATGTAAAAGTGCGAGTAGGGTATAGAGTGCCCATTTACACATTTCTTTTGTTTATCCTGTTTTGGTAAATTAAGAATCAAATATTCCATATTCGGCTAAATCTTTTTTCGTTTTTTGGTTTCACCAGACTTTTAACTTTTATCTTGGATTGTTTGAATATTTTGGTCTGGAGCATCCTTAGCGACATTATTTGTCGATACTTGCATCTGGTGCAGTAGGATATGTACATGTACTCTAAATGTTATTTGTAAATACTTGGATGAGTATAAGCATTAAGGGATATGTATATATTTACTATAGTGAAAATATCCTGGGAAATCAGTTCTTGCAGAAATGTTGATGAATTCGACAGTATAAACTGCCCCTAGATCTACCTGCCACCATGGAGAAGATTCAATCATAGTGTGAACACATGACCCTGTATAGAAATCTGTAGATTCCAACCCGTCTACTCCATTACACGAATATCCGCTCGTCTGAGGCTGATCAATATATGTCGTTGATTGTGATGCTTGTCGTCTGTAGGCAACGTTGCAAAAACCATTTACATTCTCTGCAAAAGGATTATAATTGTAATATTATTCACGAATTTATTTTATATTCAAAACAAACCTGGTCATTTAGAAAAACGATTTGAAGAATTTGGAAGAAGTACTGTTTTGTTATAAATAAGGCCGTTTATTTTCTCAATTGTATAGTTTCACATTTTTTCTTATAATTTCCTGTTTACAAAACTTTTAATTTTTCGAAAAGCTAAGGATTGTCTTATCCCAGGCATAGATTACCTTAGCCGTATTTGGCACAACTTTTTTTCAAATTTTGGATCATCAATGCTCTTCAACTTTGTCTTGTTTGGCTTTATAAATATTTTGATATGAGCATCACTGATGAGTCTTATGTAGACAAAAACGCTCGTCTAGCGTACTTAATTATAATCCTGATACCTTTGGTAACTATTTACACAACTGGGTCGATGCCATTGCTGGTGGACGTTATATCTCCGAGAATATCACCAGCCCAGTAGTCAACACTTCCGAATCGGTGTTGACATGAATATCAATAATGTGGTCATTTTTTTAAATTTCCTGTTTACAAAACTTTGAATTTTTCAAAAACTAAAGATTTTCTTATCCCAGGCATAAATTACCTTAGCCGTATTTGGCACAACTTTTTGGAATTTTGAATCCTCAGTGCTCTTCAACTTTGTACTTGTTTGGCTTAATAAATATTTTGATATGTGCGTCACTGATGAGTCTTATGTAGACAACACGCGCGTCTGGCGTGCAAAATTATAATCCTGGTACCTTTAATAACTATTTGATATCAGAGACTTGTATAGCCGATCACGACTATATGGTATAGTTTTTTTCACTCTGCTACGGGCCATATAGATAG
Source organism: Mytilus edulis (assembly GCA_019925275.1). Lineage (NCBI taxonomy): Eukaryota > Metazoa > Mollusca > Bivalvia > Mytilida > Mytilidae > Mytilus > Mytilus edulis. The sequence continues at coordinate 42,489,560 of CM034352.1, forward strand.
CCTACAATTGCTTACACCCATTTCATTTGAACTTTGGTGGATAGTTGTTTCGATGGCAATCATACATACTGTTATCTTTGATGAGTATTTTTAACCACTTCTTCTTATTTGTATAGGCCATTAAACCTTAACATTGCTTAACAAAGATCTATTGATTATCTTTATGAATAGGAGTCTGGCGCATATCTGATGGTTATACAAAAAAAAAGTGTCTTCTCGGTGTCATGTTTGATTTTTCCCTGTCACCTTGGATCAGTCACACAGCTGGCGTACTACATGTATCTGCCCTTATTCATTCATCGATATCAGTATATCAGTGTCTCTTCCGGGTTTGAAAGGTACATTTTCCCCCATTTATGGGAATTATGTTTTCTGGTCTATGCGTCCGTCCGTTCGTTGGTCTGTTCGGTCGTCCGTTGTCCGTCCGTTAGTCCGTCTGTTCCGCGTCAGGTTAATGTTTTTAGTCGAGGTAGTTTTGATGAAGTTGAAGTCCACTCAACTTGAAAATTATTACACATATTCCCTATGATATGATCTATCTAATTTTAATGCCAAATGAGAAATTTCTCCCCATTTTAACGTCCACTGAACATAGAAAATGATAGTGCAAATGGGGCATCCGTGTACTGGGACACATTCTTATTTTATTTCAATAAAAATAAATGCAGTTTAAGTTTTAATGATTTTTGTGATGCTTCACTTTTGTATTCAGTATACCTTGCTCAGCAATATCCGACACACGTATAGAGCGCCGTTTAGTCTGCATTCCATTATCTTATGTGCTTGCACAGTAAACTTACATCTAACAATCATATTATTAAGTGCACATGTATTGATATGGGCTAATTTTAGATACGATAAGAACAGTTGTGTTCAATTTCCATTGAAGTAACAAAGCAAATAATTCAATAAAACAACCATAAATTGGTGTTTTTGTCTTATAACATCTACGAATTTTTTTTAAAAACAAAAAAAAATGAGGACAACCACTTAACAGTTCTTAATTAGCATATTGATAGTAACATTAAATTATCGTTTCATTTAAAAAAAAGCAATATTATATTTTATTAGACTAATTGATAACTTTAAATGGCAAATAATAAATTGCATATCGATTATGACTTTGGTCATTATTTTTTTAAGCATCTTTAAATGCAAATTATATCCATTAAAAAACTGATTCTCATATCTGCAATAAACCTGACGAAGTGTGAACCTTTACAACGTTTGTCAAAATTGTCTTGAAGCTCTTGCACGTAAAAGACACCCTTGTAGATTTCGAAAAAGAGTAGGCTAATGCCGGTACAAGGCAGCACTCGCATCCGCAAAGTGGAAAGGGATTAATACAAGTTGCAAAACTTGTTTCCCGATCCACTATAAATAAAAATATATTTAAACTAGCGAAAAGTTAATTTGAACTTTGAAACTAGCCATCTAATAAAATAATCATGAATTCATCAGATTCATTTGGTATTCTTTGTTCCGAGTAAATATATATATGTCTACAAACTTTGTAGATTTAATTCATGTTATTCAACCCGGAAACTGAAGTTTATTAATAGTCAATTATTAATCTATAGAGTGAACATTTTTTTCTAGTTTTTTTTTTTTTTACCTAAATATACATTTTCTTTGAAATTTCCAAACAAGTAGTGTGTGAACTCATTTATAGTATTCTGTAGTGTACCAATATTGTCTCCTTCAGAAAATCACCAATTAACATTTGGTAGAGTTTTCGTGAGAAATATTGTGAAAAGGTAGTTAATGGATTTAATATGTTGCAACGGTTTTTAAACCTTTGAAAAACAAAATCCAACAAATGTGTTCTAAAACGATATTAATCCATATGATTATTGATTCGTTAATTTTTTGTAATGCACCAACCAAAAATATATACGTAATCAATTAAACACACACAGCCACAAACATGTACTTCTAGGTATTCTTTATTTTTATATAATGTAGGTTTAGGTAAAAATTGATCATATTCTAATAAACTTACAAAATTCATTATCTGCATGTTGATGACGTTAAGCACAAATAATTTTGTCAGCATTCAAATCGTGTATTTTACGCTTTTTTTATCTTAGACTTTAATGTGCATTTTATAACCATGTATACAAATTAGATAAAAATCGGAGGCCAGTGATTTTGCTGCGCAAAGTGAGATAAAACAAGATTTTTTTTTATAATTAATGAATTTTAAATCTTAGATACACGATATTTATATAAATTGCAATTGGGGTTTTACTAGCTATCATTAACTGCAAGTACATGATCGTGTCAGCATAATATTTGTCACATCTTTGGAATCATAAAGCGATCATAAATGAAATAAATTTTGCTAAAATAACATGGGTATAACTCTTACAACACCAGAATGATCCATAAACAACTAGCAATTAACCTTGACACAAACAAACCATGTATTACATGTATAACCTCACAACTAAATTTAGTCAACATATTTCAAACTAATCAAACCAGTCGGTGAACGATATAGATTAGTATGACTCTATCCCTGCATCGACGAGAGGTGTCCGAGTAAACAAATTGTGTGCATGTCCTCCCGATTCATTCAAACTGTTTTACAATCCTTTTCCTCGAAATGATGGTATTTGTTTTATTCGGAACTTTGTTAAAATCCGAATTAAAACTTGATTGAGAGTGAAAAAACGTATTTATAATTTTTATTTCTTAGGTAAATAGGCAAGGTATGCTTACTATTCACAATATTCATTGTACGACAATGCCAATGAAAAATTAACTTCATTCTTTGATTTTTACTCGTGATTAACATATTTAATAATTATTATTTCAATAGAGGATATCCGAAATATGCTTAATTTACTGTTTTGAATTACATATTAACAATTGACGTAGTGATTAATTTGTGGAAATAGAAATATCATTCCTTGAATAGTAGGTAAAATAGGGAGTGTAGACAACATACATATTACTGTTGAAATTATTGACGGAGAAATATCTTTCGGCGGTTAGTGCAACTATCTATATTTTTTTGGGGTGGCTCGGACAGATTTAGAACCTCAGCTTCAAGATAGATTGATTATTAGAAGTAGAAAAATTTCCTTTTAAAATAGATGATGCATTCGATGTTCCTTTAAACTGGTTGCCTTTTCACTGATAATAACAAAAGCTATGGTATGAACCTCAAAACAAAATGAAAAGGTCTTGGGGAAATAAAAAATCAACGTCTGATAATATTTCAGTACTGTTGTACTCATGACAAAAACATGAACATGCCATCAAGTGTATCACCAATATACTGACACGGATACATGCTGTCAAAGTTAATATATGGTATAAAACAGGAAACATGTTAAAATCAGTATTCCAATATTCCAAAAAGGAAGTGTAACTGAAATAACTGATTTTATTGTTCATTAAATACATGATTTATTTGAGACAAAGAAATATATATTCAAGTCAGGAATCTCTGGTCTTTATAAAAAAAAGATTAGATAGGATTGCCAATGAGAAAACAAATGACACACAAAATAATGGACGCAAATATACACGGACCACGAATTGATAACAACAGTCATATTCCTGACTTTGTACAGGCTATTTCTTTGGTAGAAAATGGAGGATTGAACATGGTTTTACAGCGCTAAACCACTCACTTGTACTACAGTCGCAATATATTACATTATATTGAAAACAATCCGACAAAATGGGTTAAAAAGTCAAAATTAGGGGTACAGACTTCGAACTATCATGTTGGGCTGCCTTTTTGTATTTTAAAAGAATAAAATTAAATTTGTTAAACTTATTTATGTATAATGTAACCATTCTCTTTAAGTGACATTTGTATGGACCATCTAACACCTTTGATGATCGTTTATTGCGATAAGACGTGTCACGGTACTTGTCTATCCCAAATTCATGTATTTGGTTTTGATGCTATATTTGTTATTCTCGTGGGATTTTGTGTGTGGTACATTGTAGTGTTGTGTCGTTGTTCTCCTCTTATATTTAATGCGTTTCCCTCAGTTTTAGTTTGTTACCCCGATTTTGTTTTTTGTCCATGGATTTATGAGTTTGAACATCAGTATACTACTGTTGCCTTTATTTGTTAATCTCAGATTAATTAAAGTCATCATTTTTGATTTCACGTCTGCATCATTTAAAATGTTTACATTTCAATATTCTTCAATTGAGACAATTTATAAGCATAGCTTATATCCGAGAGCAAAATTCTTATTAAGTATTTAATAATTGTTGTCATAAATAAAAAAAAAAAAAACAAGTAAGAGAAAATGACCACCTTATTTTGCAATGTCCCACAAATCAATATAAACAGTTACTAATTTTCAAAAATATGTTTTCTTTAAGTAATGTTTATGGTCCAACTGACACCTTTGATTATCGTTTATCGGTTGGTCGCAGGTTAGTACGTGTCATCACGTCTGATTTTGCGTATGCAACATTTCAAATGTTTACTTAGCAATATCTTTCAATCGAGACAATTTGTAATCATAGCTTATATCCAAAAGCAATTACTTTATTAAATACTTAAATGAATGTTGTCATTAATAAAAGACGAATAAGAAAGTAAAAATAACCACCTAATTTTGCAATGACCCAAAACCTAATATAAAAAACAACAGTTGATTTTTTTCAAGAACATCAATTTTGATGGCTTCAAATTCATCGCTGGATTTTTCTTCTTAAGATAACTAAATTTCACGAATTTAGGAACCCTCGAACCTAAAGCTTTTGCTCAAATCACAAAAATGTGTACCCACGAATACAAGTACTTTCACGATATTGTGAACCTTTAATTTTTATCATAGAAACGGATAACTTAAGGCAAGCTGTATACGGCAAACCGTTAAGGATCGTGAGTCATCAATGCACAATGCATAAGCATAACAAACTTCAAATTTGGCATTTGTAGTGTTGTTTATGCAAAGTACAAATAGGGTGATGTATCATTCCCTTATGTTACACTCAAAGAAAAGAGGAGTGTCTTATTGATAAAGACAGACTTAGTATGTGTTAATCTGTGACAAAGAAATTACTTAACGGTCAACAAAATCCTAATACAGTATTTAAAGATATACATTTGCACATACACATGTATATTTTACACACTAGTAGCCAAATTAAAAAAATAGTATTTTACTATGACAATGCTTTCGCATAGTGAATTATCAAAGTACTGATTGTCGACCTTTCGGCATAAGGCACGTTGCCTATCTAATGTTCTCGACTCTACGTACCCTTCTAGGCGTAGATCTGTTTGAGATGAACAATAATCAGACGGAAAGAAAATGAACAATTGAAAAAGCAGCAACATGACTTGATATACGTTATAATTGCATCTTCCGTGTTTTTGTTAGGGCTTCAAGCCTCTGACATTTCATGTGTGTAATTCCTCCTATCTGGCTAAAAAGTGTTAATTAAAAAAATCAATCAATTTATGCAAAAACACGTTTGCAACAAAACTCCGTGTTCCTTTGTTCATAACAATGGGAAAACTTTTAAACGAACATTAAATTATAATTTTCCCAAAAATGTTGATAATGAACTGCTTTGTGGTAGAGAAATACAGAAATACGGATATTGCATTCTGATAACTAAAATATTAAATTAGTACATGTAACTGTAAATTCAGAAATTAGTGCGTGCAATTAATGTTGTGATTTTTAATGAAAGGGCAAAATGGTAAGATTAACTATTACAATTTTATGAAAATCGTCATACAAATATAGGGATTAGATATCAGATTGCAATTTCTTAATCTTGCGAAACCAAACCAGTCGCATTATTCGCATTACTAAACGCCTAGCAATATAATCTGAATATACAGTAAAATAGTTGATCCTGTTTAGTTAAACTGATAATCATATACACAATGTAAATTACAAAATTGAATAAAAAGAGGGCAATACCATAAAATATTCCTTATTGTCAATATATACTTTTCGCATTACTAGCAATATAATCTGAATTTACAGAAAAATAGTTGATCCTGTTTAGTTAAACTGATCATCATATACACAATGTAAATTACAAAATTGAATAAAAAGAGGGCAATACCATAAAATATACCTTATTGGCAATAAATACTTTTCGCATTACTAAACGCCTAGCAATATAATCTGAATTTACAGAAAAATAGTTGATCCTTTTTAGTTAAACTGATCATCATAAGTACAATGTAAATTTTGAAATTGAATGAGAAAGGAGCAATACTATCAAATATACCTTGTTGGCAATTAATATTTTTCCAAATCGTCACAGCATCATTACATATTTCTGTTACAGGGTTGCAGATAGAGTCTAGATAACATGTCGTATTCTCGTAACTTGAAGAACAACACGTATTTGAACTTAAACACATGCCTGCACACAAAATTCTAGATGCTACCCCACTTATTTCAGCTCTTGTTGCTTCTGAAACAATTTTTATTCCTGTTTCCATTTTAAAATCTTGGGTTCGAAACTCAGCAACGCATAATATGAACATAGGTTGAATAAGAAAGATAAGTTCGGCCAAATACAGCATACTGATTGCCCTCCAGGTATCCTTATGTTTAGATCGGTTTTCTGTTACTTTAGCATATAATGTCAGTGGCATGACAAAAGACAAATGAAAGGTCGTATCAGGAAATTAAATCTTTTCTGTTAAAATTCCACGCCTATTCTAAATAGTGTCTGACATACGTCGATAAATTGAAAAGTGCCATTTGTAGCTTTCTTGTGTTATATTACCCAATGACTGCATCAACGATTTAAAACATGTTTATTTAATAAAAGCAGTAAATAAAACAAAGTGGCTCATGACAAATACCATTAGTATTGATCATTATCACTGGGAATGATAAAAGATTAATTAACAGACATTTCAACATTATATAATGCCGTGCGACTTTCAAAATTGTTTGTGCATTAAGGATTCCGTAATATAGGAAATTAGAAATAATTTAAACAAACTTATTTGTTTGAGATTTGTGATATTCAGACATTATTTTGTTAAAGACATTACATTTTATAATATATATATATATTTTAATTTCAAATGCGAGGTAATTATGAGTGTTTATGTATATATATTAAAATTTGAATATATATATGTATATATAATATATATATTCAAATTTTTATTTCATATTTCGAAAAACAAATAAAGATCAAATTCAGGAGGTACCTAACACTACAGGGAGATAACTCTGTAAAATCAGCTGAACGTTTTTATAACGTTGCGTTGTTCAGAGAATATTAAGCTTCTCAATGATCAATTTAGTGTGTGTCAAACTGCTATATAACCAGTGTAATTTTTCTGATAAAATAGTTGGGTTAAATTTTTTAAAATTTTTATATTTTTGTCAAAGGGTCAAAGTAAATACTTTGTCAAAATTTTATGAAAATTAAACGAGCCAAATTGATTTTAGTGAAAGTGTTAGGTACCACCTTAACATCATGAAAAGGTATAATGAAAGTACGTAACTTCAAGATAAATTCAAATTAAGGAAGACCATAAAAACAGACAAAAATCAAAGCTAACGTTATCAACAAATTAAATGAAAGAAACCATGACAATTCAATTTTTCGAACAAAATGGCCGACAATGATCATGATGATGTACTTTTGTGGTATATGGGTTGCGTGCAGCTCATATTTATTGTTGCCTTTTATTATTCTTTTGAGAGTCGAGCATTCAAATGTCTAAGAACAAATCAAACAAAAAAATTACAACAAACAGGAAATAAAACTACAAAGAACAATACAAAACTGATGCAAAAAGGGATTCCAAGTGAATAAGATTGGTTTATATGTTTAAAACGTTTAGTTTAATCATCCTGACATTAAATTGAACTACATGTGAGATTTAAAACGTGACAAATCTGAAAATGTAGATAAAATTAGGTATAATGCAGTTATCATATTTTATCATGTAATAATTAACAACTTGAAATAACCGTAAACGACCGGACACTAACACGTAAATTAATAAAAATGTCACATAACTCCAAGGAAATTTCAAATTGGAAAGTCCTTTTTCGAATGGCAAAATCAAAACTTATGCACATACAACTACTAAAAAAGCAACTTTTTCGATTGAATTTTTTATTTTTTTAATGTCGGGGCCTTTTATAGCCGACTATACGGTAATGTTTTTTTCATAGTTGAAGGCCATACGGTTTCCCACAATTGCTTGCATCCACTTCATTTGAACTTTGGTGGATTGTTGTCTACTTGGCAATCATACCACATTCCTTTTTATATAGATTCATATTTCATTCGTTTATAATAGTTCAAGTTAAATATGAAAGTGTTCTTGTAGTGCATAATTTCTATTCTCAAAAAAGGTATTTTTTTTAAAGTACATCACTATGAGTTATATATATTTTTTTAATCAGATTACCTACAACTTGGTCGATATCACTGCATATTAATTGTTTATTCTAAGTGATTTTAATGAGCGTCCTTTCGAAAAGCTTTTGATTTAATATTTTTGCAAGTCTTTGTTATAAATATACTATCACAAGGTCACACTACATCTTACGAAAGAAATTTATCAACGTGAATAATGCCACTTCGTTTAAACATTTATCGCATAGAATAGATAATATTACATGTAAAGGATAACATAAATTAACAAAGAAAAATGACAGTTTGCAAGAGCGCGTCAGCCACTTAACATCCAATTTTCGGAAAAAATATATACAAAAAGAAAAGAACAATGTACAACATGTTATCTATATTTCTTAGTGAGTAAAAAGTAAATGTCCATCATCAAACTTGAACTGATTTCCTCCTGTTACATTTTTCGCGTTCTTTTCGAATCTAAACATGGTTATTGTTTTGATATTCCAAATTTGCATTACAATGCGTTGCTGCCGAAAATTGGCAAATACATAAGATATGAAAACAAAAAATATAACATAGTTACGTCATTTCCTCTGTCTCCCAATGGCGTATTGCATTACATAGAGGCAAAATAAAATTAGTGTAACAAACAAAACAGATGTGTGCATGTATGTATAAAGATCATGATTAAGGAAACTCAGTGCATAACCAACAATGCTAATTAATGCTCAGTACAATCGTGTTGCTTGTTACTAATGCTGTTACACTTCTTAATGAGTATGATCTTCAAGCGCAACTGATGAATATGATACACACAAAACGCGCGTCATGTTTGTCAAACGCATATAATTCTTGAGTGGTTTACAGAACCACTAGATCCATGCAACTACTTCTTAAAGTTTTATGTTCAAGGGTTTCACCAGCCCAGCCCCGTGTTCGATAATCCTGTCATGAAATATATTTGGTTTATTTACTTTTATTGTCGTCTACAAAAGTGTCAAAATAACCCTAAAAAAACAATAATGTGTTTACACTTAGGCTTAAATGAACTGAGAAAGATTTGGAATAAAATTTTGAAAATTTGCTTTTTCCATGCTCCCCACATTCGTTTCGACTTCAGTGTTTCGTCTGTTTTGATTCTGGATCTACTGCGGAGTATTGTTTAGACCGATTGTGTGTCTGGTGTATGAACTAATAAGTAGCTTAACAATTTTTACGAATGTCATCCTATCAACACTTCTAAAAGTAAATGACGGTGATGTAGGTGATGTTTTAAATTTTCTGAAATGTTTGTTGTTCAAACTCCGATATTGTGATCAATATTGGTTGGCTAGCTAGTCATTGTGCAAAGTTTAGAATACATTGATGTTGCTATCATTTTCAGACTAGATATTTGTTCAGTTGTTCTTGAATATGTTTAATATTGGTCAATATCTAAACATTAAAAATATAACAAAACCACCGAACTCCGAGGAAACTTCTAAACAGAAAGTCCGTAGGTAAATGACAACATCAAAAGCTCAAATACATCAAACAAATGGATAAAAACTATCATTTATCGTATTTGATATAGGCATGTTCTACGTAGAAATGGTGGATTACACCCGGTTTGATAGTAAATATCTATATGTATAACGGCCGAATGAAATTCCATTAAATTGACAAGCAATGTTGGAACAAAACAAACAGACGTTATAGGTAAAAATGTCAAGAAAAAATAGAGCTACAGCAGTCAACATTGTGTTATAATCTTAATTAATAAAAACAACAAACAAACATGACAAGAAATAAAATATGGCACATAGACAAAAGACAAAGCTCATAAGAAAATAAAAAGTTTTGTTCTCATTTTTTTCGCAGACACTTGTGAATTTTTTTCAGTCTAAGTAGCAGCTGGTCAAAGTTCAAGGTCAACTGGCAGTTTTCATTTTATGAGACATACTGTCTTATTGTAATACACCTTCATGCCAAATATCATGAGATAGTGTCAAAAGATAAATAAGTTTTCATGATTAAATACACAGATTATTATGGAAAATATATGAAAATAACCCATTTTTATTCCGTTGCCATGGTAACGGTGTAAGAGACCCCAGCTCAAAAATCATAAAACTTGTAGTATACATGTAAATCTTTATAGAAATATTTAAAACATTTAAAAATTCAAAATACTTTATGAGATTTCATGTCATTTTCATGATCCTTTTACCAAGTATCCAAAATATGCCGAACATGCCCTTTTTGGACCGGTCAGTCTCAAAATTTAGCAATACTCAAGCTTTAACATTTTGTCAAGTTTCCAAAGACGAATAATGCTTATTATAAAAATCAATTCAAATACCAGTTAAACATAACCTTATCTAGCATATTCAGAGTAACAAAATTGTGATATTTTTGTAGATATTTTTGGAAGTTTTTCCAGTAGATGGCGCTGTAAAATCTAAAAATAGCTTAAAATAAAATTTTAAAGTTATAATTTGTTTTCTCTTGTCTATCATAACATGTGTGCAAAATTTCATTTCATTTGGTTGACATGTCATGTGGACCCACTTATAGGCATTTTGCATGGTTCTATCAAAGACTGGCTGAAAAATACCGAATGAGTTGAGAAATGTTTATCACATAAACAGGTGAAGCTTTTATATTGCTGCTAATTAGGTAGGGGAATGAATTTCAAAACTAAAATCGTCTCGTTTGTCATAGATTCTGGTTTACTCAAATACATGTGATCTATAACTTTAAAAGAATTCGTCTCATTGATATGTATTCGTCTACTTTTAATTATATCGTTGAATGGCATGGAAAATAATTATTCCTTAACACACCTGAACTATATAATAAAATATATGGCATTGTCATTTAAGATCCCTAATTTAAAATATCTGCATCAACCACGGATAAGGATTATATAACATTATACACAAAACAAGTAAAATCACTATTGTGGAATAATGTGGTGATTTTGTACAATTGAAAGCGTCAGATAAAAATATGCTATAGTCTTTGTATAGGAATTTCATTTAGATTGATCTTGTTTCCATTAGCTTTAGTTTTATATAATACATTGATCGAATTTCTATTATTATTATTTAATATGATTGTTTTAAATCCTAGTAATACTTAGACATTATGCATTATAAGTACAAGGAAAAATTCCATTTGAAAAAGAAATAATCTTGGGATTTGTAATGCAGTGAAATTCATTGTCGTATTACTTAGTTTTGTTGTATGTAAAATACCTGGTTTACATGTTTGATTGATAGTTCGAATGGTATATGTTGTAATAGAGTTCTCTCATCCATAACATTTCCGACCGCGACTTAAAGTTGAATTACTATATTCATTGTTTCGGATTATATAATTTCTCACTACAGTAAACAGGAACAATTACATTTTTTATGAGGATAAGTTAACTTTTCAAAAATAAATCATATATTTTAACGTTGTATTGAGACACAAGTGTGTAAATAGCATTGAACTTGATTATCTGTGATATTGTTTAGAATTATCTAAATGTCAATGGGGCATGGTATTCCTTGCTGTCATCAGACCATAATTATCTTTTCATACCACGCCTACATACAGACTTTTTGAAAAAGACAGTTGCATGTTACTCGTATTGTTTTTTAGACAAACGTACAAAAACAAAAAAACAAAATTATAAAAAAAAGTTTAACATGACTTCTTTGTTTTGAAACAGAAAACTTAGAATACGCTTCAAGTTCATATACATGTATAAAGGTATATTACATTTTTGTATATGTGAACTACGAAAAAAATGTAAGAATTCTTGCAGAATTTACGTAAACTTCATTAGCCAATTTATATATGATAGTTTTATCAACTTTTACTGGATTAGTTTTGTTAGCCAAATGAACAATACGTGAGTGGTTCCAAACAAAGCAACAACATATGTACATTGTCGGAAAAGATAGAATTTATTTGTATAAGCTTTAGAAACAGGATGAAAAGCGAAGCTCCTGCTTCGTAGCCAGTACAATAGATTGTTGATTTATCAGTGTATTAACCGTATGTAGATGATCGTCTCCTTTTAAACACACACAGTACTTTTGGGCGATACAAAGTGTATCGCCAAATCTTGTTTCAATGAAAGATAATATTATATCCTTCACTTTTCCTAAACTTTAACGACAAAAAGACTGGATTTAGTTTAATCTTATAAATATATTTAATTTTTCCATTTAATCAAACACATTTTGTTTTAATTTGTATATACATGTTTAGTTGTTGAAACAATATATACACAGAGGGAAACAATATCATCATGTGCATCCCGTAAACATTTGTATTATACTTTTTGATTACATGTACCATGATGATATTGAGTAACATTTTCATACAAGAATGTGTCTATAGTACACGGATGCCCCACTCGCACTATCATGTTCTATGTTCAGTGGACCGTGAAATTGGGATCAAAACTTGACCAAAAACTTTAATCTGAAGCGGGACGAATGGACGAACAGACAAACGAACGAACAAACGGACGGACGCGCAGACCAGAAAACATAATGCCCTTTACTATCGTGAAAAACCTTCATAAGCTCATAGAAACGACAAAAAGTCAAGTATAACAGGGGGTCATGTTGTTTGTTTACATAACTGTGTTGTTGCTTTTTATTCTTTTAACTTTCTCCCAGACTCTACTAGAAGCTTAAAATACACTGTATTTGTACATATGCATGTGATGATTGAAGTGTTGTAAAAATAAAGTATCTCGTATGAAAAAAAATTGTTGATGTAATGTTGATTGATTGTTCATGCAGATAATGATTTTATCATTTAGATGCATGCGTTTAATTAATTCATCCCCATTTGACATGGAAGTAAGTTTTTAAAAGGTCATTGATTAACGTTTATAATAGAAACTTTATTAAACAATTTGTCCTCAAGGCATACACATTCATAAATCATACACCTTTGGCTTTAAATTGGAATCCTCTCTTCTGTACGACTTAATAAAAAAGAAGATGTGGTATGATTGCCAATGAGACAACTATCCACAAAAGACCAAAATGACACAGACATTACCAACTATAGGTCACCGTACGGTCTTTAACAATGAGCCAAGACCATACCGCATAGTCAGCTATAAAAGGCCCCGATAAAACAATGTAAAACATTTGTATGCATATTTTAAGTTACATAATTTGATAATATGTGTTAAAATCGTTTTTTAATTTATTACTGTAAAGTTTGTAATATTCATGGAAAAAGGGGGTATTTGCGTTGATTTTACGAACAAGAATTCTGATAAAAAATAAAATTACGTTCGCCTAAATAATATTCCCTTAGGATTTAACCACTTCTATATTTATACCCTATGAATGAAACACGTAATAGTACTACCTGATAAATGCGCATCTCTACTCCTTTATGCATATTTATCATATCTCCATTCTATATTTATCATCAGTCTGTTCCAAGTAACATGTACTTGTCTTTGTATACATTGTTAATACAGGATTCTGAGAAATAATGCGATAAGGATTGGCTTCTAAGCTTAAATTATTTTTTTTTAAATCAAGTCTCATTTTCTATTTTCAATCAAGAAAAATAACTTTATTTCACATGTTGTATGAAATTTCTTCAAAATACAAAGTTAACGTTGTTGCATGTCTGTTTTAAGATAATTACTGATGTTTTAGGAATACAACAAGTCTCATTGTAATGTTCGTTTTCATCGACCTATGAGTGTTGAAAGTCTTTTTATTATCGTCCACCTCATTTTCCCTTTTTATATATAAATGAATTATTATGTTACTTTCATCTTTATTTTCTCATTTAATTATTAAATACAACTGACATGTTGAAAGTACGTTGTATTTAATAAGAATTAAGCTTCAGATATGATATAATATAAGGCTTAATGGATTTGAAATGTATTCATTTAATTTTTCGTACATAAATGACAGTGCATCGTAAGCCTCTAAAGGCTGGTTGGTATAGATATACATGTTAATTAAATACTTATATTTCAAATGGTTATATATTGTATTTCATGTATATGTAACAAACTGTACTATACAATAAAAATATCTATCTATCTATTTTTATTCATTTGCTTCTTATAATTTAAAGCTACGTTTACAGATTCATAATGAATTGAGATTCATATGTTGTTGGTTTTTTTGTTTTTGTTTCTTTAATTGCAACGTTTTAAATGGTTTAAACTTAGATATTTTGAATTGTACTGTTGTTTTTAACGTCCATATGTAAACAGAACACGAAGAAGTTTTACTGACCTTGGAGTAGAGATCAATATTTTGTTCTTTAATGCACTATTTGTGCAATTGTCGAAGTTATGAATGACATTAATATATATTACTATTGAACAGCGGTATACAACTGTTGCCTTTATTAAAAATGTTATTGAATATGGTTATATAATACTAATTCTGTTTTATTTTATGAGATTATAGTATAATAAATGTAAAATGTCATTACGTATTACGTTCGCAATTAATGTTTATTGATTTAATATTTCTAGGACAACTTCTCACATAAACTACCATATAGTTTTTTAAACGAACAGATATCCTGAACAGCAAACACAAAGACAAGTAAAGTATTAATCAAAATATATTAATGGACCAATAAGTAAATGTCATATTGTAGTTTTAACCTTATACGATCCTATCAATTGTTAAATAAGTAATTTTCCTCGGAAAGTTTTCATTTACTTTACTTTATCAAGTATATTAATTTGATTCTCGGTGAGTTGATTTATCTTTTATCTTTATGTAGAATAATAGGAGTTGAGACAGGCCAAACAGAAGGGAACACTAAGCTTTTTGCACTTGTTTTATAAGAAGTAACGATTTGAACACTTGTAATGCAAGATATCATATGACACTGAAACTAGCATAGTCTTAACCAAAACACTGAGCAACACGAATCCTATCAAAATCCGGGAGCGATCTCATGTGCTCTAGAAGTGTAATCAGATGTTTATCTACTCAGCTACCCGTCGTGTTGTGCAAGTTATTTAAAATTCAGTGATACATTTTTGTAAGTCTAATGAGGCAGTTCACATTCGGAGAAAAAGACGGCGGAATTGTTGTTAGGAAGAAGGAACAAATCCGTCGCAATCATTGAAACAGATATTCCGTAACGGTTAACCAACTCCGTGATGGCGTCCGTAATATATCCAAAGAAATGATTTCGATTTCACCACATGAAACTCTTGACTTTTTTATACAAAAATAGACAGATCAGTAATATTTTGACTCTATTCACACCCTGTTTTCAATTGAATTATATGGAATGATAAAAGATTAATAAGACTAAAAATGGTATTTTCTGTAAAGACATCTGTTTTACTTTACAGACGTTCGTTAAATATATTGTAATGTTTTTCTTCGACAATGTTTGATATGATATCTTGTTCAAAGAATGAAAATGTATGATCCTTAATGTTGTTCAATTTTATGAAGCATGCGCGACTTCCATAATGTTCCCATTCTTAAAATAACGAAATGTGTGTGAAAAAAACAAACTTGAATCTCTCATTCGTGTTGATTCACAGATGAAAATAACATGAACTCGTCCAGTGTTTTCAGACAGATGGTCAAGTAAATATTGCAGTTTGTAAGAAAAGAGAAATTATAAATAACCTGTCATCAGATATATATTTATTTTTGTAGAGCCTATGTGGTCAAGTGGTCTAGCGCGACGGGCACAGTGAAAGGTGACTTGGTGCCATGATATTTCATTAGCATGAATACGAATCCGGGGAAAGGAAGTACGACAAATTGTCTTTCCAAATTTACAGATATAACATTGTTGAGCTGATGTTTAGACGAATTCTATATAAAGAATGTATTTTCAAACTTGTATCAACAGCACTGCGTGTGATATGGATAATATCTGTCGCAGAGTTGTCGATTGGTGCCACGATATTTCAGTAGCACGAGAGAGAGAGAGTTTACAAGACTGTAAAAGGGGCGAAAGATACCAGAGGGACAGTCAAACTCATAAATCGAAATATAATATAAAATATATCGTAAATAGTCTAATTCGATAGGTCACATTCGTTGTGAAAAGGGAAATTATGTAGTTACGACTCTCAGTTGCCATCCATGTATTTTCATAAATAAGTATTGATACAATTTCACGTTCTGACACAATACATGCTGGGCATTTTCAATTTGTAAATACGTAATGCTGAAGATATAACTATCCACTCGAACTACATTCGATTCAATTAAGTTCTATGACCAATCCAAATCAAAATAAGTGTGACAGGTAAATTTGGTACAACATGTTCGCTAGAACCAGAATATCACATAATTTAAAAAAAAAATACAAAAAGGTATCAATAACCATAAAACGGTTGGCTCTATGATTCATATTGACCAAATTATCAGAATTTCACCCCCTCTACCCGGCCTAAGAAAAAAAAAGGAATAAGAAGCGAAACGAACGTAGAAAATCTATGCAATGATTTAACACGGTACATACGTACTCTTTCTATTATCAATTTCGATCAAATCAGATTAATGTTTAAAAAAATATTTATCACAAGGTTTGCAGAAAATTTTTACAGCATATTTTTTTTTTTTTAACATTTTACGGAAGGAAAAGACATGTTAAAGGAAACGACATTAGACAATTGTAATTTACATCATCAGAATGTTGATGATTGACGTAAATGATGTTAGATAAGGAGAAAAGTGCAATCTCTTTTGTCGTCAAACAGTGACAAGATTGAGTTAACAACAAGTAAGTATTGTAAATTATCATACATATAATGTATAAAGTCAAAAATAGTACATTACATTTTTTTTTATCTTATACTAAAACATGTAATATCGGAGAAATACTCATCATTGCGAATATCAATGAATGTCAGTTAAAAAAAGAGTGTACATTTTTATTAGAAATTCTTTGCTCATGAAAAAATAATATATGTAATGGCTGCCTTACATTTTTTTTAAACCGTATTGAATTGAAATGGCGTGCCTCTTTCTTTCATCGGGTAACAAATAAAAAATTGAAAAAATGTCTTGCATAAAAAGTTTAAAAGCTACAAATGTAGTTCTTGAAACTGATACTAAATAAAAATAAAAAAAGAATAAAAAAAAAAAGAAATTATCTGGTTTCCTTTTTTGAGCAAGAAAATACTGCATCTTTCGAAGCACCTGTTATGTGTCTCAATTTTTGTATGAAATTTATGTTTTTACTTTATGTATGTTTGTGTAGAAACGGTGATTGTTTCTATTTTGTTTTCCTTTAAATCATGTTTTAGTTATATTCAAACATTTGTTTATACACATAAACGCAATACCAAATTCAATTTGATTGTATAATTTATTCACATTTCGATTTTCTTTTTCATCAGAGACGATCGTTGCTTTCTTTTTACACTGATGCTCGATTACATATACATAATATATATCTTAAAACAGTTATTGTCATTGATTTTTATATATTTTTAGGTTATTAAAATGAGGTTATTGATTGCTGTAATTTTAATTTCTGTCTGCTTTACAGGTAATGTCATATCAAACATAAAACAAAATTTTAAATTCACAATATTTTCAACACAACAGTGACTTATATCACAAAAAGTTTATGCAGTGCTTGGATTACAAAATTTGTACTCGAAACAATAAATTTAAAAACTTTGATTGGTTGATTTCTGAGTCTTAGTAAGAGAATCGTTCTCGTGACCATGATGCGCGATCGGCATTATTTTGCCGATATTGGTCCTTATATTTTCTTAAGGTGCACCGAACACGTAGCAATTCGTGCTTTTATAGTATGTTTAGCAAACCATTTTGTTACTTACATAAAAGGGTTATTAGATTGCGGAATGTATACATAATCACACATGATAAGTCGGAATAGGACCGTTAAATATGATGCTTGCGTAATTGCATGTAGTTGAGAATCATGCTATCTGAAACGTTAATGCATCCATGAAACAGCCTTTTGTGGTGTTCGTATGTAGTCTGTTGTAAAGCAATATGTTTGTCCTTATTCAACTAAGCCTAAGTATTACGTACAGTCGAAATTCTCGCCCATTATTGAGAATCTATGTATTGCACCTATTGTTCTGGCCAAAGATATGCATGGACTATTTGTCAATTAACGTTAAAAAGCAAAATCACAAAAATACTTAACTCCGAGGAAAATTCAAAACGGAAAGTCCCTAATCAAATGGCAAAATCAAAAGATAAAATACATCAAACGAATGGACAATTACTACTGTCATATATATTCCTGACTTGGTACAGGCATGTTCAAATGTAGAAAATGGTGGATTGAACATGGTAAATAAACAGACACCAATCTATCAATAAATCATTTGATTATACATATTTGGACAGATTGTCGAGTTTAGGTTTAATCTTCGGATTAAGGTGGTACCTAACACTACAGGGAGATAACCATGTAAAGTCAGCTAAACGTTTTAATTACGTTGTGTTGTAAAAGGAATATTAAGCTTCTCAATGATCAAAATAAGTGTTTGCAAACTGCTATATAACCAGTGTAATTTTTCTGATAAAACGGTTAGTTCGAATTTTTTGAAATTTTTATATTTTTGTAAAAGGGTCAAAGTAAATACTTTGTCAAAATTTTATGAAAATTAAACAACCCAAATTAATTTTACCTAAAGTGTTGGGTACCACCTTAATATATGAAAACAAGAAGACGTGGTGTTATCGCCTATGCTATAACTCTCCACAAGAGATCGAATGAAAAATACAGTAAGAGAAATAGAACAGCCATGCATTTATATCTATATTTATCAAATTAAAAAAAAATGTTTTTCTTATTAATTGAAAGTTTTAAATTTTAGTGAAAGAAGGCATCTATCAAGCTTTCACAACTGAACACGTCAATCAACGTAAATATGGTATGAATGTATCTGAATCTAGAATACCTGTTTCCCAAAAAAAAAGATTGGAAATTGTTTTCTGATCATGCTACAGAATTTGTTTTCGAAAGATGCCGATGTCTGTAATATATTTTTTCGATTATAAGTTGGTCTTATATATATTTCGCCTAAGCCAAGCTGTACGTGAAATTGTCATATTACATTGTGTAGGTCAAATAAGCGAATTTCGAAATGGCATAGTGACATCAAGGGCGACCTTTCTATCGTGAATAAAATTATTTTCCAGATTAAAGCAACTTGTACATTTGTGAATAACATTTTGAATAGTTTGAATCATCTTAATTTTTTTTTTTGCAAATTTAGGGGTCCAATTATGGATCTTATGATTCCCGTTCATTTTAAGAATTAAATTATGTTGAAATTGTATACAATAACTATTTGCAAGCTGGGTCCGTATGCATAAAACTACTGAAGTTAATGAGTCTTTATAAAATTGCCATTATTTAATATTGACAGGTGGCGGTTTAACAGAGACTCGAGATCGTAAATGTATACCATTCATGGACTGTGGCTTTTCTATTGATAAGTGTCCACCTTTTTGTCGGAGGAAAGGTTGCAATGGTTCACAGTCGAAATGTTTTGGATACACTCTATGCTGCTGCACAGGATGCAGTCATGGGAAATGACAGTTGAATCCATGCTGTCTGGTGTGAACTAAGGCTCCTAGTTGAAGACCGTACTTTGATCTATAACATTTTACTTTTACAAATTGTGACTTGGATGGCGATTTGTCTCACCGGCGTATACCACATTTTCTTATATTTATGTAATGGTGTGTGTCTAATAAAATGTAAATGTGACTTTGAGAGACCTTTCACTTAAAAATTAAATGCCTCTTTCGATAAGTTTGATTTGAGTGAAAAAGCGTTTACCGAAGCTTATATTTTATATTCGCGCTTTCACTCTAAAAATGTGCACACATTTAACCCTTTTACTAGTCATTAAATTATATTTAAAAAAGAAGCATTCAATTCTTATAATTAAATTTTTATTTCATTACAACCATGAAATTAAGAGTTCTATCGAGAGTTTCGTATTTTTATCTATCGTCATGCATTGTTTAATAAAAAATTGTCACAAGTAGTACGTGCAGTGGATGCTGTTGTGTTTCATACGGAAGTGCATGACAATTTGATATTTGAGTGCCTCACAATTGTTGTCAGCCAATCAAAATTATGGATTCAAATGAAACGTTTTTCAGAAATGCAATAGCACTATAGCTCATTTCAATACAACGAAACATATGTATGTGTTATATGGTTTTCTATTAAGGCATTACAATACGATTAATGATTTGCCTCCCTCCACAATATCAATGTGAGTTTTCCATGGAAATTTATAAATTCATATAAACTAGTAATACAGTTGTCCCTAAACATTTCTTAATAAACATCAACTTTATATTTACGTGTTTTTTCCAACATTCCATGGGTAAGCAAGCGAAGGGCAGACAAAGTAGCCACCGACAACGAACTCCGAAACAAGTTGGCTTTATGCTTCACTATTTTTATTGCAGTTGCTAGCAGTCTTAATTATTGCTTATTGCTTATTTCGATATAAAACACGCAATCATCAAGGAAAACTAGCTGCCTTATCTCCGATGCTACACGATACGATATACCTATGATGTGGAAGAGAAACATGGTAAGTTCGAGGAATGATGCGGCATGAATTGCTGTTCCTATATAACGTCAAGTGGAAAATCAAAAGCATATTTATGAGTAGAATGTTAATATGAGATTAACATCTAAACTTGCCTATGTGTCACAGATAAGAGACGAGTTTTGAAGGAAACAAATATTTGCATATGTACTGAATAATGTCTTTTATTTAAGAATTGAATGCTTCTTTCCGGAACTTCATTAGGGTTTAAAAGCGTTGACCGAAGTACATTGTGTATGAAGCGAGGAAGGGCTTCATTCTAAAAATGTGCGCACGGTCAACGCTTTTACAACCCTATGAAGTTACAAAAAGAAGCATTTTTAAAATACTTATAATTACATTTTTTAGCTAGGATAATGAAAACACGATTTTTATCAAGTTTTCATTTAATTTACCTGTGTACTTTATTGTGGGACCTCGTGTCATCATGAATGAAAGTTTTTATTGTGTAATGAAATTGATTAAGGAATTACGCGAGATTTCAGTGTAGCCAATCAGAAAAAAACGTATTATTTTAATGAAACATACATCTAAATTAAATGTAATTAATATATAGTTTTTGAAAATTTCTTCTCGTACAAATGTACGTACCTAGCTGTGCTTTGTACAAGACCGACACATAGAGCCGGATTATTAAATGAATGTGCTTATTTACGAAATTAATAGCAGGAAGATTTTTCATTCTACCAGCACGCATTATTCTGAATCTGAGCCGATCAATCTAGGCTCGTATTCCTAAATGCTGCGCACATAAAAAGAAAAAAAAGAAGCAGGAAATACCAATTTAAACAAAAATGTGTTTGCCCCGCCACTACGTGACAACCTAGCCGACGAAACAACAATGAATATCGTTGGCACTTACCAAATCAAGCGTGTAATTTGTACAAGTTGTGAATGCTGTTATATTCGAAAAGCTGCACTAAGAGAGCCTATTGTGAGACTAGAGGAATTGTTTTGCCCTAGAAATTGCGAAAATGTAAAACTTTATATATATATATAGTCAAGCCTTTATACATTATGTTTCATTTGTTTTCTTGCTACAAGCAAGAAATTAAAAGTTCGCGATCATACCAGTATATTTTCTATTACTATTTATAAGAGTTATCTCCCCTTAAATGACTTAGTTCAGGAAAAAAAAGATGAGCAAAACACTCAAATAATTTGTTTAAACATTTGGTTAAAGCAATAAATTATTTGTTTTTCATTGTATGCATAAACATTTTTTAAAATAAACATCAAAATGTCTCGAAGTTGCATATTTAGACAAATATCTAGACCGAGCGTATACTGCAATTGTGTATTCCAAGATGGCGGTATGCAGTGAATCTCCATTGAGGCAATGGCATCATAAACATGCCTTAATTGTTAACTGATGTCTGTTAATAGGGTGTCTTCCCGATTGTCCCACTTTTGAAATTAGTAATAGTAAAAGTTCAATGAAAAGTTAATATTGATATTAAAAGACCTCCGAACAAAAAGGGGTGTTCAGATTTGAAGAGCCCTTTTTGTGAGGAGGTCTTTTAATGTCAATATTAACTCAATCATTGAACTTTTACTGACTTACAGACCGTCAAAAATTTAAGAAAAGTACATAAAAAGCACTAGTACTTGCAGAAACCTAATTCCCCTGAACTGGACGAGTCTAAATATGTTAAACTGAAATAATAGTTAAACAGTACTCAGACTGATATGTACAATTAACAGTTACCAACTTGACATGAAAACGGACCGATTTAATGGAATTACATCATATAATAATTTATTTATGTAAAAAAAAAAAATTAGCATCGAAATAACACCAAAATTATAGTTTTACAAAATTAGGAGTTAAATTTATATTTTTTTAGCCAACTTTTCAATATTAACGATTTCTTATTTAATAAATCAGGCAATCAAAACCCTCATACAGACCTCATTTATAACTGACCAATGAATATTATGCCCAATAGTACGGTGACCAGACCCAATATTTTTTTAGATTTAATCGTCAAACATACTATATGGCTATATTATATATCATTGGAATCGGAAAAATGAATTCTTTTGAAATAACGATGTCGTCAAAAAGAAATGTGTAACAGTTTTGCATAAAATAGGGTCAAAGATCAAATTTTGTTTTTAATTTATTTCTTCCATAATTTTGAAATTTGAAGATATATACAACAATTTAATTAAAAATTCAGATACAGACATTATTTTCAAATCATTAAACAATGAATTATCTCGAAAAAGAAGAAAAAAATTAATTAGGAAATCGAATTATTCTGGAAATTGGCATTTTTCAAACACTTGATCTATTATGCAAATATTCTAATAAAGTTACAGTAGTTACCTTACCGACTGACATTCAACCTCATCAATAAATGATAAATATTATTATTTTAACTGAAGCCTGCAATCATGGAGGCGTATTTTGCATAAGCTCATTCATGTAATTCATGAAAACTTCAAAGCACCCAATACCACGAAAAACAGTTATAATTCAATATTCCAACCAAAGAGATCCTTACAACAGAATTATGCCAGGAGTATATTCTGGTTCATCTGTCAAGGAACATGATTTGCAATTTCTATATAATTCTGACCCTTTACAGGAGTAAAGCTCCGGACATGTAGGGTTTTGTTGTGAAAAACACATGACTTTTTTACAAAGACATTTTCCCTTCAATGAATACACAAGATCCTGCAAGAATTCTGCTGACATATGCCCATTAAAATACACGGGGTGTAATGAATCATTTAAATTTCGCCAACCGTATTGTAAAATTGACGAAATAAGGGGTTAGCAATGTGTAATGCGCTCCAAATTTTTAGTTTGAAACAAAGTACGTAAAACATGCTGTTTCAGTGCTGCCTCACAGGCAGGTAACCTGACTAAACTTGCATCTTTACTGGTGGCAAGCTTGAAGTGCATGGGATAATTACTATGATGGAATGGTTTTATAGAGATATTTCTGATCATAAAGCTTTGAAATTAACTTCAATGCCCAAGCAAGGGATATGTTGCATCCGGTTAGTGCATGTACAACAAGCAACAGTTTACAAATTGTTGGGGAAAGACAGACACATAGTTAGTGAATAGGGAAAAGTCTTCGTCCATCCTTTACACTGCTAATATTCCTCACATGCACCCACAACTCGCTCGTATGTGTCATATATTTATAGTAGTGAACGCACAGAACAATCACATCTGTATTAGAGGTCCGTATGATTGTTCTTCCACTATTTCCCATTTCTCTAAACTTGGTGTTTAAGACATCGATTATTGACCTCCTCTTGAGTGCTTAACAAATTACGACAGCCATTAACAGTGTTGGTATAATTTGACAATTTCGGAATTTACAAACGTTCTGGTTATGTAAAGCTCACATCAGGTGGAAGCATAGGGGATTTGTGAAAGTTTTGTAGTCAGGAATAATCTGATACACTTTGGTGGAAGCTATAGTCTTTGTGCGGCGTTCACTTTCGACAGACTTTATAGAGTTGTGCATGACATAGCGGTCAAAAACATCTGCTACTGTTTGCGCTATAGAAATTCGTTGGGACATATTTTTTAATAGTCAGCTGCAATGTCACCGAATGTTTTAGGTTACCTTTCTAAACATCAATACATTAAAACCAATGCCTTACCAACTGTAAGTTGGGAGTGATGGTACAAAGGAAGGTACGGAAAGTGCTCAAGGAACTTCAGATTCTAATTACTTCAACAAATAAGACTTTCATGATTTTCTCATGGTGCCGTCATCTTGAAAAAGGGAAATTGGAATGGGACCTACAGGGTGCGACAGCACATGTTCTATGGTTCATCATCTCTATATTTTGCCACATTCAGTGCACGTCTAAATACAAGTTATGGATGCATGTGACCTAAAAGTATTTCCCCCCCATTTATATTTAAGGTTTGTTTTTGTGGTCATGTTTTCAACATTTTTAGTTTTGACTTTGAAATTGGACTATAAAAACTCCTTTAAGGACCTAATGAAAGTGAACTAGTGATACAATGCTTAGACAAGTTCAGTCCTTCCTCTACAGCTGTGAGCAAAGAATCTCGAATATCTCTTTTAGTATGCCTTTTCTATAAGAGATGTTGATAAGACATGGAGGATGGGATTCAACATCAAAGGGATCAGTCATGGATAATTCAGATGGTTCACAATAGCAATAACATGTTCTTCGTTTCTCTTCATTGCTGTTGGTCTTGTTTCCTCTTGTGAATTTGCATTATTTGCAGCAATTCCAGCCATTTTCAGCGTTACAAGACTAAGGGGTTCTAGAAAAAGTCTAGTAAGGGTCCATCTAACAAGCACAGACTTTTGATTTATTTTGCCTACAGTGCCACCTGATGCCCTTGGGGCTTTTATAGCGGTCTTTTCTCTTGCCATGTCGGTCCTTGACCGTTAAATTGTCCATGAGTCTGTCTTTAAGAAAAGTAGCCATCCATAAAAGATGATCGAATATTCGCAGAAAGTTGAAGCATATCGACTATGTAAACTGGCATCCACCTTCAGTAAATAGTACGGTTTGTTACAAAAACATAAGGTTACATTTGAGATGAAGATCGCAAGGAAGTGACCAATTTCCCTCTCGTCCTGCTCTAACATTTGACAGCAAAATGTCTACTGCTTCAAGGAACACATCACAGTATTTGAATGTGAGTGATACAGCCCTCATTGCTTATATGTATTTATAAGAGGCTCTATATGTGCTTCGAATAGCTCCGTAATATGAGAGTAAGGACTTGTGTTTGGCTTGAATTGCTTAATTATTGCTTCTGAGATAACTGAATTTAGTATTATTGATTAATAAAGGTATGAAGTATCATATAAATGTTAATTAATGTACATTTTGCGTTAAAAAATGATGAAATTGAAATGAAACGTACTCTATTCAATGCAAAATATTCGTACTGTCATTTTGTTACATAAACTCTTAAATAACGGATAAATTTTGCTAAACTTTATTTGAAATCGTTAAAACAAGGTGTAACAACAATGTTGTAATAACAGAAATCATAGCACGGACGTTATTTTACAATGTAGACCTTAAAACTGTTCTAAGTCGATTTTTCGTTTAAGTTAACTTACGTACTTTAAAGCCCATTTTACAAAAACTGCACCGTACGATTTTTTGACGACAAGTCAAAATGTTAAGTTTAATATTAGATCTACCAATACTGTGATTTATAGCCGTATAGTCCGAATGACTATTAAACTCCTTAAATAAGCGACTTTTCTTTACTCGGTCACCGTACTACAACAACTTCATGCTATATATACTTGATGTTTTTGATCTGTCAGTAATCATGAAATAGAATCGTAAAGATCAGACCTTAGAAAATAGTAAGTAAACTCTTCCAACAATTAGCTTTTTAAACAGCTTGTTTAAGAACTTCTAATCGGACAGTCCTAGATGCATAAGATCCTTCACAATATTCATCCGGTAAATGTTCCTTTTGTTTCTGATTTGGTAATTTTCCTACATTAAGATACATGCGAATGCAAAATAAATAGTTTTGTCTTTTCAGTCCAATTAATTATAGATCTTGCTTTATTTGTGTTTTTTTTTTAAATAAGAACTATGCATGCACACTTCAATGAATAAAACCGTATTAAACTAGGTTTCACTGTCCCGATCAAAACGTGTTGGGTGAGATATATTCGCAAGTTCAATATATTATATGAAAACAAACACTTTCATTTAGTCGTGCGTTATTCCCTTTTCATGTCTAAATGAAGCAAAAACACCTGAAAAAAACTTTTATCTTTCTTAGTTTTATCCTTGCCTGACAAAAAAAAAATCATATGTTATAAATCGTATTTAAACATTAGATAAGAACAATAGTAAAAAAAATATTTAACACTTTTGAATAAGCAGTCAGTTATGTAATAAACTGAAGAGACCCCCCCCCCCCCCCCCCCAAAAAAAAAGAAAAGAAAAAGAAAACAACATAAAAATTTAAATGGAAATTGTAATTATAGCATTTTACAAGATCGTGTCTTTGTGTGCTACATGTAAGTACTGTAACAGAGAAATTAATTAAATTGATTGATTGTTGTTTGCTTTACGTCCAGTAGCAAATATTTCATGCCTTTTAATGACTATAACACATAAATTTTAAATACAATAGGTACATGTAGGTCGTACAAAAGGAGGTCGACAGTGAGGTTGGACGTGAAACTTTAAAATACCACTAGAAAATGAGGGTATATTGAATAAGGACAGAAATTAAGACTTGAAACAGCAGGCAATATTTGGACCACTCAAATAATAGGTGCAAGAGTTTTTAATTTGATCCATAAAATCTACCCTGAAGTCGATCATCCATGTTTACGTGTAGTTTACAATATCATTTCACGCATCCAATTTAGGTTAGATACTTTTAGCTCGCTTTAGTAACTGTGAGAATTCTGTGAAACTGTATTGTGTATTGTACTTTAGTTTTTAGTATGATATTCTGTACTACCGATCACTACCGCTCTCCTGGTTGGTCTCGTGTGGGGGCGTTCGCCTCGAGAGCGGGAGATCATTAAATTTGTTCGAATCCCGAACGGGTCAAAAAAAGACGTAAATTAAATTGGTATTCTATTTCAACGCTTAACACGTGGCATCATAGAGTAAGAGCACAGACTGGCCGGCTCAGAGTCGGAAATGTATCCGGGTCGGGGGATTTTTCTTCCTGCGAACTAATATCTTGTGAACTTACACGATAAAAAAAACCGACTCAGCGTGTCAGTCTAGTAAAAAACGGGGTTAATACTCTTATTATATTTACACGTAATCGTCCTGAATATTAATTTTATTCGCCGCTGGTCGTCATCCATTATCGTTATTTATTTTACCGTTTTATTATACAGTGAAGTGTTTTTATTTTACTCGTATATATTAAAACTTCTTAAATTTTCACCAATCAAATTTAAAAAATGGCAAACACTTGTGATTGTTGGGATTATTATCTTTGACGGTAAATAATATTAAATCAAATGTGCCTTTTCAGATATATAAATATAAGACGGAAAATATTATTGAATTAACTCCGTATAACTATTATTTAGTCATGGCGCGGTTTTGAGCTTATTATTCTGTATACGGAATGTTCTATAAAAAAAGACCGAATGTTGACTCTAAATATTTTTATTTATCTGTGTCTTTGGGTTGCTGTCGCATTAATGTATACCTTTATCTCCTTTTATTCAAAACCAAGATTCGCTTGGGTATAGAAATATTGACATCTCTAGACCTCTCCGTCCCACAGTATACCCTTGCTAAATGGGTGCGTTCGTTCGGCTTATTGGTTATATAAGTACGCAGCTTTGTCCGATCAAAATATAATAGGAATATATATCAGATGCCTTGTACAGTGAGAATTCCACGCTATCTTTACCTTAAAAAAACATTAGAGGGAAAGACGATCTACGCACGAGTTGAATGATTGAAATGTATAAACAACAAGAAAGGTCAGCTTAATCTTTTTAAATAAGTCGCATGGCTGATTTTCACAACATTTTTTGTGACTTTTGCTAGAACAATAGTAGATGGAAAAAAAATGTAACAAAACCGATCAGCAAGACAAGATAATAAAAAAATGAAACGCTCAAAATAAGTTGAATCTTTTTTATAAATTGTTGTCAACCTTTTTCATCATCATCATCATTCTTTTTTTTTTTCTTTTTTTTTGCTTTTATGACAACTTTTATACCAGTCTGAGATATAAATAAACTTGAAACAGCAAATGTTGTCACCTAGACGAGAGAGCCGTCATTGTAATCTTCAATATATGAGTTATTGCCACTCAATGAAGATTGTTTTTCTGTTCTAGTCCCTCCCCTATTAGTTTTGCTGGAAATTATACAATGTAACCCCTGATGTGTACTACGACAACGTTTTTTTTAATATTAAAAAAAAAGATTAAATGCAAAGAGAAAAATGATGGAAGAAATGCTTAGATTTACGCATAAAAATTCAAATGTAAATAAAAATGAAATATATAAAAATTGGAAAACTGTTTGAAACTATAATCAACTGAGGACAAATGATTATAAATCACTAAATGAAGCAGATTAATTTATTGCTCCTTTGTGTCCAGTGGCAAATATGTCATGCATATTCACGACTAGATTCAAAGTGGATCAATTTGAAGCAAATGTTTTCAAATTTAGAGTGGCATTTTTTACAATAAGGCAGAGCGTTCGCTAGAGGTAAAACGTATGCCGTAATAGAATAGATTTGAACCATAATGATCGAACTCGTAAGTTAAGCCCTCCTTCCCTCTTTTTTCTCCACGATAGACGAATGCCATATACAAAACGTCATGAATTTACAATCAATAGCCGCCACTATAAGTAAATGAGATATGGACTGTTTAAAAATTAATTCCTATTGCAGCCAACATCTCCCGGTTCGGGACAGGTTATTTATTTCCACAAAATACCGCTTGATTATTGATCGAAGATATTTAAGCAAACAAAAGCACTTTGAATCAAACAAATTCTTGAAATTGTAAATTAAGGTATTTTGCTGGGTGTTTTTTCCTAATCCTATTTCGGACCCCCTGATTTTAAGAGGGCGTATCTAATTAGTCATGCCCGATTAACTTTAATTGAATTGAACCTCAACTTAAAGACCTACATCGGGTAAATAAGTTTGTGAAATAAGATCGTCCCCGGTATCTTAGAAAATAAATTTGCGTTGAATAACAATGAAAAATGCACGAGCAGGTTTCACTGTGTCTAAACCACACCGGCAAAATTTGCTCGGACTCGATGGTATCTAACATCCGGCACGATGACGGAACACCAATAGACAAAAGAAAGGTAGGTTTCTCCTTATTTTTTAATTTTTTTTATGATATCGAAGATTATATATACATATTCAACTATTTTCTATTGTGAGATGCAATATTTTCTGCAACCGTTCTATATTAACGGAGAAATAAGTCAAAATGCATGTCAAAATGACGAATTGTACGGAAAGAAAGGTACGGGAAGATAGATATTGACACGGAGATTGCAAAATTTAGTTATTATGAGCATCTCAATAATTGTATTTCTGTGTATGGAACGAAAGAAAAGGGTCATGTCAAATTAAAATAAACCGGTTTCGTCAATGTTGTTACTACACAATCACCCGGTTTCGTCTATATATATCACCCGGTTTTTTTTTTGTTTTTTTTTAACAAACAATTTATAAAAAGAAACTTTGACACGGATCTGAACATTGTCTTTCGAGAATTTAAATATATATTTATTGTAAAGTAAACTTGGCGTGTTAAAATCTATTTTAAACGGGCACTTTTGGACATAGTTAATAATGATAATACACATTTTCCTTGTGAAAGGCGTATCCCTTATTTCACTTAACTTCAAACTAGTTTTAAATGGAATATATAATACATACTAAATAGCAAACACTGGTATCTAATTATTTTGTAACATTTTTTATATTTTCTTTGTTTATAATAGTAGTATGTAAAGATGAAAAATAAAAGGATGTGTTTTGATTGTGCCATAAATTTAATTTACTATACTACATGTATATTATATACACTTAGTTTACAATATTTACTATCAATTATTAATACATGTATGCATTCAATCATTGACGAACAGTCCCAAACCGACTATAGTCTATACTGTTCTGCACAAATTAATCATGCATGCAGTCCTGCCAGATTTTCTGGTACTATATATACTGTGTTACTTGCGCACTAAAGCGAGTTTTCACACTTAAGCATCCATAACATAGCAGTGAGATTTGTAACTTTCTCCCCATTTCTGGTAGGCACATTTATTTTCATAGGCATGTTTTTCACATTATTTTTACAGTTCAAATTCATTTTTTGTACAGTTCAAATTCAATTGAAACTTAAAGATAACTTTCGAAAACAATATCTGACAGTTTTGTATTTTCAATGTGAATAAAAGTTGGTTTGCAAAACATGACCGTCATTTATATCTAGGTCTTATTAAGAAGAAGTGACGGTAACCACTTATCCCATAAACATTGACAATGAGACAACTTTCTTTTAGACACAAAAATTATGTTGAATTAATCAAGTTTAGGTCAGCGTATGCCTTAAACAATGAGAAAAACACACAAACTGCATGAAAGCAAGCTATAACAGGGCCCTAAATTATAAATATAAAACAATTCAAACAAGAAAACTACCTGCCTATTTTATGTTCAAAACGCATATGGTATAAAGCAACCAAAGACAACCAAGGAATTACAAGCGTGTGATTCGGGAATGGACTGAGTCAAAGTGTTGTCGCTGACACAAACAGTACAACAAAAGTACAAATAATAAAAAAATGATGAAAAAACCTTAACTCGTCCGATGACAGAGCCTGTATAGTAAATGCGCGATGTGTGCCAAAACTTGTATCATAGTTAAAATTATCCCTTAACGATTGTAGAAAAGATTACATACATAGAATGATTAGATTACTTATAAAGGTGTCCATCCTTTTGTGCGAGAAAATCACATATCAATTGTGTGTTTCGATTTTTAAGACCGTAAACTTTAATTTCAAGTTTAAACATGTTCAACATATTTTCCCATAACTCATATAGAAAACGCATATTTAGAGAGCTTTAATCTCAATATGCTGTTAAAAAAAATCGGAATGCAAAGTAAATTAAAATATTTGTGTTCTATAAGAGTAGGAATTCAAGTGTTTGCCTATTATTTATTTGAATCTGAGACTCATATAAATAATAAGCCGTTGTCCGGTGAACGAACTTGTTTTCCAACGACCCACAAAACTCCTTTTGAACGCTGAAGTTAAATAATCAATTATAATGTAATGCGATTATGATTTTTTTTATTTGACCAAACCGGGTTATGCATTTTGAAATCTATGACGAAACCGGGTTGTATACATTGACGAAACCGGCCAGTTCCATTTTGACATGACCCATTTCTTTCGTTCCATACACAGAGATACAATTATGGAGATGCTCATAATAACTAAATTTGCAATCTCCGTGTCAATATCTATCTTCCCGTACCTTTCTTTCCGTACAATGTGAACAATTTAACGAGAAATTAAACAATTTCGAGGCAAGGTTCACTCAATTCGTCATTTTGACATGCATTTTGACTTATTTCTCCGTTAATATAGAGCGGTTGTAGAAAATATTGCATCTCACAATAGAAAACAGTTGAATATGTATATATATTCTTCGATATCATAAAAAAAAATAAAAAAATAAGGAGAAACCTACCTTTCTTTTGTCTATTGGATGTTAGATACCATCGAGTCCGAGCAAATTTTGCCGGTGTGGTTTAGACACAGTGGGTTTGTAACAGGTAAAAAAGTAATGAAATTTTGTAGGACAATCGGGAAGTCTTTTGATAGTGATTGATTTGTGTTTATAGTGTATAACAATTAATTTCAGGGTACTAATTAATGTCACTATTAAAATATTTTATTTTGTACATAGTAGGTACAATTTTAAAAAGCATCAACAAACATAGAATATGATATGAAGTCATAGAATCTTAGTCTTAGATGCATGCTTTTTTCAATTAGTTTTCATTGACTTTGAACTAGCTGTCAGTAACGACACGTACTCTCAGATCTTTTCTTATAGTCTTTATTGTGGGAAAGCAGTTCTAAGATTTTTTGAAGAATGTATTGTGGGAAAGCATAAGTATGAGTCCTAAGAACTTTTAAATAATTTTTATACAAAGGATTTGAAATACTAGAACAGTAGTATTTGATTTCAAATTCGTAGACCAAAAAGATTGCTACATGTATATATCATACCATCGATTTCCTTTGAGCATGAACTATTTTTGGATATTCTATTACAAAAAGTCATGTATAGAACTTTGGT
Source organism: Mytilus edulis (assembly GCA_019925275.1). Classification (NCBI taxonomy): domain Eukaryota; kingdom Metazoa; phylum Mollusca; class Bivalvia; order Mytilida; family Mytilidae; genus Mytilus; species Mytilus edulis. The sequence goes on from CM034352.1 coordinate 42,522,327, forward strand.
CACATAATGTATATTTCTAGAACTTCAATTATCTAATAGCCATGGTGTCTTTCTATTTTGTTCTGTTAATCTATTGTTTCGGGTAAGCCAGATCGTCAAAATAGTCAGCCTCAATCTCTTGAGATCAGACTGCTAACTTGATATTATCTTCGATTTCGGTCGCGACTTGAGATATAGAATATCTTCCTTTATTTCGGCCGCAATTAATGATAAATGAACATCGTCTTCCATTTCAGTTGCCATTATAATTAGTTCGCTTTCCTCAAAATCTAATAAATCGGGAATTTCTTCCATTTTCTTCTCTTTTTGCCTTCGGATTCGTTTGTTTAAATATGTTAACTCGTAAGAACCATGGTATATATAGTACTTGTATTTCCTTTCTGCTACCATAAACGAAATCAGAATGTCTATTATAGGGAACTGTGATAACAAAAGTTCCCGGCAATTCGAAGTTTCATACTGGTGAAAAATGTCAAAACATTGTCCACAATATTTGTTTCGAAGAACTTAGTATATACAAAAAAATCCATTGGGAACTTGCATTGTGTAATATCTTATCCTTTGTATAAGAACTTTTTTTTATATCATTGGAAAAAATACCATATATGGGCGTTTTTCAATAAAAGTGTAACTTTCAGACTTAAAAAAATGGAAAATCAACTTCTCTAAAATTTTATTTCAAAAATTATTTTGAATACCTCTATTATAGACCTGTTTGTAAGTAAAAAGTGCAGTCTTAACTCTTTTAAATGATATTATTTTCATACTTTATGTACTGTTTTGTAGGGGACATTTGAGAGCGGGAAGACGAGCAATTAGTTTTGCAGCCTGAGATATTTTAGCAATTTAATTAAATAGTGTAAATATTTAGATTATCGATATGTGATCATATGTTGAAGTTCGGATAGGATGTTGATCTATGTATATAGCATAAGTCTGAACTGACAGGGGCGGAATTAACAAAGTAAGGTACATGTAACAGGTCATTGTAGTGTACACTACTGTTTAATTTTACTGAGTGAATGAGTACATGTATGATCATGTACAGGTATAACAAAATATAATTCAACATCAAAAAAGACTAGGCAACATCCGTACATGTACGTACATCCTTCAAATATATTGTAACTGAAAATCGTAAACCTTGAACACGCTGAACACATTTAAAACATTCCAATACATTAAAGTAATGTTTTTGTATAGTGAGACAGACTATACAAATCCTTGATCAATGTGCTCCCGAATAAGGAGAGCATTCCTCAGAGACAGATATTTAGTTATAGTTGTGTCGTTTCTTTTCCCTCTCAAAATACGCCCCTTAAAACAACGGGAAAAGTAGAAATTTTGGATAAATATAGTTTATCAAAGGTGAGTTGTTGTCTCTTTGACACATTCACCGTTTCTATTCTCAATATATATGTATTTTATTATTTTATCATAAGTCTGACACTAAAGTACATTTTGTATGAAGCACGGAAGCGCTTTATTCTAAAAGTATACGCATGATCAAAGCTTTTACAATCCTATGAAATTACTTAAAGAAGCATGCAATACTTATAATTACATTTTTCCTTTATGATCACACGAAAACACGATTACTATCAAGTTTTTCTTTTATTTACCTGTGCACTTTTTTGTGATGCTGTTAGCCTATCAAAATAATGTAGCGTTGTCGTTTTTGTATGGATTCGTGTTTGTCGATGTGTTATTTTGGTAGCGTAAATTACGTGAAATCCATATTCAAATGGCACAAAGAAAACAAACCACAACACAAAGTTTCAATTCAAATCACTATGTAATCTGTTAAATGTATATCAGTTTGACATAATAAAACAGTTGAACAATAATCCTAATTCACTAACACAATATTACTCTCACCACTTCTAACTAACAATCTCAAATCTCTCTATTCTCTTTCTATTACACTCTAATCTCTTTCGCATCCCCTTATATACATATTTACAGGCGGTACCCGACTGTCCCAAAGATGGGGTACCGGGCGGTTCAAAAGATACCGGGCGGTACCTCAACGGTTCTAAAGATTGGCTACCGGGCGGTACCTTGATAGTTTCAAAGATGGGGTTCCGGACGGTACCCCGACGGTTCCAAAGATGGGCTACCGGAAGGTTCTTAAGATACCGGGCGGTGAATTTAAGTAATATAGATACCGTTCAAATAAATAAAAATACTGGGCATTGCCCTGTAGAAATGTAATTTAATCCAAATATATTAATAAAAAGATATCTTACATAATAATAATTATACTGTCAAACTAAAATCGCTACAATAATGTATAATAATCATGATAATGAAACATTCATCTAATGTACAGATGGGTGCGGTCCTAACCTTGACAAAAGTTAACTTAGAGTTAACTTGTTGACTGCTTTTTAAGTTAACTTGAGAATTTTTAAGCAGACCAGCAAGTTAACTTCGTCTACGGTGGACCAGACCTACGGTCCGCTTTTTTATGACTGCTGCAGACCTATCGACGGGTCTGTTCCAGACCAGACCTGTGGACAAGTCTGCTTTTGACCAGTCCTGAGGACAGGTCTGCCCCAGACCAGACCTGTGGACAGGTCTGCTCCTGACCAGACCTGTGGACAGGTCTGCTCCTGACCAGACCTGTGGACAGGTCTGCTTCTGACCAGACCTGTGGACAAGTCTGCTATTGACCAGACCTGGGGACATGTCTGCTTATGAAATGTTATCGTTTTTGCGACTTTTCATATCAGACTTGAGTTTTATTAAAATATGTATAAACAACATCCGCATTGTTCTTCCCAAGAAGGCCTCTGATAGCAAATTTCTTTGCTCGCTATACTCTACTAGACATATTATTAATAACAACAAAATTCTTTCTTTTTTTTTTATATATATTCTTATAAACATTTATTTAGTCAATTACATAGAGCTATCATATTTTTTTAATTGGAAGGCGGATAGAAATTAGGGTTATCCAACGCATCGGAACAACATTCATATATCATGGGATATCAACATCTTTGTCGACGTTATTTCGTTCCCCGTGTTTTACCTGTCCCCTCATAATTTTTACTTTAATACGCATTTATACATGCATGGATATTTCATTGTTATTCTACTTATTTGGATTGGATTTACTATTATTTTTCCGCAGAATATTCCAACGAAAATTGTACAGTTGTACAGTGTCCGGATATGTACGATGTGGTAAAACTACCAACAATCTCGTCAAATTCGTCAGATTTGTCGAGAGATTTGTACACATGAATGAAATAGTTGTCACTTGACGTTTAACTACAAACAAAATCAATCAACCGACATAATAGATTAACAGTATACTATTACCAGAAGAGAACCTCAAATACATGTTTTATTAAATATCACAAATGAATTCAGACATGTCAGTGTTGGTACATGTACTTGGATGATGCGGCCTAATAGTTTCGTTTTACACACCCTAGTGACTGTTCAATGTTATGAATACAGAGATATAACGCTGACATTCTCAATGTATGCGGGAAAAAAAATGCATTAATTGTTTTCCTTATTGCTTACATTTGCCGTCCTACTAACATGTTCACAGGAGTGCCAGGAGAAGACATAATTAGGCACCATCCCAAAATGCCCAACAGCGGTCATTTATTTTATACATTGAATCCAGACATCAAAAATATGGCTGATTTACTATGCGGATATATATAGATTTTTAAATTAAAGTGCACATATGCAGGTCAGTTTTTGGTCGATGCAGTCAAATAATTTTGTTGTATAAGTCAGCATGAGGTATCAAATCTACTGAAATTTTGTTACGTATCAATATTTTGAATAAAAGGAGGACATGCTGGCACCCTAAATTTATGCGAACAAAAAATTGTTTTTATTATATTGCAATATTACTGTCCATTATATTATACATTGAATCCTGGCATAAAAAATGTGGCTTATTTACTATGCGGGTATACATGGTATATAGATTTACAAATTAAAGTGCACATATGGTCAGTTTTGGTCAATGCGGTCAAATCATTTTGTTGTACAAGTCAGCATGAGGTATCAAAACTACTGAAATTTTGTTACGTATCAATATTTTGAATAAAAGGAGGACATGCTGGCACCCTAAATTTATGCCAACAAAAATTTGTTGTTCATGTTGTTATTGTATTGCAATATAGCTGTCCGTTGTATTATACATTGAATCGTGACATAAAAAAATATGGCTGATTTACTATGCTGGCATAAAGATTTACTAATTAGAGTGCACATATGGTCAGTTTTGGTCTTGGTCAATGCGGTCAATTTATTTCATTGTACAAGTCAGCATGAGGTATCAAAACTATTGAAATTTTGCTACGTATCAATATTTTGAATATAAGGAGGACATGCTGGCACTCAAATTTATGCGAAACAAAAATTTGCTGTTATCAGCTGGTTATTGTATTGCAATATTGCAATCCATTGTTTTATACATTGAATCCTGACATAAAAAATATGGCTGAATTACTATGCGGGTATATATGGTATATAGATTTACAAATTTAAGTGCACATATGGTCAGTTTTGGTGGAAGCGCTCAAAATATTTTGTTGTACAAGTCAGCATGAGGTATCAAAACACTGTAATTTTGATACGTATCAATATTTTGAATAAAAGGAGGTCATTCTAGTACCCTAAATGTATGCGAACACAAATTTGTTGTTGTTGTTGTATTGCAATATTGCTGTCCATTGTATTGTACATTGAACAATGTTGAATCCTAACACAAAAAATATGGCTGATTTACTATACAGGTATATAACTTTACAAATTAAAGTGTACATATGGTCAGTTTTAGTTGATGCGGTCAAATAATTTTGTTGTACAAGTCAGCATGGTCAGCATGAGGTATCAAAACTACTGAAATTTTGTTACGTATCAATATTTTGAATTAAAGGAGGACATGCTGGCACCCTAAATTTATGCGAAACACAAATTTGTTGTTATTGTATTGCAATATTGCTGTCCATTGTATTATACATTGAATCCTGACATAAAAAATATGGCTGATTTACTATGCGGGTATATAGATTTACAAATTAAAGTGCACATATGGTCAGTTTAAGTTGATGCAGTCAAATAATTTTGCCGGACAAGTCAGCATGAGATATCAAAACTACTGTAATTTTGTTACGTATTAATATTTTGAATAAAAGGATGACATGCTGTCACCCTTAATTTATGCGAACAAAAATTTGTTGTTATTGTATTACAATATTGCTGTCCATTGTCTTATACATTGAATCCTGACATAAAAAATATGGCTGAATAACTATGCTGGTATATAGATTTAGAAATTAAAGTGCACAAATTGTCAGTTTTAGTTGATGCAGTCAAATAATTTTGTTGTACAAGTCAGCATGAGGTATCAAAACTACTGAAATTTTGTTACGTATCAAAATTTTGAATAAAAGGAGGACATGCTGGTACCCTAAATTTATGCGAACAAAAATTTGAAAAAATATGGCTGATTTACTATGCGGGTATATAGATTTATAAAAAAAAGTGCACACATGGTCAGTTTTGGTCAACACGGTCAAATAATTTTGTTGCACAAGACAGCAAGAGGTATCAAAACTACTGAAATTTTGTTACGTATCAATATTTTGAATAAAAGGAGGACATATGCTGGCACCCTAAATTTATGCAAACAAAAAATTGTTGTTATTGTATAGCAATATTGCTGTTAATTGTAATATACATTGAATCCTGACATAACAAATATGGCTGATTTACTATGCTGGTATATAGATTTACAAATTAAAGTGCACATATGGTCAGTTTTAGTTGATGCAGTCAAATAATTTTGTTGTACAAGTCAATATGAGGTATCAAAACTACTGAAATTTTTTTACGTATCAAAATTTAGAATAAAAGGAGGACATGCTGGTACCCTAAATTTATGCGAACAAAAATTTGAAAAAATATGGCTGAATTACTATGCAGGTATATAGATTTATAAATAAAAGTGCACACATGGTCAGTTTTGGTCAACGCGGTCAAATAATTGTGTTGTACAAGTCAGCATGAAGTATCAAAACGTAACTAAATTTTTTTATGCATCAGTATTTTGAATAAAAGGAGGACATGCTGGCACCCTAAATTTATGCGAACAAAAATTTGTAGTCATGTGTTAAAATGATGCTTTCCTCTAAAATACGTCCTTTCATAAATATACATATAAATAAAGTGCAAATATGGTTGAATTTGATAGGTATTGGAATATATATTCAGTGCCCGTTATCATTGTAACCAAGATCGTTTTTTAATTTATAGATTGGCAGATCACAGATAAATTTGTGTTTCTAGCAACGTTTTATGCGAACTTTATTTTCAAATATTTGTATTAAATCCTGTTTATATAACGGAAGTATTAGTTTTACTTTATTTTCGATGTTTATACTACGAAACAAAGATGTTAAAAAATATTTTTAAAAAATCGATGTAGAGCGGTCCTGGTTACAAGTTAACTTAGTGTTGAGCAGACCAGTCAAAAGTTAACTTGGGAACAGGTCTGGTTTCGATAGGATTTATCAAAGCAAAAGTTAACTTTGTGGCAGGACTGGTCTCGAAGTTAACTTATGTTAACTTTATGGCAGGACTGGTTTCGAAGTTAACTTATGTTAACTTTACGGCAGGACTGGTTAGAAGTTAACTTATATCAATAGCGGACCTGTTTCGAAGTTAACTTTTTGGCAGACATAAAAACAGTCCTAGGACCAAGTCCGCTTTTCAAGTTAACTAGATTTTGGTCCTAGGACTGGTCAGAGCAGTCCTAAATTTGGTCACAGGTTAACTTTGACCAGTCCAAATGACTGGTTATCAAGTTAACTTGCTGTACAGGTTAGGACTGCACCCATCTGTAAATATTAATACATGTAATTACTTCAAAATATTATTATTTACTTCTAGGTAACATTAACATTGCTGAGTGATCAGTTATAAGCATTTGGCGGAACTCTTCGATAAAGAAGTTGTTGAGAAAAGTGAAAGTTATATTTACTATTCAGAAACAAAAGATATGTTGAAGAAAGAAGAACGTGACCAGTTGTTGGAGGCACTTGGAAGATTTCAAAATACAGAGTGTCAGTTTCAACCAAAGATATTTGGTAAAATTTGCTGAGCACTTTTAAAGATAACCCTAGTTTTTGGAGTCACTTTTGCTCAGTCTTACGTTTTCCGTGTAGTGTTTTGTAGGCTGTTGCTTGTCTTGCCTTTTTTTACTACACAAAATATAGTGCATTGATCTTAGCATTCTATACATCCTTTCCATGATCATTTCAAGTAATTCATCAAATATATGCTCAGATATTCAAGGCACAAAATGATGATATACTTGTCAAGAAAATTACATAACTTTTGCAACTTCTAGGAATCTTAATATCTGTTTTTTTTTAAATATAAATGAAGTCACTGTTGAAGCTATCTATAAAAACTGGAGTTATCTTCCTTTGTCTAGAACTGCTGTTTAATCAACTACAACCATCGATGCAATATTTAATATCACTTCCTTCTGATAAATTGAAGCAATCTGTACCCTCAGTGCTTACAAGCACTTTTATTGTTTAATTTGCCATGATGTCATGATGTCTCAAGACCTTTAACAGCAATCAATATATCAATGGTTGCGATCTTTTATACTTCTCTCTTTACTCTTCATTGCAGAGGGACACCATGATTTGATAGATAACTTATTACTAATTAAATGTTTAATTAGCTTAATACTGTATGCTTAGTTATTTGTTACTGGCCTTAAAGTGCAATTAAGATTATTTTAATTGTGTATAAAAAAACTTGTTTTGATGTTATGTGAAAAACCCTTAAATAGTTTGTTTCCATATTTCATAAATTAAGAAGAAGTAATTTTTAGTAACAGTAAATAATTATTGAACTATGATTGAATAAAATCCTTTATTAGTTGACAATAAGTGTGTATTATTGATATAATATTTCGAAAATAACTTTACATAAGTACACAGTACATTGAATACTTTCAAAATTATTAAATTCGACCTTTTGTCAAAAAGTGTGCTGCGTTATGAATAAACCGTAATAACTTGGATTTTGATTGAAGCTCCTTATTATAATAAATGTTATTATGTCCAAGGCAGTACGCCAAATTTTTGTCACATTCACAAGTTGCTTGGTGACAGTAATCCTTGTCCACTGAAAATATAAACCATTAATTAGTACATTAATTGTAAATTATGAATGTATTATAATCAAAAATAACAAAAGAAGTATGAGTATAGCCATTATTTGGTTGCTTGAAAGGTGGAAAATAGTTTAACTTCTTATCAAGTACTTTTGTAATAAAGCTAGTTTTATTTGGCAACTATCATAGATAAGATGCCATGTTAATTGACATGTCATCAGGTCTATTGTGGGGAGTTGTCTCATTGGCATTATACCACATCTTCATAATGTCTCCTCTGGAACAAAAGTCGCTAAAAGTAGGACATTGGTGTTGCTTTTCTGATAGTCAATGTGGCTACAATGGAGGAGAATGCGTCAGCAACTGATAAGTTTTCTGCATGAGTTAGTTGAGAGTAAATACTTGTGATAGATCAATGTTTGTTCTGACAATAGAGTTGCTTTACTATTAGTTCAAATCAATTTAACAGCTTTTTCAATTCCTTGTTGCCTAGCTTGTGATAGATCAATTATATTTTCTAAACAGTTGCATAAAAATCAGAACACATCAGTTTGGTGGCATTTTCAAGGCCTTGCCCCCTTGGTCATGGTCCAGTGATTTTGAATTGTTGAAATGTTGCTGTCAATAAGATTGTCTATTCAAATATTTTTGTAGACTGGCAAGTTATATCTCTGTGTCAACAGTTTATTTAAATTTCTTGTTAGTTTTGGTTCTATGAATTAAGGCTATGACAAATGTGTGACAAAAAACAAGTGTCATATTTGACATACATTGTATATGCCAGAAAGATTGAATTTATATTAAGTAATGGTATATTTTATATGAAACTGCAATTAAATAGTTCATAAAGATATTTATTCCTCATCGTCATCCTCATCCTCATCATGCTCATGTAAGATATCTTAAAGCAAAATAAAATAAAGCTTCGACCTGGAATAAGATGCAGATTTATTTTTTACTTGTATATAGGTATTCTATGTTTTTGTAGATTTCTTATAAATACATTTATTAAAGGTTAACTACTAATCAAAGTGTTAAAATTAAGTATATAATATCTTTGTAAATTGAAACATAAAATGTCAACAATGACAAAAAACACTTGATTGAATAATTTTTCTATGATTTTTTTTCAGACCTGAAAACAATGGAACATAATGGTTGATGGACAAATTATAAAGAAAATGTTGAACAATCAGAAGATAATGAAAGTTAAGAGCTATCAACTCACCAGCCAGTGGTCAAGAGGTCAAGATGATTGTTTATTATTTTGACAATTTACTTTGATTTGATACTGACAAAGATTGTATAAGAATTATATCTGACTGAAAAAGTTTATTCAGACTGTTGTGAAAAAAGATTAAACAAACAATGGTTTTAAAAGTGAATTAGCCACTGTTTACAGAAAACTATGACAAAATACAAAATAAGAGAACAAATGTTTCAATATTATCTTTGGTAAAAAGTAACATAACAAAAATACAGACCTCCAACTGAAAATTTAAAAACAGAAAGTTATTTCTTAATGTAGAAAATGGTTTATTAAACCTGATGTGTTAAAACTTTGTGTATATACCAAAATTTATTTGCAAATGTTCATAAAAAATATCTATGATTTGTACTCACCTTCTATTTTTTCATAAGAGGTTGATTTTGGTATCTTAAAAACAGAGCTAGTCTTCAATGTGGTAACATACGCTGATATAAATCAAAACAAATATATATGTATTGCAGTATTAGGCTATATAACAATTAAGCTACTTTTATAAGAGTACATTGACAAGTGTCACATGTGGAGCAGGATTAGCCTACCCTCCATGAGCACATGAGATCACACAAGGATTTTGATGGGGTTAATATTGCTCAGTCCCTAGTTTTGTATATTTTGTTGTTTGTCTATGGGTGGTTTACTTTTTAAGCCATTGTGTTGTCAGTTTGTTTTCAACATTTGAGATTCAATGTGCTTTTGGTACCTGTTCGCATATCTTTCAAAATAGTGATTCACATTCAATAAACCTAAAAATATTTCATTTTGGTACCTGGCCACGTCCACTCTTATTTTTGTCCATCTGATGAGTAAAGCCTTTTTCAACTGATTTTTATAGTGCGTTCTTATGTTCTGTTATACCCCTGTCCCAGGTGAGGGGAAGGTTGGGATCCCACTAACATGTTTAACCCCGCCACATTATGTATGTATGTGCCTGTCCCAAGTCAGGAGCCTCTAATTCAGTAGTTGTCGTTTGTTTATGTGTTACATATTTGTTTTTCGTTCAAATTTTTGTACATAAATAAGGCCGTTAGTTTTCTCGTTTAAATTGTTTTACATGGTCATTTCGGGGCCTTTTATAGCTGACTATGCGGTATGGGCTTTGCTCATTGTTGAAGGCCGAACGGTGACCTATTGTTGTTTATTTCTGTGTTATTGTTATACGACCGCAAAAATTGAAAATGTTTTGGTCGTATATTGGTATCACGTTGGCGTCGTCGTCTGCGTCGTGGTCGTTGTCGTCGTCGTCCGAATACTTTTAGTTTTCGCACTCTAACTTTAGTAAAAGTGAATAGAAATCAATGAAATTTTAACACAAGGTTTATGACCACAAAAGGAAGGTTGGGATTGATTTTGGGAGTTTTGGTCACCACATTGTAGGAATTAGGGGCCAAAAAGGGCCCAAATAAGCATTTTCTTGATTTTTCCACTATTGCATACGTTTAAGTAAATAGAAATCTATGAAATTTTGACACAAGGTTTATGACCACAAAAGAATTATCATACTTCTGTCAATTCCCTGACCTTCCTTGCATTTCATTGTAACTGCTGGGTCAATTTTCAAGCATAAAATTGAACTTTAATTGTTTGATTTCATCAAAAATTGAATAATTGGGGTTCTTTAATATGCCAAATCTAATTGTGTATGTAGATTCTTAATTTCTGGTCCCGTTTTCAAATTGGTCTACATTAAGGTCCAAAAGTTCCAAAATTGAACTAAGTTTGATTTTAACAAAAAAATAATTCTTGTTTTTTTTTGATATGCTGAATCTAAACATGTACTTAGATTTTTGATTATTGGCCCAGTTTTCAAGTTGGTCCAAAACTTTGTTTGATTTCATCAAAAATTGAATAATTGGGGTTCTTTGATATGCCAAATTTAACTGTGTATGTAGATTCCTAATTTTTGGTCCCGTTTTCAAACTGGTCTACATCAAAGTCCAAAGGGTCCAAAATTAGACTAAGTCTATGACCGCGTACACATCACGAAAAAGGTTGTGAATCTGCTCACTCTGCTTGTTCAAAGAAGAAAATTGACCCAGCAGCTACAATGAAATGCAAGTAAGGTCACAGAATTGACAGACGTATAATAATGCATTCCATATATTTTATATTAACTATGAACATGTATAAAGTAGTTATTGTAGGTAACTATAAGAGTGTCAAAGATAACTTTCTGAACAAGATATAAAAAAATTTAATATAGACTGTCCTCCAATGTATCATTTAAGGTTGAGTATTACGGATATTTCTTACATAAAATATGAAATAATGTACATAAATTGCTATCAGTATACATTCTATATTGTACATCCTAAGGCCTATCGACTATATAAAGTAGTAAACATTTGACTTACACCATTATTAGCCTTGAAATTATATCATATTTTCCTCTTCTAACATGTATTTTGTAAATAAAAATTTAGAATGCCTTTAAATGTCATTGGCGTTGACAACCAAGGCATTGCTAATTGCTGGTAGAATTTATCTCAATAACAAAGTTCATGCACCTACTAAAACGACTTCAAATATCTACAACAACTATGCAAGTTATGATGAAAAGTTTGAGTTAAGTTTTTTAATAGATAAATTGCGATTAGTGGCCATAATTCCAAATCAGTGTCTTTTTATGATGAGTTAATTTAATAAAAATACTTTACTTACGACATACAATCTGATAATTTACAAGTGTCCAGTCATATGTACTCATTAGTAAATGAGAACATCCATAATTCTGTAATTTCCCGTAACAGTTGTCATGAAGGTTGCAGCACCTAGAGATATAAACAAGAAATGCATGAGTTTTAAATTTATTCTATCAAGGTGTATGGTAAAAATGAAAATGATACATATGCAAGATGAATTTTGATTAATTGTTAACATAATATTTTAAGACTTCAGCTAAACAAAACAAAAAATAAATAGAAATTCATAACATTACTGAAGGAGTCTAAATACAAATTTTTGATTTGCCTAACGTTTTGAATGAAGAAAGTATTAATTCAGCGAAAAGAAAAGTTACTGCCTCTTACATGTCTGATATGTTCTTTGTGAAGTATAAAGTTATAACATGTATTGTGTTAAGTACATGTAGGAGCAAAGCATGCACTGTATTTGTAATGTATTGGTAATATCTAAAATTAGATGAACCAACATTTTTGGAAAATGACGCAGTCATTGTTCCATAACTGCCGACCTGAACTTCATTACATTTCTCTGCCTACCGCGCTTGGTTTCGTATTTACTATTTTCCATACAAACTGGAATCTGCTTGTGTTATCATTATGCATCATTGTGTAGTATTAAATCAGCCAGGACCCAGTTTACACTGGTTTCTGCTTGTATTCAACTACACTTGAACAAAGTGTTGTAGTTTGACGGGAACCAGTTTTAGAATTTGTAAACTACAAAACGTAATCGGTTATTGTTCATTCCGTTTTGGTGTTTCATACCGACTTATATGGTTTGAATAAGCTTAAGATCCTCCAAACATTAATGTGATAGGTATATTAAAGACTGTTTTACAAAAGGATTGAACTGTTTTACTTTCAAAGTCGTACTATAGGGATATCTGTCATATACGGATTTCCACTCTCACCGGTTAATTTCTTCTTTTACACGTGCTTTGGAAACTTCCTGTTTAAACATCGCAAGTTTTAAAATTGTTTTTGAGTGAATTAAACTTATTTTAACACTCATGAAGCGTTCCAGAATCATTTTAAAGCAGTTTCTTCTTCTCTTTGATGATGGAAAATAGGTTTCTCAAGAAAATACCGCAAACGATCGCAGAGGAATTGAAACGTACAAGTCAAGTCGGCACCTGGTTAAATTGGCATCTAGTCAAATCGGCACCTATTCGACGTCAATTCGGCATCCAATAATATTTGTTATAATATTTTCTATTCAATTAATTAATTACTGTTACCAAGTACACAGTGAATATGTTGTTGTGTATTTTGGTAAACAACGAAACGAAAGTGAGTATGTTAAGTGTATTTTGGTAAACAACGAAGCCCTCACCAAAGCTGTTGTTTTAACAATAAGACAATTTGTCTAATTGTAAAAACAAGTCAATTATTAAAATAAAATGGAAAACTATGAGTCCCTTTCAATAAATCAAACTTTCATGCCAAATAATTAGCAAATTTAAGGTGTTTTTTTCAGTAAAGTTTAAACAGCATTAAACCAACAATCCTGCAAAATGCTCAACTGGTTAAAATAATGCAGAAAAATACCCAATATTTCATGTATTAGTCCAAATAATTATGGCGGCTGGCAAGGCTATTTTATTATTTTTCTGGGACGCCTTCCTACGACGTTCGTAGGAAGGCGTCCCAGAAAAAAATTAACATAGCCTTGCGGTCATAGGAAGGTGTTCCAGAATAAAATTAAAAAAGCCTTGCCAGACGTAATAATTATTTGGACTACTCATATATATATATCATTAAAAATACAACAAAAAAGTCATTTAGTTGAGAAAAATAAATATATACAAAATGTACATGAACACCCAAAAATGTGAAAGTTAGTATTTAACTCTTTTTGCTTAAATACTGAAAAAATTCTGGCAACCCCTTTCTTATTTTTACCCTATTGCTTAAGATACTGTTAAAAATATATATTTAACATGGATGACGAATTGACTATATCAGGTGTCGATTTTAACCAGGTGCTGATTTGTCCAGGTGCCAATTTAACTAGGTGCCGGTTTGACTAGAATTCTTTGACAAATGTTTGAAATTATCTGAGTTTCATTAGACCTTTGATAGCAGTAACAAAAAGATTATTAACTTAATATTTTGTTGGAGAAGGGGGTTCAGACTGTGTGGTATCAGGTCTGTTAGTGCCCAATACATTTTCACACCCTACACGTTCGCACATTCACACTCTACTCATTCGCGCCCAATTTTAATTCAAATTCAAGTTGAATAATTGGAAAATCATGGTTGTTGTTTTAATTTGCTTTGGTGTAAATACTGAATGCATTTATAGCTTGGTATGAGTAAAACATTGAAGATTTTAAAGGAAAAAACACAAAAGATAATTGTTTTTAACAGCTTGGTCCCTTTGATCTGAAACAACGAAACAAAAAAAACATAGAAACCAAAATATAGCAATCCACTAATATAACCAAAACATGATAAAATTTATTCAACACACAGAAACAAACATAGTCAGAATCTCACTTCATTTTGAAACAAGTCAATGAAACAAGTTATAGCAATACACTAACCAAACCATGATTAAGAGTTATTCAACACAAAATAAAACGTTGACAAAATACCACTTTATTTAGAAAGGATTATTATATTTTTAGCAATACCCTATCCAAAACATGATTAAGATTTATTCAATACAAAAAAAAAAAATTGTCTCACTTTATTTTGAGACAATGACAACAATTATACTTATAAGAAAACACTTGCTTACAGAGTTATTAAACACAAAACCAATTAAGATTGGATGCGAACATGTAGGGTGTGAAAGTGAAAGGGGGTGAAAATGAGTGGGCGCAAACGTGAATGGAAGCCAACAGACCCGGATTCAGACTATGTACCAGTGAGAAATATACAAGCCTTTCTACGGTATTTATTTGTACAATTCAGCTAGTATTGACCTATTCATTTGTCTTAAAAACCAGCCAGTTGTCACCTTCACTTCACACACACACACATATACGAATATCAATTATATGCTCACGATACATGTTGCATTGTTAAACTAATTACGGTATGTGAAAATCAAGACTTGCATAAAAACTATCCCAATATTAGAGACAGTGGCGTCATTTTTCTTCAGAGCTTTCAGCTCTTTGATTGTATCAAGAACAATTTGAAGTCAAAATTACTTGATATGTATTAACTAACAAACATAAATTTTACAAATAATTTAAAAGTTGAAAAATAAATTCGATAGGTTAACGTTTATTATGTCTCCAAAAAAATTAACCAACAATTTTCCACATGAATATCTTTCACAAAATATATTTCAATAATTTTTTTTCTTCACAAAATCAATTATTGTAATGTTACAATTGAAAAAAAATCACATAATGTTACAAATGTATACATGTATTTGGAAGTACTTTACCAATCAATGCTGTCCATTATTTGACCTTTACCACCCTTGCCACAGAAATGGCCATATTTATTAAAGTCCAAGCCATATCGCCCTGTGGTGAAAGATATCATGTCGCTCATTGCAAGCAAATTTCGCTTTGTTCTGTGTTTGACTGCAAAACCTGAAATATCATTGTACTTAATATAAAATTAATCATATGCGTGATATGTATCATTTTCGTAACATATTTTGCCGTATTTTTGTGCATAATAAAAACATTTAAATTTAAAACGTTTTCTCTTTACATTATATAAAGCTTTAAATTAAGAATGGAAATGAGGAATGTGACAAAGAGACAAACAACCCTACCAAAGAAGAAACAACTGAAGCCCACCTATAGTGTTTTCTACACGTCAAAAAAATCCCGCTACCATAGTCGGGCCTCAGCTGTCCCCCAACACAAAATGTAATAGTTCAGTGAAAATGGACACCACACTAAACTCCAAAACATATAGATGAACTAAAATTAAAAAAAAAAAACATACAAGATTAACAAAGGCCATATGCTCCTGACTAGAGAAAGGCGCAAACATGCGGCGGGGTACAACATATTTTGTGAGATATCGACCCTCCTATACCTCTAGCCAATCTAGATTAAACAAACACAGAGCAATACGCACAGTAAAACTTCGTTCAAATTAAAATTAATTTCGAGTAAACTTTTCTCAAAAGGTAAATAGGTTTCCAAAAAAAAAAATATTTCATAAAGGATTTTAACACTTGAAACATTGTATATATATAAAAACAAGAGTCCTAAGTTATTTTAAAGTGATTGAAGGTGTCCTCCCCCAAAATAATAATAATGTTATAAAATGAAAATATTGGTATAATCTGACATTCAAGTGAGAGGTTAAGCTAGCTATAAAACAAGGTTTAATTCACCGTTTAATACATAAGAAATATCAGTACCAAGTCAGAAAAAAACTGTTTCCTTGTAAAACGTCATATACTTGCCAGAACCTGATGCAGTTTGCCTCTTTTTGTTTATATTACAGTTCAAATGAATGCAAAGTTTGCACATGTGTGTATACATACCACAATAATTTTTACTATGTGTAAACAAATCGTACAATTTACTTCTATTTGAAGTTACCTCTATTGTCATAACCGTACAGTGTGATCCTGTTTGAACTAACCGTATATGTAATAACCGTACACTTTGTCTGTGTTTGTACATACTTTTATTGCAATCACCGTACAGTTTAATTATATTTGAACATACCACTAATGTAACAACGTACAGTTTGCTTCTGTGTGGACATACCACAAATATAATCACCGTACAATTTGCTTCTGTTTGTATATATACGAAAATTGTAATCACCTTAAAATATTCTTCTGTCTGTACATTCCATAAAAAATTATTGTAATCAACGTACAATTGTTTCTGTTTGTATATACAACAGTTGGACTTAAAATACAATTTTCCACTAATTGTAAATGCCACATTTAAACCGCAAATTCACATTGCTGCTGTTTGTTTGTTGGTTTTTTTTTTTAATTCCTAAAGTAGTAATCACCACACAGTTGTAATCGCAATATAGTTTGGATATGGTTTTTTTTTACTTCTCACAGTTGAAATCACTTGACTGATCGCTTCTGTTTGTCCATTCCCGGCACAGTTGAAATCATCAAACTGTTTGCTTCTCACTAAGAATGTCCCAGGAGGAGGGGTATTTGAAAGTATATGACCATTTTTTTTTACACAGATACAAATGTATGAATTGGGTACTTACCGAGGTGACAAAAACCGTACAGTTTAGACTTGCAACTTTTGTACACGCCATACAGTTTTGTTATTTATTACTTACCATAGTTATTGAACAAAAAGCAGACTATAAGAATTATGAAATTTGTCTTGTACAAATACATTTTCACATTTCACTTTTTGAAAAACAATAAGTACTACATCTCTATACAATGACTAAATACACTACATCCTCTCGAAATATTCCAACATATGATTTGCAAAATATTTACGACTTTGATATACCACGTGTACTAATTGATGTTTCAATTAAGTAATATCTTGTCAGTCAATCAATCATATTATATGTAAACTATATCAACAAATATATTCATGTTTTTGTAATACGGACTCTGCGTGAAACTTTATTAATTTTCATCATTTCAACATATATGTTTTATACTGACTAAATACGACTTGAGGAATATTGATACAATGAACTGAAAACACTTCATTGATTAAAATTTGGATGTCATCACACTGATGAAACCACTATAGATACAGTTTATAAAGTTGCACTTATAAAAATATAGTGTACAAAAACCTGATCTAAATGCAAAAAGAGTACTGAACTACTATAGTTAAACATTGTTAATACCAAACATTAATGAGGTTATTTCCCGGTGATGACATAAAACAAAAACCTTTAAAAACTGAATGAGTGGGTGTTTTTTTTGTACAGAATGTTTTTTTTTTTATATATTACTACTAATATAAAATAACTGTTCTAAATGCGAAGAATTTAGGAGTTCAAATGTTATTTTAAATAAAAGTCCATATATACAGCAACATTTGGTATAATGAGTAAGAACCCTTTTTAGTCTTCCCTATTTTAAAATAGTTCATTTTCTGATGCGTGTAATATACACCTTCTGGGAATATGTCGATACGACACGAAAACAACACGGTATCCATATTAACGTGATTTAAGGTCAGTTTGCATTGTTCACTGTATCTACTAAATGCAACAATCTACAAAGATTTTTGTAAAATTTGTAGACAACTGAATACGGACATTAACATTGCAACTTGACGGTTGGACCCTTTGACTGTTTTATTTATTATGTCTGTTTAGTTCACGCATCATTGTAAATATAACGGCATTTGATGCGGACATCTCTTGGTTTCGTTATGAGTCCTTCATTTTCTGACCAAAATGTTCTAAAAGGAGCGTATGGTACAATCAGTTCTTCCAAATATTTAGGTGCTTAATCGTGTAATGCCTTAAAAACGTAAAGTAAAAGTTTAAATTTTGAACGGTATTGCACGGGGAGCCAATGCAGCTACATCAGAACAGGTATTATGGAGTCAAACTTCCTTTTTCTTATGATAAGTCTATCTGCTGTGTGTTGAACGCGTTGTAATCTTGCTATAGTGGAAGAGTTTACATTATATATCAAAGCGTTCATATAGTCTAATCTGGAGGTGACATGAGAGCAGACTATTGTCTTACACGCATTTTCAGTGATATATGTTCTTATGTTTCTGATGGTTCGAATCTGGTGGTAACATGATTTTGAGACGGCTGTTACATGCTGTTCCATACTCAAGGTCTAATCAAAGAACACTCCCAGATTCCTAACACAGTTTGCATCACTTAAAATAGCGCCATCGAAGGGTAGCTCATACTTTGAAAACTGTTTTGACTCGATGTTTCGGAGCAAAGACGATGAGCTCTGTTCTGTCCTGATTCAGTTTCAGCATATTTGAATTCATCCAATCACTTATCTCTGACAAACACGCTTTCAAACGGTCGGATAGATAATCCCAATCACCTTCCGGTTTAATCACTTGATATGCCTGAGTGTCGCCGGCATACGAGTAGTATAGCATTGGAAGGTAATGGTTTTGCAATGATAAAAATTTTGCTTTTAATGATTACGATTATCTATCAAAGTTTTCCCAAGAACATTAAAAAAGTGTCCTCTAAAGCAAATTAAGAGATAACTGTTTTGTATTTGAAGCTTTAAGGACGGTCATCGGTAGTTTTACTTTCGCAAATTTAGTTTACCTGGCAACGCGTAGCGTAGCGGAGACAGGTAAACGGGTATTCGCGACAGTAAAACTACTGATGGACGTCCGCAAAGCTTCAAATACAATACAGTTATCTCTATTATAATGCAAAACAAGTTCATATTTAAATTTTAATCATTATTTCAATGTAAAATCTTCATTAAAGAAACTCCCCGAAAAGATGATTTCTTCTTTAGTCCCTACACTAGGTTACGTCATAGGTATGCTTCCGGTGTCAAACATAAACACCTGGCGTTTTCTGACTTCTGTGCCGCTTCAGAATGTAATAAAATTTGATTAAAAGAAGATTTTTAGGTGCAACATGTGAGTTTTTTGGCTTATTATTGTTGAATTTACATGTCAATACATTCAGCTATTCAAAATGTCGGCTTCCTTAGTTACAGACAAGGAGATAGAGAATTTTACGCTAACTGTCATCCAATCAGAACCATTGATACAAAATAATTGCATTAGAATGACTCATATACGGTTCTGATTGACAATTCGGTAAGGATGGTTTATTTGTGTGCCTTTTAAAGTTTCTGTCAATCTATAATGGTTTCTTATAAAAAAAACATTTTTAAAGAAAGCTAGTCTTTTAAAGACAACATCTCAAAGAGAATATTTGACGAATTAAGTCCTTAGAATTATTTGTTGGTCTTACTCTGCTTGACATTTTTGCTGTTTAAATGATTATGTATCTTTTAAGATAAAAACCAAAACCGAAGCAATTATAGAATAAAATAATGTTTATGGGACCAGAATTTTAAATAAAGGTGTCATGTTGTTCTGAAATATTTCAAACAAACAGATCTAGAACTGTTGTTCATTGTTCACTCCTTTCTTTTGATTCTCTGTCTGCTTTTGATTTTGATATTGTTAATCAAACACGCTTCGTGTTTAACCATGTGTTGTATGTTGAGCCATTTCGATATCATGTGTTTTAATTGATCCAGATGCAAACACAAACTGTATACTAGTTTAAGAAAAAGAGGGGCAAAAGAAAAGAACGGGACATTGAAACTCATACGTCGAATATTAACTGACAACGCAATGTCTAAAAAAAAAGGACAACAGAAAAAACAATAGTACACAAAACATGGCATAAACAAATTAAAGGTTTACCCTAATAAGACATGAGGGTTATCTCAGGGACACTTTTCGTAGGTCAAAATCGAGAAAGGGGGGAGAGATTGTTGTTATGACATCAGGAACATCTCCCCTATCATATATGAAACGGATCCTCCATAACGGTCATCCAACTCGTCTGTAAAATCTACGCAATTTTAATAAAAGAGGGCCGTAAGATACCAGAGGGACATGGCTAAAAATAGAAAGACAAACAGACAAATAATAGTACAGAAGACACAGCATAGTAAACTAAAGACGAAGCAACACGAACCCCGCCAAAAACTGAGGATGATGTCAGGTGCTCCGGAAGGGAAAGTAGATACTGCTCCACATATGGCACCCGTTGTGTTACTTATGTTATTACAAATCTGGTAAATTGTCTGTTTTGGTACGTCACATTCGTAAAAGGGACGGGGTATTGTAGTTACGACATAAGAAACATATCCGATATCATTTGTGAAACGGTTATTCCATAACGGACAACCTGCTCGTGAAGGGTTGATTTCAACTTCACCATTTGGAACTCTTGTTTTAAATATCTTCCTCAATCTAGGAAATCAGATTCATTTGAGCAACAAACCTCTTACAACGAACCATTGGTAGGAATAAAACCCTGGAATATCGTATCAACTAGGAGATGTATGGACCATATGCATGAGTTGCTGGAATGTTGCTAGATAGAAATGGACAGTTCACAATTGGTAAGGTGCAATCACCTCTTGTTTTGATTGAGATTCATGATATATTACATTGAAATTGAGGTGTCTCTAAACCCTATATTCTATGAATCCGTACACGTTAGGTAATCTTCCGACAATTTCGTCAAACGGAGGAAACTTGTTGTACTAAAGTTCACGCTAACTTTGCATACCAAAATGCAAGGTCAAAAGAACTTTGAACATTTGAATTACAATTGTATCATGCACTGTTTATGTATCCTATTGAACGTTTGTAACTCTGTTACGTGTTTTAAAATATTGATGTAGTCTTTGAGTCCATTCGGCAATAAAATTGATACTTAATACCCTTACCCATAAGGAATTTATTCATCATTTTCAAAATCTGTGTGATTTTTTAAAATTCATATTTTATCAAAAAAATTTAAATATGTGTTATATACTTGAACAAATGTTTAATTCTCAGTTTAACTATAGAACACATGTACAGTCATGTCTTTTGAAAGGAAATCGTAAGCTGTTTAATTTCGAACGTTATTTGGCCTTTAACACTTTCTGATTCGTATTTATGATGGAATTTATTTACAGCAGCTAGTGGAGTTTTATTCCCCCGAGTATATAACTAGCCCAGGAGTAAGCACTTCTGTGTTGACATGAATTAGCATTGATATGGTCATAATTATAAATTAACACTTTATAAAACTTTGAATTTTAGAAACACTTAGGTGTTTCGACCTTATGTATATATTACCTTATCTAGATTTGGCAAAACTTTTAGGAGTTATTGCTTCTCAATGCTTTTCAACTTCGGACGGTTATTTCACCTTTAACATTTTTGAATCGAGCACCACTGATGAGTCTTTTAAAAACGAAACGCGCGTCTGGCGCAAATAAAAAAATTGCAATCCTGGTATCTATGATGAGTTTATTTACAACCACTGGGTCGAAGCCATGGTTGAGTTTTATTCCCCGAGGGTATTACAGCCCACTAGTAAGCTCTTCTGTGTTGACATGGCTCATCATTGATATAGTCATTATTATAAATTAACTGTTTACAAAACTTTGATTTATGAAATAATACGGTTTTCTGCCTCAGGAAAATATTACTTTATCTGTATTTGGCAAAACTTTTAAGAATTGTTGGTCCTCAAGCTCTTCAACTTCGAACGTTATTTGGTCTTTAACAGTTTTTTAATCGAACGTCACTGGTGAGTCTTTTAAAGACGAAACACGCGTCTGGTGAAAATATAAAATTTCAATCCTGGTATCTATGATGAGTTTTTAACAACTACTGGGTCGAAGCCACTGCAGGTGGAGTTTTTATTCCCCGAGGGTATAACCAGCTCAGTAGTCAGCACTTATGTCTTGACATAAATTATCATTGATATGGTCATAATCATAAATAATAATTGTTTACAAAACTATGTATTATGAAATACTAAGGTTTTTTCAAGATCGGGAAAAGAGTACCTTAGCTGTATTTTGCAAAATTTTTAGTAATTTTTGGTCCTTAATGCTCTTCCAACTTTGAACAGTATTTGGCCTTTAAATTGTTTTGATTCGAGCATCACTGACGAGCCTCTTGTAGAGTAGACAAAATGCGCGTCTGACGCAAATATAGAATTTCAATCCTGGTATCTATGATAAATTTATTCATCTTCTCAATATCATAAATGTGCTGCTATTGAATTATTTGCTTCCCGTACTATATTTTGCCCGTATACATTGACCTTAAGAACAAGGCCTTTAAATTGGATTTCGATAACCGAACTGCGTAAATGCGAGAGAAACTTGTAATGAAGAGAATGTATATTGACGTACTGGAATGTGAATAGTGTTCATTGATTCTGACTTTATCAAATCCTGTGACAACTGTTATGACAATGTTTATCTAACACATACCCAATTTACAAAAATATAAACATTGCATATCTAGCATTTTATTGATTTCTCAAGGGCTCAACGATTTTGTTTTGATTGTGATTTAGGTCAACTTCGGAAATTTTCTGCAACTTAGTACGAAAAATAATTAGAAGGAAAAATGTTTTCTAAATAAAACATTTTCTGTTGACTATATGTTATGGATTCGTAATAACATTTTAAATCGTGCATAGAGGATTTAGTTGAATATATATACATGCATTGATTCAATAACTATCTTAGAGAGGCATAAGCTATGGAATATAGATAATTAAAACAGGATTTTCATTTAATCAATCATTATATTAAATTAAATTAAAATGAAATGGTGATAATTCCCCATTTTTTAGCAGCCCTCGGAAGCAGACATTATTGTCAACATTAAAAGTTGAACAAGGGTAAAACATTTGGTTGACTGACTCGTCTACAAAAAAACTCATTCTTGTACAGGTAAAACCCTTAATTAACATATTTGTTAACCTGTAACATAAAATCAAACAGACCTAGAATAATTCAATAACACGTGTTCGTTATCTATTCATAATTATATATATTTTATATCGGGTAATATGATCGTCGGCAGTCTTTGGATGCTACCTATGTGGTTGAATAGATGACGTCTTTACTAACATACACACAAAACGATGGTACACATTATCGACACCATGTATTGCTAATTGTTATTTTATATTTTTGATTTTTTTTGAATGTTATAAATCAATCTTTAGGATAATTTGAATCAAATGAAAACAAATTTTACAGTTAATACCCCCTTAAATCAAAAGGTTTAAGAAACTCGTTTCCTTCAAATTGTCATATGAAATTGAGAATGGCAACGTGCAAAGTGTCATAGGGACCACAATGAAATGTCAACAATTGGTCTTGAATAAAGCTAGAAAAGACAGCATCTGGAGGCTCGCTCTTAAACAAGTATATTAGTTCAGCAAATATAGACATTACACTTAATTAAAAAAATACGTATAAATGACCCGTAATTTGACAAAACAGGAAATACTAACAAAGACCAGACGTTTCTAACTTGGGACAGGCACAAAAATCGGCGGAGTTAAACATGTTTTGTGAGATTTCAACCCTCCTCCTCTACCCCTAGCCAATATTGAATAATCAAACACACAGCAATACGCACGGTAAAACCCAGTTTAAAAGAAAGCCAAGTCTGATGTCACAAAAAGTAACAAAAAAAACTAAACAAGATGACAATGATACATAAATTAACAGAGGACTTCTTGCAGTTACTTACTTGCAAGCCCAATACTAAGATGAAACTGATGGAAAGATAATGTCTTCATAAGATAATTTTCAAGCACAATCACTTCCTTTAGCATCTCACTATTATATAACATATGAGAATAAAATTGAGAATGGAAATGGGGAATGTGTCAAAGAGACAACAACCCGACCAAATAAAAAACAACAGCAGAGGGTCACCAACAGGTCTTCAATGTAGCGAGAAATTCCCGCACCAGGAGGCGTCCTTGAGAAGAACATAACAGAGAGCATGCTTACAAATATTAAATTAAAAAAATGCCTGCTAGCTGACAACATCATTTTAAAAATATACCCCTTTCTAAAAAAAAGTGTGTTTAATGGTTTGATTATCTTTGGGGGTGAATGACGACATTTTTGTTTTTTGTGTAGTATTTTACCAAAATATATTGAATGTGAAATACCTGAGCATATAAGATGTATGCACGTTAATTGATATTTACAAATGATGTCATTGTACAGATTCTATCGTTAAAATTATTAACTGAACTTTGTTAGATACACGAGCGTATCAAACATGCTGAATGCCGCACGTGCAGCAGGATCTGTTTACTGTTCCAGAGGACCTGAAATCACCTAAAGTTATTTTGCTTTCTATGTTGTGTCTTGTGTACTATTATTTGTCTGTTTGTCTTTTTCTTTTTTAGCCATGGCGTTGTCAGTTTATTTTCGAACTATGAATTTTAATGTCCCTCTGGTATCGTTTGCCACTCTCATAAACACCGTATGTTGGTGGCAACAAAACGTCACTATCTAAAAATGAATAATTAACAATAGGAAATGAAAAGTCATCTCTTTAATATTTATCACATAAATATACATATTGTGCCTAGTATAATCACATGCTTTGACAAACATAGAAAAAATAAACACATGTATTATGATGCAATCATCACATAGCTTATGTTTTCTTATAACGTGTTGCTTGAAACACAGACTACTATACAAATTAAAACAATAGTCCAACTTATGATTGTTTTTGTTAGAGTGTACATTACTGACGTCAACATGACGCAGTTAATAATGGAGCATTTAACTTATTGCCTTTTGAATCTGCCAGATATTTATAAACCTTTTTTTCATTTAACATTTGTGATACATGTACATGCTATAGTTTTATGCAGTTGGAGGGCTCATAATGACATTTCGTGTACTACATTTTTTCTATCATTATTTGATATTATTGTTATAGTGTATCCTACTTCTGAAATTTAATAGAAAAATAGGCCATTTTCCTTTAAAATTATCTAAATTAAAATATTAAGGCAATGGGCATCCTAAAATTTTGGATTTTTTTTTATAGCTATATAACATTTAACATGTTTAATGGGGTGATTGATTTAATCTGATATAAACTTTAAAAATTAGTACTTAATGTTGGAAGACTATAATACATCTTTTATCATTATGTTGAATAGTCATGTACATGATTCCATGTTTAATGACGCCAAAGACGAAGTTTGTGATTAAAAATAAGTTACTATGTTATCAATAAAGAGATAGATACCAAAAGGACATTCAAACTCATAAGCCGAAATAATACACTGACTATCGTCTACGCCATGACTGAAAAAAGACAAGAAGACAAACATTACAAACATACAATCAACATTACACAAAACATAACTTAGTAAACCAAGGACAGAGTATCACGTAATTTGAAATAGCTTTAAACATCATTCGTATTACATACTTGTTCAAGATATATGCGTTTTTAACGTACTTCATATAACGAGATGAGTTGTTCACAATTATATATTGAAGACTATATTTACAATTAGAATGTGACATTAGAACTTTTTCTGCTTTCATTTTAGTTTTAAAATTTGGAAATGTATGATTCATCCATCAACCACAGAACAAAGGAATGTGACTTCAGCACATTCAAAAAATCGTACGGTCTTCAACACTAAAAAACAGGACCGTACATTAAGATTTAAAGGCCTCCGAAAACACAAAATGTAAATCAATTTTAGTCAAATTTTTGGTCTAATTATAAACCATTTCAAATTTTATTCATATGTCAATAGAACTACAATTCATTTAAAAAACGTTCAAACATATCAACATTACTATGCAATTTGAATGTCCCCTAAAAATTAAAAAGAATAAATCAAAACAAACATAAACATAAACGTTTTAATGAAATAGATTAATAAGC
Organism: Mytilus edulis; assembly: GCA_019925275.1. Classification (NCBI taxonomy): domain Eukaryota; kingdom Metazoa; phylum Mollusca; class Bivalvia; order Mytilida; family Mytilidae; genus Mytilus; species Mytilus edulis. Next base: position 42,548,820 of record CM034352.1, read on the forward strand.
TTTTGGTGATTTGGAAGTTCTAAAGCAACTATAATTATGTAATAGATTCATAGTGATAATGATCGAGTTTTTATATATATTTGAACAAAGGCCAAGTTAGGTGGGGTATATTTCGTTTCAACCCCACGTAGTCTCAATTTGTGGTAACAATATTAGATACCCAATTGATGTCAATGAAATTTTTTAATGCTTCCTTGTTCAGATTTGAAAAAGGATGATCAATATATACAATTTTAATGAATTGAAAATCAAAATTTAAAAGGACACCAGCTGTCATAATCATGTTTACCGATTTGAACACATTCTCATTTATAACATATTAAAACACATACCAATAAAACAATCAATCTGAAGTTAATTGTTTTCAATGCATATACAATATAATTTATATCAGAATTTCGTGTGTATTTCAGTCTATACTCCCACTAATTTACTATCGAAGTAACCTCCGAAAAATAACGATGGCCACATACAATAATATAAACATAACATATATATATATATATATAAACGAGTCTAAATTGAAAACTACGTTCAAACCTATGATTGCGTAGGATAAAAACCGCAATTTTTATACGTGTGCATGTAAAACAAATTTCGTTGTAGAAGGGTCTAAAAACAGCACAAACAACATTTTCCAAAAGACCAAAAAAGTGAAAAAGTATATTTTAACAAAACGCATTTGACTAACAGGTCGAACAACTGACGTTCTTTAACCCTGCTGACTGCCATTGGCGATTGCCAAATAAAATTGATCACAAGATGTAACAAAATGGATAAAAAAAATTAACTTGTGGCCACGATGTTATTCCACAAACATACGGTATATATATATATTTGTATGTATCGACCTGTGAAGAAGACCGTGAAAATGGGACAAAATGTTTAATTTGGTATTAAAATTAAAAAGATAAACATTTGTAGAATGTTTCCAGTTGATTGGACTTCAACTTCATCTAAAACTACCTCGACCAAAAACTTAAACCTGAAGCGGGACAGACGGACGGACGCACAGACCAGAAAATATAATGTTCATAAATGGGACATAAAAAACGTAACTTTGGATTTTACCTATATCAAAATGAGACTTTGTGGATAGAATCAAATTGAAACGGAAAAGAATGTCAATATTGAAAATGAAACAAATGGTAAATTATTTATAATAATTGACTAATTCGATCCACAAAAACATATTTTTATACAGGAAAAAAAAACCGATGATAAACATATAATTTCAATCTAAAAACTAGTAAGATCCATTTGCACGTGTTCGCTTTGTTTCTATATCTATATCTATATATATATATATATATATATATATGTTTATATCTCTTATACGACCATCAGAGGTCTTCGGACATCAACTCGAATAATATGGTGTCCATACTACAATACACACGATACGAAGCTACATAGTATCGAGTCCATGTTCTGTAAATAATTTATTAAATACTTTTTATAATTTGGATAAATGTTTTACATGATTATAAAACAAATATAAGAATTTGAGTCTAATTGGTTGACACGACGTTGGCCTCTTTAAATGCTTCATGTACTAGAACACACCCGCGAAATCGCAGGCATGTAGACCTTGGTTGAAAGTATGTGAACTGTTGTAAGGAGACTTTTTGTAAAACGATTTTGTTTCTGGAGAATTTCAGTAAAAGATTTCATGTCTGGAGAATTTCAGTAAAAGATTTCATGTTGGGAGAATTTCAAAAAAGGTTTTTAAATTCATAGGTACCGTTGGAAACAGTTTATCCCCGCTTTCTTGTTTCCAATGTCTGTTATTATTTTTTCTGTTAAATTACATTATTTTCGCGTTTCTGTATACTATGAGCATGGCATTGAGTATACTACAAAAACAGTGTATTTGCTATTAACTATCAATTTCAAGTTTCTTCTCCTAGGCGATAAGTATTGTCCAGTCCCCGTGTTCCCTTATGAAATATATATTAAGTTTAAAACCGGAAGTCCTGTTTGACTTCGCGGGTATTTTAAGCGTGGTTGAAAGACTTAGTATATAAAGCTAGGTTCACACTGCCGATCAGACCAACTCGATCAATCCCGGTCAAGAAAAATTGACCGATCGGGAGACTGATCTGACTCAATCGACATGAATGTTCGGGGTGGTCTACCTTGGTCGTCATCGGTCTAACTTTCTATCCGAGTTTTTGACATGTCAAACATATTCGAGTTAGGATCGAGATGCCAGTCACTCGAGAGGAAATCGAGAATTTGTAGAGTAGCGGTCGAGTTGATCGGGAAAGGATCGTGTAGAGATCGAGTTTGGTCGGAATATAGATAGTTTACCGATCAGTACTCGATCATTTCGATCATTGCTCGACTTATATCCGATCATTTCCCGATCAGCGCAAATCAGTTCGATATGCTGTCTAGATTAACTCGACCAATGCCCGATTGCTTCGTAATCAATGCGACTTCTGTATTTTTTCATCCCAGACCAACTATACCAATGCCCGATCTTTACGTGACAACAATCGACAACTCTTCGATCTCTACTCGGCCATACACGATTCTCTAAAAATGTGTGCAGCTCTGATTAACTCTCATAACTTTGCTTCTGCAAAATTGTATTGTCACTATTTTTTTTTTAACTATACACACATTCCTCCATGCACAGTATGCGTCTGTACTTTTGCAAGGAGGTGTATAATTTTAAAAGAGAGTCAACAGATGTCAAAGGAACAATCAAACTCAAAGGTCGAAAACAAACCGAAACAGCCATAGCGAACAACGAAAGCCGACCAGGAGACAAACAGCAGTTTACAAAAACAACATAGAAAATTAAAAACTTAGCAACACAAAACCCAATAAAACCTTGGATGATCTCAGGTGTTCCGAATGGGTAGTAGATCATGCATTTTGCCCCACGAGTATTTTTCAAAAGTGAAAGTAATTGTGCATTAAAATTCATTATTAGACAGATGATGACTAATTTAGCCTTCAAAGTAACCTTAAGCTTTTAAGAACATCCATATTATATTTTACCTATTTTTGTTTGACTGTCCGTATTTTTCGTATGTCCAGAAATGTTTGTAGTAACAAAATAAGAAGATGTGGTATAATTGCCAATGAGACAACTCTCCACAGAAGACCAAATGACACAGAAGTTAACAACTATATGTAACTCTACGGTCGCATGTTTACCAACACTTTTTCATACGGTTTTCGATGCAATTTTATAATAAAAAAAATGACAAATGGTGTTTTATTTGAATTCGTCACACAGTGATATATATATATATATATATATATATACAACTCGTCTAAACATCAACCCAACAATGTTAGATCTGTAAATTTGCTTTCGCAAATTTTTGGTTCTTCCCTCGCCGGGATTCGAACCCATGCTACTTTGATATCGTGACACCAAATCGCCTGCACTGCAGCCGTCCCGCTAGACCACACGACCACCTGGGCTCTCAGTAGTTATACGTATATATAGTTATACGTAAACAGTTTCAACAAAAAATTCACTGAAACTGTTATTATCAAGATGCTTGATTTCTTCATTGACAACATATTTGTTACGTTCGGAGGACTTGTTTTTCAAGAGACTGTTGGCATTCCAATGGTAACAAACTGTGCCCCTCTACTTGCAGACTTGGTTCTTTATTGTTATGAGGCTGACTTCATGCAGGAACTTCTTAGGAAAAAAGATAAGAAGTTAGCAATATCCTTTAACTCTACTTTCCGCTATATAGATAATGTTCTTTCACTAAATAATTCAAAATTTGGTGGCTATGAGGAACGTATTTATCCCATCGAGCTAGAGATAAAGGATACTACAGATACAGTTGAGTCGGCATCATATCTTGACTTACATCTAGAAATTGACAATGAGGGTCGGTTGAAAACAAAACTTTACGACAAGAGAGATGATTTCAGCTTTCCAATTGTGAACTTTCCATTTCTAAGTAGCAACATTCCAGCAGCACCTGCATACGGGGTATATATCTCTCAATTGATACGATATTCCCGTGCTTGCATTTCCTATCATGATTGGCTTGATAGAGGGTTGCTGCTCACAAGGAAGCTATTAAACCAAGAGTTCCAAATGGTGAAGTTGAAATCATCCCTTCGTAAATTCTATGGACGCCATCACGAGTTGGTTGACCGTTATGGAATAACCGTTTCACAAATGATATCAGATATATTCCTTACGTCCCCCTCCCCTTTCATGAATGTGACCTACCGAATAAGACTATTTACCGGATTTGTTATCAGATAAGCAACACGACGGGTGCCACATGTGGAGCATGATCTGCTTACCATTCCGGAGCACTTGAGACCACCCTTAGTTTTTTGGTGGGGTTCATGTTGTTTATCCTTAAGTTTTCTATGTTGTGTCATGTGTGCTGTTGTTTGTTTGTCTCTTTTATTTTTAGCCATGGCGTTGTCAGTTTGTTTTAGATTTATGAGTTTGACTGTCCCTTTGGTATCTTTCGTCCCCCTTTCAGAAAAGGTATCCGCCAGGGGATTGTAATAATTCTAATTTGGCCAAATTTTGGGAACACATGTGACATCGTTACCCCCTTTTTGCAATATTATTAGAAAAAACAAGTAGGTTGTTGCCATAGATACACAAAAAATATAGATGTATATATATATATATATATATATGGAACCTTTCAACTATTGGATATCAAATCTATGGAAAAAACTGATTATATACATACGCACATATATGACACAAACAGTAGGCTTAATTTGTAAGGAAGCAAAAAAGGTGATGGTAAAATGTATGTTTATTGCTATCTAACATCAGTACATCGAGTGACAAATCTAATTTCATTCTGATTTTTTCAAGAAAAGAGCAATCAAACTCCCATAACAAATCAGCGTCCTACTACTACCATCTCTCATACTTTTGATTTTGCCATTTCATTAGGGACTTTCCGTTTTGAATTTTCCTCGGAGTTCCAATATTTTTGTGATTGCAATTTATACTGCCCACATAGTGGTCGCCTCGTCAGCCACTGCATCATCTAGATTATCGGCACCCTTTTCTTTCTACCCCTTTTTGTTCGTCTTCAAGCTCTCTTCAAGCTCCATCACAGCTACTAACCTGTCTATCTGAACTCTAACCACCTTGCCAAATAATCCGACTGCTTTATTGTCATGTAGATACTTTAAATGTATAAATTTTATCAGACATTTTGTGAACTATTGAATCTAACCAAATAAACTGAGAATATGTTCATATGGGACACAGATAATGCCCCAGCATATAACGCTATAAAGAGTCATAATTACCCAAGAAAGATCAAAATGACGCCACCAAAATTCGCACTTGATCTGTGTTGATGGTATGAAGCATTGTGTATACGTTTCATAGAATTTGATTGAGACAAAATAAAATTAGAGAACGGAAACTAATTGTTGGGACGTACGCATACGTACTTGGGGGTGGATAAGGGTACACCTAATGCCCCTCTGCTGCAACGGGTGATATGAAAAAAATCAGATGTTTTTATTCTGAAATTGTGCATACCCGACCAATCCCCGACTATCTCTTCGACCCCTATACGATCAAGTCGATCTGGTCTGGCCGAGATCGAGTATAGTTGAGTTGGTTCAGCTAGTCGAGTAAAGATCATGTAGAGATTGTGAATTTGTTCGGAATCATCGAATATGTATTCCAGTAGTGGTCGGTTTGAAGCCGTGATGGAGTCATCAAGGAGTCGTTAATGGTCGAATTAAGTGCGTGTACAGTCGGATAGCAGTCGGGTAGAAGTCGTAAACAGGCCGGATCAAGAATTTGGTTTCGCATGGTCGTGGACATTTGGACAATCGGGATCATTGAGTTGATCTGATCGGCAGTGTGAACCTAGTTTTAGCTATTTTAGGATGAAATTTTATAAAAGATTTTATGTCTGGAGAATTGAAGAAATGATATCAAAAGTCAAATATGTACATGGAGACAGGACAATATTTTTAAGCCCTCTCTTTTTTCAAAGTCCGTTAATATTTTGCTTTCTGTTATATTCCATTATTTTTGCGTTTCTGTATACTATGAACATACGAATCTTTATCATTATTACTCGATTTATTTCACTTGATTGGGCGGAGTTTGACCGGTTCGCTCATTATAAACCAGTCCATCTAGAGATAGGTGTTGTATGATAAACTCATCAATGAAGTGTCCAGTCATTGTTTTGTAAATTCCTTTGATGACACTGATAGGTGATTAGAAATCAGTAATAATTATAACGGCAATCATCCTTATCACACACATCTTCAAATAGACTGTCCCTTGCAAATCAACATGATGCTCCGCCCGATCAGTTGAAATAACATTGGTAATAATATTAAAGTGATTTAATTTTCTATTAACAATATATTGATTCTTAGTTTCTTCTCCATGGCGATCACTGCTAAGAGTCTCCATATATCATAGTAGTATATTAATCTTAGTATACATGCAGATAAACTCGAAAATAATTGTCCTGTCCCCGTCCGATTACTTATGAAATATGTTAAAACCGAGGTAGTGGTTCTTACGATCTAACAACCACGATGTGGACAACGCTATAATTGGCTAATGTATTTTTTATTCTTTCTTTCATACGATTGGATCTCAATGTTTAAACCGGTAGTCATGTCTGACTTAAAAGTCGGCCTGATGACGGAACAATATCCGGACACCTTTATTTTCGTTTTTCTCCCAAAATTACCCAAACTGAATAGTCATAAGAATGGATGACAAATGTGACTATGCATGGTACCTATAGGACACAGAGGCGGGATAATTAATTTATTGTGGGAGGAAGGGAAGCGACACACACAATGAGGTCTTCTCGTTTAATAGTATAGATAATTAAGTCTATGTTTTTTCTTCAACCTAATAGTCTTGAAAATGTACAACATATGTTAACCATATACATATTATTTCTATAACTATAAATGTACATAAAAATGTTGAATCAATTGTTAACTGCCAATCAACAGCGCCGTCTTTAAATGTGGGTGCGTAATTTAGTATTTTTCAGCAAAATTAGAGCGAGAGTTCATTAATAATAGTCATATTCTTTTAACTTGCAGTCCAGGCTCGCATAGGGTACATGTAACTGAAAGAGGAAAATATTAAGTATGTACAGAAAAAAATCACAACAAACAACACAACTTTAAAATTACATAATATGTTTTTTTTAAATTTCTTCATTTATGACCTCAAATAGAAAATAAACTATTCTTTTATTCGCTGTCATGTCAAAATTGGAAGTGCGAATGTGATATCGATCAAATATTTAAACCATCAATCGCATTCATTAGAGGTGACGCTTTTATAGATATAAGTAAATGTGGTATGAGTGACAATTGAGACAACTCTCCTTCCTATTCACAATTTATAAATGTTAACCATTACAGATCAAAGCACAGAGACTTGGCTCACAACACACACCAAGCTTTAAAAGGCCCCAAAACTTATTAAACGAAAGTGTCTGTCGAATGTTATAGCTATCGTCTGCAATATACTATTTGTCTGAATGTACCTTTTAAAATGAGCGAAAGATTCGAGAGGTCCCAAAATACGTGTTATAATTGAACTAAAGGCGAAACTACAAGGCAGTAATTACGAAAAATAATATCATTTCATTATTGAAAATTGTCTATTATAACAGATAATGTAAAAGACCTGATTATTCAGCGCAATCCCAATAAAAGTTTGTACAGTGAATTGTTTCAAGGGAATGTTTTAGGTTCTTAACAAAATGCTTAAAGGGGAAATGTTAACTCGAAAGAAGGCGATGGATAGTTTAAATATATTTGATAAATTCCATTCTTTTTTTAAATCTTACTCAGTATACATAAACGATATAACACATTTGCTTCGGACAATTGAATTATTTGACCAATTTTATGAACCATTTGAAATAATACTGGTATCGCTAAATGAAGATGGTTTTGAAGCCTGTAGGAATTACTCGAAACCGTAAAAACTTAAAAGAAACCAATTAAAATGCATACTTGTACATTCATTATAGTTCGAGAAAAACTATGACAGAAAGTGTTTATCGTGTTAAACACAAAATTGCGAAAATCAGTCTTCATGTAAATAAACCATCCTTAGTGCAATTATTTGACCACTGTCCAACACGAATTTGTTATTTCTATTCATGTACTTGTTGCCAAATATCTTAACTTTCCACGAACGACCCTAAAAGTAGACGAGCTGTCAAATCCATGTTCACAGATTCGACTAAAAGTGTTCATATTAGATTGATAACCATGTAAAATATTTATCCAAATTCTTTAAAAGTCAGATTTTTTTTTACATGAGATGGGCCCGATAAATCTCGATAATCAGAAAAAAATCTGCAAATGATAAGACATTAGTCGAGCAAAGGTCGAAATGATTGAGTACTGATCGTAAATTTTGTTGTATTCCGATTATCTCTACACGATCTTTTCCCGATCAATTTGACCGCTACTCGACAAATTCTAGATCTCTTCTCGAGTGACTTGCTTCTCGGTCCTCACTCGATTGTTTTTAACATGTCAAAAACTCTCGGGTAGATGGTCAGATCGATGACGAGTAGGGTAGACTATCCCGAACATCCTTGTCGATTGAGTCAGACCAGTCTCCCGATCACGTAATTTGTCTTGATCGGGCTTGATCGAGTTGATCTGATAGGCAGTGTTTCACTGTCAATGATGACATTATTTTCCTTAAAATATCCGAATACTTATATGCATTCGTTATTAATCTCCACTTGAGGTTCAAATTGAAGTTCACATGACTACAAAATCAATGAGGTCGAATTATTCAATTGCAAGTAAAAAATGCATTATCAATATTCGTAGCTTAAGTTTACATACATAAACCATTCTGGCTGCTAAAAGCGAAATAATAGTTGCCTGATTCACTTTTATTGTAATTGTTTGACAAACAACATAGATGCCCATACACGTAAAATCAGTAAAAGTCTGAAATGGCATATATCTGTACTCAAATGTACTGATTTTTACTCGACCAGTTTGCATTTGTCTAAATTTCACTCAACATACTCGTTTACTCATTTGTACTTAACCCTTACCTTTGCCTTTGAAAATAGTCTGAACTATTACTCGACCAGTCTAAAACAGGCTTACTTCAGTCTCGATCTGTACTCGATCTATTTGTTTCAGTTAAACCATTCTCGACAAAATGTCTGAACAATACTCGACCAATCTGAATCATACTTGACCAAATAACCTCAACTTTTCTTAATTTTAACTGTGAAAATGAATTTCTGTTTAGCTGATTATACTACAGCCATAATTGAATAAATATATATATAAAAACAGATTTGTACATCATTACATGATTCTCAGATCTAACAAGTAGAGAAAGTGAAATCAAATTATCGATATACCATAATTTAATCGAATTATACTGTTTACCAAATTTGTTATCTCATAAGCAACACAACCAGTGCCACATGTGGATCAGGATCTGCTTACCCTTCAGGAGCACCGAAGATCACCCCTAGTTTTTGGTGGGGTTCGTGTTGTTTATTTTTTAGTTTTCTATGTTGTGTCATGTGTACTATAATTTGTCTGTTTGTCCTTTTCAGTTTTTAGCCATGGTGTTGTCAGTTTATTTTCGATTTATGAGTTTGACTGTCCCTCTGGTATCTTTAGTCCCTCTTTAATAACCGCTTTGTCGATGTCTCTGCTGGTGGACAATTTGTCCCCGAGGACATCATCCGCCCAGTAGCAAAACTTAAATTGCATTAACTTGCGAAGATCAAACATAAAACTGGCTCAGATGTGGCCCAGTACAAAAAGGTCCGAAACAGACGTCACAATGGACACGGTGTCGTCTGATATGGCATGTGTCCCCTCATCGCCAGACATGACAAATATCTCAAAACATATACATCCATGTTCAGTTCTCCTTAAAGACTTTTTGGATTTTGATGACTCAGAACAACACTGTCGCATTTTGAAATGTGAGACAAAATGCTGCAAAACTTGTAAAATTTTAATAACAGATGCTGAATTCACTAGCAGTTTTACTAAGAAGACCTATTTTATCAGAAGTTACGCATGTTACGATGATCTGAATTGCAAATCGATTAATGTCGTCTACTGATTAGAGTGCAGCCTTTGCGGATTTGGATACCTCGATGAAACGAAAGGAAGGCTAAACAAACGTATGTGTGGTCATAGTTACGACACTAACCTCAATTATAACGAAATTCTTTAACAGCATTTCAATCAGCCCGATCATTTAATCGTTTCTTTGACAGTACGCATTATCGAAAAAATATACCATAGTTCTAACAATCCTAATCTTGCAACGCCTCTCCGTAGACTAAAGAGGACTACTGGATTAGACAATTAGGAACTGCGACAACATATGGTTTCAATGACAAAATTGATGGTATAGGTATTCTATATAGTCCTTCGTGTGGCTCGGTGATTGTGATGAATATTTTCAACTCTACTCCTCGACGTAGACGCAGTCATGGTCATGGTCATTATACATCACCTACTTTGCATGATGTCTCTATTAATTACTTGCTGTCATTTATACAAAAGCCGTTAGGTATTCATCACATTCGCTCGAAACTTTTTTCACTACCCCTTTCAAAACTTCATTCTCTGTTCAATTTATGTTTTGAAACCAATGTTACATACCCTCATTCAAACCAATACAAACTTACAGCTATAATTTCGAATATAGCAAGTCACAGACTTTTCAATCAGGTCCGCATTGGAAAAGATGAAAAAGAGAAAAGATCTTCCTTTATCTTTCCTTTGCCAACAATGGTCTCGATGACGTCAACTTAGGCAATATCCTTCATTATAGATTAGTTCAATCTAAAATTATTTCAAAGACCAGTCTGTACCAATCATTTCTTATACATGTACCTATACCAAACCTTTAGCAACTAAAAATTTCAATTACAAACACGTTTTGCAAAATCTCAGTATTGACGATTTCAAGTCTAAACCTTCTGATTGCACTTGTGCTAGTCCCAATTCATATTTAATCTGGCTGGCCACGTTACTATCGGGAACCTCAACATTATAAATAACATTTCCCTGCAAAATGTGTTATCGAAAGGTCCAAAATATCGTGAGCCGAAATCCATCAATTGAAAATACAACATTACAATTTTGATGAATTCAGTCGAAGATTATGCCAGGCAATTGGCTAAGCGTGAGAAATAAGACGTAGACACTCTTTCCGAATGGATTAAGGCAGTGAGGTCGTTAATACAAATCAGAATTAAGAAACTGAATGGGTCTATCAATGCCCAGGCTATGTCAATCTTTAAAGACCATGATGTGGCAAAACACTTATCCTACCTTCATGACAAATATGTTGTTGTCCCAGCAGATAAAGCCCAAAAACAACATCGTTTTGTGTGTAAAACTCATTACATTAACTGCTTGATAAACGAATTAGGTATTGACAATTCACTTAGAACCCCGACATATACCCTGACGACATTTACCAAAGAGGAAATCCTGGATAATTATAGGTCTGTTCTATGTTCCTTTGGAATTTCAACCAAAGATGGTGAACTGGATCTTCCATTACTGCATTGGATACCTCAACCTTATAAGTGTATTTAAAAACAACGGTATATTGCTGGGTCTTCCAATTGCTCCACGAAACCTCTTTCTAAATTATAAACATCTTTTTTATCAGCAATCAAAGACGGACATCAAAGTTATTGTGAAACTGCCTATTCTAGAGGTGGCGTGAATCAGATGTGGATACTTAAAAATTCCAAAGATCTTTAAGAGTACATACAACCCCACTCTCTTTCATCTTGTAATAGTATTAAAACATTTGACTTTTCTACTCTAACTTTCCGCTATTATTTATAATATAGATGATGTTCTTTCACTAAATAATTCAAAATTTGGTGACTATGTCGAACGAATCTATCCCATTGAACTAAATATAAAGGATACAACAGATACAGTTAAGTTGGCCTTATATCCTGATTTACATCTAGAAATCTAGACATCTAGAAATTAACAATGAGGGTTGATTGAAAACAAAACTTTACGACAAAAGAGATGACTTCAGCTTTTCAATTGTGAATTTTCCATATCTAAGTAGCAACATTCCAGCAGCACCTGCATACGGTGTATATATCTCCCCATTGATACGCTATTCCTGTGCTTGCATTTCCTATCATGATGTTCGTGATAAAGGGTTGTTGCTCACAAGGAAGCTATTAAATCAAGAGTTCCAAATGGTGAAGTTTAAATCATCCGTTCGTAAATTTTACGGACACCATCAAGAGTTGGTTGACCGTTATGGAATAACCGTTTCACAAATGATATCGGATATGTTCCTTACGTCGTAACTACAATCCCCTTCCCTTTCATAAATGTGACCTACCGAATTAGACTATTATCTCATAAGCAACGTGACGGGTACCACATGTGAAGCAGGATCTCCTTCCCCTTCTGGAGCACCCGAGATCACCCCTAGTTTTTTGGTGGGGTTTGTGTTGTTTTTTTCTTTAGTTTTCTATGTTGTGTCATATGTACTATTGTTTGTCTGTTTGTCCTTTTCATTTTTAGCCATGGCGTTGTCATTTTATTTTCGATTTATGATTGTGACTGTCCCTCTGGTATCTTTCGTCCCTCTTTTAATCATATTGATTATAAATTGTACAGTTTTGTTGAAAAAAATATTTAACATATTTAGGCTTCTTATAATTTTGAATACCGGTATACTATATATTAGATACATGTGTATAAAAAAGAATAAAAAAATAAAGAAAATGAAAAAAAATTGTTTTTTTTATTAGTTATTAGGAATAAAATAATACCTCCTGTTTGGGTTAACTCATTAAAAATATGGTCAGTGAGTATGAAATTTTAAATAATAGTCATTACAAACCTGCTCGTGCATTTTTCATTGTTATTCAATGCAAAATAATTATCTAAGAAACCTGGGACGATCTTATCTTACAAAGGACTTCTATTGTCTACTTATTGTACCTCGAACTTATTTACCCGATGTAGGTCTTTAAGTTGAGGTTCAATTTACTTAAAGTTAATCGGGCATGACTAATTAGATACGCCCTCTTACAATCAGGGGGTCCGAAATAGGATCGGGAAAAAACACCCAACAAAATACCTTAATTTACGATTTAAAAATTTGTTTGATTCAAAGTGCTTTTGGTTGCTTTAAATATCTCCGATCAATAATCAGGCGGTATTTTGTGGAAATAATAACCTGTCCCGAACCGGGAGATGTTGGCTGCAATAGGAATTTATTTATAAAAAAAAGGCCATATCTCATTTACTTTTAGTGGCCGTTATTGATTGTTAATATTCATGCCGTTTTAATTTGTTGATGGCATTCGTTTATCGTGGAGAAAAAGAGGAAAAGATGGCTAATAGCTTAACTTACCAGTTTGATCATTAGGGTTCACATCTATTCTATTACGGCATTCGTTTTACCTCTAGCGAACGCTCTGTCTTATTGTAAAAAGTGCCACTCTAAATTTGTAGGCATTTGCCTCAGACTGAACAACTTTGCATCTATAGTCGTGAATATGCATGACATATTTGCCACTGGACACAATGGAGCAATAAATTAATCAGCTTCATATATCCTCAGTTAATTATAGTCTCAAAACAGTTTTCCAATTTTTAAATATTTTATTATTATTTACATGTGAATAATAATCAAGGATTACATTGTATAATTTCCAACAAAACTAATAGGGGAGGGGACTAGAACAGAAAAAAATCTTCATTGAGTGGCAATAACTCATATATTGAAGCGTACAATGACGGCTGTCTCGTCTAGGTGACAACATTTGATGTTTCAAGTTTATTTGTATCTCAAGACTGGTATAATAGTTGTCACAAAAGCAAAAAAAAATATTATAAAGGTTGACAACAATTTATAAAAAGATTCAACTTATTTTGGGCGTTTCATTTTTTTAATATTGTCTTGCTGATCGGTTCTGTTATATATTTTTTTTATCTACTATTGTTCTAGCAAAAGTCACAAAAAATGTTGTTAAAATCAGGCATGCGACTTATTTGAAAAAAATTAGCTGACCTTTCTTATTGTTTACACATTTCAATCATTCATTCAACTCGTGCGTAGATCGTCTTTCCGTCTAATGTTTTTTAGGTATAGATAGCGTGAAATTCTCACTGCACCAGGCATCGGATATGCATTCCTATTATATTTGAATCAGACAAAGCTGCGTATTTATATATCCAATAAGCCAAACGAACGCACCCATTTAGCAAGGGAATACTATGGGACGGGAGAGCTCCAGAGATGTCAATATTTCTATACCCCGAAGCTAATCATTTGGTTTTGAATATGTTGAAAATATAAAGGTATACAGTAATGCGACAGCAACCCAAAGACGCAGATAAATATAAGAAAATTAGAGTCAACATTCGATCTTTATAGAAAGATCATGCGTATATAATACAGAATAATAGGCTCAACATTCCTGACACGGTATTAGAGGACACTAGAACGGAGCATACTGGCTCTTCATCAGCAAACCATGACACGAGCCCAAAAGGGTCTTATTCTAGTGATACCCCTCCTAGCAAAAGACAGCGACAGGGACCGTCTCCTCGCCCACCGCACACAGATGATTCACCAAATTCTGGCAGATAGGGGAATGGTGCAAGAGGACAACCTCAAAAGAAATTGAAAAATTATGAAACTGTGAATAAGAAATATACAATTAACAATGATAGTTTAAATATTTGTTTCTTAAATGTTTGTGGACTTAAGAAAAGGCTATTGTCTCCTGATTGCATTGACATATTGCTTGAACATGATATCTGTATTTTTGTTGAAACGATGTTAACTGATTTAGATAATTAAAACTTACCAGACGATTATATTTATGTCACAAAAAATAGAAAAAAATTAAAAAAAGCATCAGGTGGAATAGTTGTTATTTATAGAAAGAGTTTAGAAAAAGAGTTGAATTTCTATAATACTGAGAGTCAATTTGTTTTATGGTTTAAAATTTCGAAATCAATTTTGTCACTTAATTCAGATGTAATTTTTGGTTGTGTTTATGTATCACCTGAAAATTCTAAGTATTCTACTATAGAGGCTTTTGAAGAATTGGAAAATGAATTGAATATCCTAACAAACACTGAAAATTGTTATGTTGCCCTAGTTGGCGATTTTAACTCAAAAACTGGGTCTTTACCCAATTATATTATACCTGATGAGTCAGTTGTTAGTATGTTTGATTTAGATTGTGATGCTGATATATTAGATTATTTGTATGATTATGAGAATCTGACTCGAAACAAAATCACCTTACAAAGAGTGTCTCAAGTGTACATGTAGACCTAACAAGTATGGTCATAGACTGTTAGAGTTGTGCAGAAAAAATAATTTATATATTGCGAATTCAAGAGTTGGATCAGATAAAGATATTGGGGAGAAAACATGTAACGATTCAAGTGTTGTTGATTATTTAATTATTTCATCAATGCTCTTCCTTTTGATTTTTTATTTTGAAATTGCTGACTTTATACCGTTATATTCTGATTGTCATTCTTTTATAAATGTTAGACTTCAGGCCACATTTAGTAAATCAGATTCAATTGTTATCAACAATAGAAATGATAAAACTTTTGTCAGGTGGAAAAGTGAACAGAAATCTGAATACGTTGATCGAATTCACAATGATCCCGAAGGTATTTTGACCACTGTTAGGAATAAACTGGACGAATTGTCCGTAAATAATGATGCAACTCAAAATGATATAAACAGTATAGTTTTAGATATCAGCAAAAATTTTACAGATGCGGCGGCAGAAACGTTTGGGAAAATAAATAAACATACACATGTTTACAAACATGAAAATTCAAAACCTTGGTTTAATAGAAAATGCTCGATGAGTAGAAAAAAAATTCATAAAGCTCGAAAGAGATATAGTTTTTTGAAAAATGCTTAAAACAGAAGTAAAATGAGACAAGCTAGTAAAGAACATAAAATAACATTAAATAAAGCTTTTGCAAACTATCAACAAAAGGCTGCTGATGAGTTGCGTAACATTTCTTAAAAGGATACAAAAGCTCTATGGAAAATCCTTAATAATCTAAATGATTGTAAAAAAAAAAGATAACAATGACGATATATCTCTAAAAGCATTGTATGATCATTTTAAAATACTAAATGAAACTGTTGAGACAGAAAATGATTTCGAACAAGATTTGGAATTTGATACTCTATCAGACGATGTTGAGTTATTTTTAAACAGCCCAGTAACAGAAGATGAAATTAAAAAAAAGTTGTTTCAAATTTAAAAAATGGCAAAGCTTCAGGTAGTGATGAAATTTTAAATGAGTATATAAAGAATACAATTGACGATTTAATGCCAATTTACGTTAAGCTATTCAATTTGATCTTAGATACTGGAATTGTCCCAGACAGTTGGTCTAATGGAATCATGATTACTATATTTAAAAATAAAGGATCAAAATCTGATCCCGAAATGTACAGAGGAATCACTTTGAATTCATGCTTTAGTAAAACTTTTTCTGCTATGTTGAATTACAGGTTAAATAATTATGCAGATCACGTAGACCTGATTTCAAAGTCCCAAGCAGGTTTTCGTAGAGGATTCTCTACTGTTGATAATATATTTGTATTGTATTCTTTAATTACTATATATTTTTCATTTGGTAAGAAGCTATTTTGCACTTTTGTAGACTTTAAAAGCGCTTTTGACACTGTATGGAGGTCAGGATTGTGGCAAAAAATGCAAAAATCAAACATTAAAGGTAAACTATTTAATGTGATCTATAATATGTATCAAAATATAAAAACATGTGTCAAGAAAGGAAATGAATTTTCCGAATTTTTTATATCTCATACAGGAGTAAAACAAGGTGAAAATCTATCACCTTTTTTATTTTCTTTGTTTCTAAATGATTTAGAAAGTTATTTTGTGGAAAATAATATAGAAAGTCTAGATAATATTTCAAAGCTGTGCTTGGAATCATTAGAAATGTATGTTAAATTGTTTATTATACTGTACGCAGATGATACTGCGCTATTGTCTGAAAGTGCAGAAGGATTACAAAATACTCTCGTATGTTTTGAAGAATATTGTAAAAAATGGAAACTTAAGATTAACACAAGCAAAACCAAAGCAGTGATTTTTAGTAAAAGGAAAGTAAAAAGAATTTTATGATATATGGTGAAAAAATTGAAATAGTTGATTCCTACTGCTACCTTGGTGTACTTTTCAATTACAACGGTAGCTTTTGTACTGCACGAAAAAAAACTTCTTGATCAGGCACAGAAGTCTTTGTATGCTCTATACCGAAAAATAAAAAATATATGTATTCCCGTCGATTTGCAGCTAAAACTTTTTGACTCATTGGTTAGTCCTGTTTTATTATATGCTTCAGAGGTATGGGGATTTGAAAAAAAAAGAAAGCATTGAAAAAATACACCTTCAATTTTGCAAAAACATTTTGAAATTAAGAAGCAGTACACCAATTTAAATGGTGTATGGGGAACTCGGAAGATTCCCTTTGGAAACCATTGTTAAACGTAGAATGGTGTTGTTTTGGAATAACTTATTATCGGAAAATAACAAGTTATCTTCCATTATGTATAAATTAATGCTCAAATTACATTTTCAAAACCCCACAAAATTTAAATGGATTACGTACGTTAAATCCATATTTGACGAAAATGGAATTAGTTTTATTTGGCAAAATCAACTTCCATTGGATAAACTGGGTTTAAAGAACATTATTTCACAAAAACTTAATGACCAATTCATCCAACATTGGTTTTCACAAATGAATAACTCTTCAAGAGGTGCATTTTATTCATTTTATAAAGAGGAATTTCGTTTGGAAACCTATTTGATAAAGTTGAAGCTGTGTGACAGGGTTTATATGGCAAAACTCAGATGTTCAAATTTAAAAATTCCTGTAGAAACGGGAAGATGGTCCGGAATTCCAAAAAATGCACGAATTTGTCATCTCTGTGGAAATGGAATAGGAGATGAATTTCATTATCTTTTTAAATGTCAAAAACAAGAAATAAAACTGCTTAGAAATAAATATATACCACAATATTATACTGCAAATCCAACGGAGTACAAATTGAAACAGCTTTTAACATTTTGTCATGTAGAACTTTACAAAAACGTAGCAATATTTTTAAAAATTCTTACACGATACTTGTGATTTATGTTAGTCTGTTTTGAGTCGAATGTTATGGTAGTTTGTAAATTGACATCTTGCTATATTTTACCATGTATGTAGTATTATTATGTTTAGTGTGAATGTATTGAGTATAAACATGTGTATACGTGTATATATGATGTCCTCTTGTACACCTATGTGTCTGAGGTTTATTAATAAAGTATTGTCTATTGTCTATATTGTCTATTGTTTTCTAAGGTCTGATCTTTACGAATCTATTTCATGATTACTGACAGATCAAAAACATCAAGTATATATAGCATGAAGTTGTGGGGCATACTATGATTCATTGGTCAGTTATAAATGAGGTCTGTATGGGGTTTTGATTGCGTGATTTATTAAATAAGAAATCGTTATTTTGAAAAGTTGGCAAAAAAGTATAAATTTACCCCCTAATTGTATAAAACTATCATTTGGTGTTATTTGGAAGATATTTTTTTTTATCATTAAATAAATAGTTATATGATGCAATGCCATTAAATCCGTCCGTTTTCATTTCAATTTTGTATAACTGTTAATTGTATATATCCGTCTGAGTACTGTTTAACTATCATTCAAGTTGAACATATTTAGACTCGTCCAGTTCAGGGGAATTAGGTTTCTACAAGTGCTTTTTATGTACTTTTCTTATATTTTTGCCGGTTTGTAAGTCAGTAAAAGTTCAATGATTAAGTTAATATTGAAATTAAAAGACCTCCTCACAAAAAGGGCTGTTCAAATCCCCTCGCCCTTCGGGCTCGGGGATCTGAACACCCCTTTTTGTTCGGAGGTCATTTAATATCAATATTAATTTATCATTGAACTTTTACTATTACTTAACAATTGAACCATCAGGTAAAACTTAAATCGCAGTGTGTTTTGAACTCACTAGATAAGTAATCCACACGTTGAAGAAAAATATGGCTTTCTTTTAACCTATAAAACACATGTAATGAGGTAATTCAACCTTATTAAAGTGTTTCAAATATGCCATGTCTTTAATTTTGACAAAAGTTATTTACATTTATTTGACTTAAATCTTCAGTGTAACTTTGGAACATATTTCATTTTTAAAAAGGAAGTTTAATTATCATAATTATATCAAATTCTAGGTTTTACAAATCAAAGGTGTCGTTTTTAAACTTATTAAAAAGAAACATCTTCACTGCATTATCAACTGAACTCTACTGACACCATATTTTTATACTAGGCTAAAGTTAATGGGGAAAATTGTCCAGTAACAATAAAATATATCTGAAACATTCAAAAATATTTGAATTAAATTGAAAATATTAGTCAAAGTTCAATTTTTATATTAAAGGTATATTTACATGTAACTGTTGATGAAAATGGTGTTGAAGTTAATTAATGAATATTGTCATGTTTTGGTTTCAATGCTATATTGAATATTTTTATTTATTTAAAATAGTTTTTCCAGGGGAAACAGCTGTTGTTAAAACAGTTCTTAAATTGATAAAATACAATAGAAAGGTACACAAAAGAGGTCTAGGTTAGTAACGACTTCGTCGAGTACGGTTCATAATAGGTCGGGCATGGTTCAGACCAGTATGAAATGGTTAAGTGATGGTGGAGTAAAGGTGGAGTACAAGTTCAGACTGTTAATATAAAAAAGAGACCAAATGACAGAGAAATTAACAGCTATATTAGATCACTATATGGCATTCAACACCGAGCAGCAAAGCCCTTACCGCAAAAGTCCGCTATAAAAGGGTCCGAAATAACAAATGTAAAATAATTCAAACGAGAAAACTAGCGGCCTACTTGACGAACTCTAAACACAATATTGACCTCACATACTGCCTTTAAATAGCATAATTACTTTTTAGGGGAACGGAGATTGTGAATGACCATATTCAACCAACGTCAAGTTTGACAGCTTTTATTGACAATATCAGCTTTACATGTACTTTAAAAACAGATTCAGAAGGGATATAGTTACGTGACTGTTGTCAGGGCATAACAGATGGCTTATATTAAAATGATTCTGATTTACTCATAGGGTCTTTGCAGCGGAAATAAACACGTATATTTTAAAACTAGTTGTTGTCACGATACAGGTTATGTTTTTCTCATACATGTTTTTTAGGATGGTATGATACTTTACCTCTAACGGGTGAGGTTGTACTTGGTCATCAGATAAAAACCAAGTATACAGGAGAAATTAAATAACATTCAACCATTATTGGTTTTTTTTATCTTGAAAGCCACAAGAGACAAATAAGTATTGAGATTCAAAACACATTCCTTATCAAACTGAAGATATAATACATAACATGAACATACTTATAGTAAACCGTGGGGAAATCCTCCCTTACACAAAGTCGGCTTTCTAAATAATAATCATACATTATAAGTTCATGCAATGCATTTGTTACATACCTTTTAAACGGTGGTGGATGTGCTTCTTGTTCGTTAACAGTCGGTGGATTATTGGTGTTTGTCAGTTGTGTTTCATTTGTGAGTGTTGACGGTTCTCTACTGTTAGATGGGCGTATGGTACCATCTTTTTTGGGACAAAATAACGCAATGGTTATCAAAAGAATCTCTGATATTTCAAGCAACATGTCAAGAAAGCATACAAGTGACAGAGACCATGTTCGCCAGTTAATGTCAACATCCGGCTTTCTGAGAAATGGAATTGCTACTTCAAAATCTTCAAAAATGAATATAGTATACGACAAAATTGATCCATCAACAATGAAACACAGTAATTTGAAAAATAAAAAGGCTTTTAAGCGTGCTTTTTTCTTCAATTCACCATCTCCTCTTCTTACCTTTATCAAATGGTGTAAAAGTATTGCAGAGCATATGAAATGCATTGCCAAAAATCCAATTACGGCATATCGTGCTTTCAAAATGTTTCCAACAGGTTTTCCTGAATCAAATTCTAAAACTAAAAACTCAGCCAGGTCAATACAAAAATTTAGTAAGATGCGAACAAAAAGTCTAGTCATGCCATATTTACCACATTTAGTGCAACAACTTTTATCAATTAAAAACAGCGTAAAGTCATAGTAATCATCAGCCATAATTTCAACTTTTGAAATGTATTTTCTTGCTAATGTCTTCCTCGCCGCTTAGTTTTCAGATATCAAACAAAATTATTGATTGAATCCCCTCAATAAAATTTCTTTGTATGAAGGATACATATCTTTTCGAAGTTATTTCTACTGTCCGCAACGCAATTTCTTAAAACCATGTACGCCTTTTATCTGAACCAGCAAATCAAATTGAATTTCTTTATCAAACAAATTGTGAACGCTCATACCCGGAAGATGTTAGCGTTATAGTTCACTTGTTTATTATCAATTGAACACAACATCTTACTAGTTTATAGTTTGGGGTGTTTAATTGCCAACAAATAATAATTATGAATTCAACGGAATACAAAGAAGCGTCTACAAAAATCGTCCAAATTCGACAATACAATACATAAATACGCGAGTAATAAGCTTACTGATATTTCTTTTCAATGCTGTCAAATTTTAACAATGTTTAAAAGAATATAGCCATTATCATTTACATGAATAGTTTAGAAAGTTGTGTCAAACACCAATCATTTAGTCAAAGCATACGCAGGATTTCAACATTTACCATTGATACTTTAAAATGCTATAAATGGCACAAAGAACCATCTTTTGTCATATAGCAATGTTTTATGAATATACGTGTCGTTCATAAAACTGTTCAAGTCCGATTGACATCGTCGTACGACGGTATAATTTAAATCATTTAAAAAGCTATCAACTATAATGTGAACTAAAATAAATATATATGTAACGATTAATTTGTTAAATTCTATTTAACTTTTAAAGAGGTATTGGCTACGAGATATAAAACACATTAAAATATGATTTTTTAGGGTTCAATCAATTATGAAAGTGAAAAGGAAAAATTATAATTCGGTTTTAGCAGCCAGTTTAGTTCAATTTTGTTAAAATGATATAAGAAACATCGCTGATAAATTATTCGCTTGCAATTGAATAATTCGACCTAATTGAATCAGTACTCATGTGACCTTTAATTAACCCCCATAGCTCAAGATGGGTTACGCATGAATTAAACGTTTTCATTTATAAAAGAAAAGAATGTTAACATTGAAAGTGAAACAACTACATTAATTAATTCGATCAACAAAAACTCATTCTTATACAGGTAAAAAATATTTGTTCTTCTTTATATTCGATATCAAACCTTTCATAGAACAATATTTAGCCGATTGTCTACATGTTCGGCTAAACATCTTTATCACATGATTGTATAGTACATTATTCTGTGGTAAAGGATGGTCTTCTAAATATGACTAGTGATCTATCCTTTTATTCAAACTCAAAACATCTTCTTTAAAATCTTCAATTGCAATCTATACAATTTGCAGTAATATTAAAACTTGACACTAGCATCTTCGTCGTCAATTGATCATCCTGATCATATTTTCAAACTCAATCGTTCAAATAATAACTTCGTGGTTGACAAATTAGTATAAAAAGCTTATTTTCGTTAGCTGCCGTCATTTTTTGTTTTGTGCAATTATACTGTAGGACCCATAACATTAATTGCAAAACCTCTCTTGCACTGGCAGATACCAAAATTATATCGCTACTCGCTTGAAAGGGCAGACAGCGTTGCATAATTGCAGACGATTAACTTATACTTTAAACATTTTCAACAAAGGCTATCAAAAGGTAAAATAAGTAAATTCAAATACGGAGAAATAATTACACAAGTTAGATAAGTGCTTTTAATGCACACAATCATCAGAATTTTCACTTGTCTTAATCTAAGTTGATGGTTAAATTTCTTGTTGCTCATGCAGCAACGCATTAATACAATTGTGTTTAATATGCCATGATTTCTGATTTCACTGGATAAAAATGAAACCTTGATTAAGTTTTATGCCACAACGAATATAAAGTTTAAACGCAATGTAGCACTTTATAGTAAAGAAAATAAAGATGATATTGAACCACAAAATGTTAAATTGTCTTCTACATATTCTTTGTCTGGCTTACTCAATGCATTTAGCTAACTGTTTATGTCATAAATGTGCATATTGGTGTAGTCAGAATGATTAGTATATCCGATAGATTGGATTTTCAAAAGTAAAAATGATGAAATACAATTCATTTATGTGTACCAATGGCACAATTTTGCCTTTATTTGCCATAGAATATTGAAACGGGCAAAAACATGTCACATACAAATATGGATCAAACTAGAATTTCAATCCATTTGAGTGAAACTTTTCCGAAACTGTTGATATTATTCTACTAATTCATGAGCTAAGGAAAATTTTGACTATTTTGTCTAATTTTTTCGTTAATCTAAATCACAAAGTTAGTGCTGCAAAATTAGCAAAAGTCATTACAATAATTTCAGAACCAAGGTCAGATATGGAAATGAAATACTGACTCTCATTGTGACTTGGAGGGAGAGTTATCTCAATTGAACACACGCCACATTTTCTTATATCTATAAATATACATTGCACAATCTAGATTTTTCTTTAACCCACTGTTTAGGCTTTAAAAAGGGAAGTTTATTGCACACTAGCTTTCATATTTTAAAATAATCGTCAGTGGCAAAATGGGAACCAAACAGCGGTGTACTACTCACTACAAAAGTCTTAAAGTCTGAAAAGACCATTTTTTATCTTAATCTGCCTGAACTTTTACTCGAAATTCTCAAAAAGTATGACTTGTGTCTTAATTTTCCTTGACAAATTCTCATTTATATTAAATTAGATCTTTAATTGCACTTTGTGAAACAGTTAATGACAGTTTAATCAATCAGTTTAATTTAAGTCTGGAGCTGGCATGTCAGTTAACTGCTAGTAGTCTGATGTTATTTATGTATTATTGTCATTTTGTTTAATTTTTTTGGTTACATCTTCTGACATCAGACTCTGACAACTCTTGAACTGAAATTTAATGTGCGTATTGTTATTCGTTTACTTTTCAACACTGACTAAATGTATAGGGGTAGGGTTGAGATCTCATAAACATGTTTAACCCCGCCGCATTGTTGCGCCTGTCTCAAGTCATGAGCCTCTTGCCTTTGTTAGTCTTGTATTATTTTTAATTTTAGTTTCTTGTGTATAATTTGGAGTTTAGTATGGCGTTCATTATTACTTAACTAGTATACATATGTGTTAAGAGGCCAGCTGAAGGACGCCTCCGGGTGCGGAGAATCTCGCTGCATTGAAGACCTATTGGTGATCATCTGCTGTCGTCTGTTCTATGGTCAGGTTGTTGTCTCTTTTACACATTCCCCATTTCCATTCTCAATTCTAATGTGACTAGATTCAATAAATTGTAACTAAACATTATGTATGTTTTGGGAAAAGTTTAGAGAGTGTGGTGTTCCATCATGCCCGACCCCATTTATATGTTATTTATTCTCATGTAATATTTTTTTCTCATGTAAAATTCAAGATGCCAAGGGGACATTCAAATCTTTTATTTCGAAGAGAAAGATAACAAAATGACAGACAAGTCGCAACTTTACAACACAACCTTTAACTTAGAAATCGTTTGTTGCTGTAAATTAAATAAAAACAACAAAAACTGAATACAATAAGTAATTTTGTGACATCTAAAAGAAAAAGTAAAAAACAATTTAAAATTAAATAACCAATTACTTCTAGCCATTAAACAGTCATTATTTTATATATGAAATGATTTTCAATTTTTGTGTTTGAAAATAACTTTTTTATTCGAGAAAGGTTCTTCAAATTTACGTTTTTTTAAGTGTTTAGGATTAATAAAAGATATGTTTTAAAAAGTATAAATTCTGAATAGTCATTACCGGTGAGACGACTATTCCATCAGACACCAATTCAATAACGTAGATCCTAACATATATAAATTGTGTGCATATATATATTCAAATCGGGTGTCCTAAATTATCTATTTTTATCTATATTTGAGTATTCATCATAATTCAGTATATTCATTGAAACGAACAGTTGTGTACAGGTATAGTTTTATTTAGCCTTGACAATTTTATCTTAAATTAAGTGTGTCAGGTTTATTTATCTCGTGAGGTCTGTATGTAAATTATAGAAAGAATATTATGGACAGAAGAAGGTATTTTGAGTACATTGTTGTCGGCTGTGGTGGAGTTGGTAGTGGGACATTATATTGGCTCTCGAAAAAAGCCGGTATAGGTACGTTTACATAGTACGCTTGTTTTTTTATATATAATATTTTTAATTCCAGTGATATAGACTTACGACATAAGACATAAAGCTTTATTAAAAGTCGGTATATAATACGAGTACACACATAAGCTCTGAAGAGCTTTTAAAACCGACAGAGCAACAATAAAACAAGATATACATATCAAGTCATGCACACCGTTAGTTTTCTCGTTTGAATTGTTTTACGTTGTCTTATCGGGGCCTTTTATAGCTCACTATGCGGTATGGCTTTGCTCATTGTTGAAGGCCGTACGGTGACCTATAGTTGTTAATGTCTGTGTCATTTTGGTCTTTTGTGGATAGTTGTCTCATTGGCAATTATACCACATCTTCTTTTTTATACACATAAATTAAAACATATCAGTATGTAAACATGCAGCACACAAGTTCTTTAAGCATCTCACATATACACTTATAAACATTCATTAAGTATATACATGTACATGCATATCACACTATACGTATGACAGTGTAATGGTGAATGTCACAAAATGGCATGACACGAATATATATATATATATCGATCTAGCCATCATATACCTTTCAAAAATATACATGAAGGAACCCGAATGCTTGAATAGGCATAACATTTAGTGATTCTTGGACTTCTCCAGTCCGGCAATTTGACATCTGCGGGTTGTACAAATCTTCTTACCGCATAGAGTATGAAATCCCATTGCGTTGACAATCGACGTTACCACATACCATTAAGCTTGCCACATTAAAATGAACCATTATATGAGTTAACTTCAGAGTGTGAGGTTCGTATATATTTTTGTTACAAGGATACAAGTATACTCTGTCAATCATGCTCTCATTATATGTTACTGACAGTAAAATGTCGTCATATTGATCGAACTTAATGAAACTGAACATATTAACAATTTTATTATTTATAAAGTTGTTCTCGTCCTTTAATATGAATGTAATATTACCCACTATTTTTTGTCCTTTCATATGCATGAAATATTTGCCAATGGGCGTCAGGGAAAAAATAACCAATCAATTACAAAACAGGTACTATATATTTTCACTACGATAACAAATGAGGAACAAATTTCGTGAAAGCGATTTCACAATGGAGAGTTAAGTGTCCAGAGATAACAGTATAAAGTTTTCTTTAAACTGATTTAAATTGGAAAATTAAAAAAAAACATAAAA
Organism: Mytilus edulis; assembly: GCA_019925275.1. Lineage (NCBI taxonomy): Eukaryota > Metazoa > Mollusca > Bivalvia > Mytilida > Mytilidae > Mytilus > Mytilus edulis. The sequence continues at coordinate 42,575,404 of CM034352.1, forward strand.
CTTAACCGTTAAGACATAATTTGTACATATATAATGTATAACGGGTAAATAAAACAACAACTGCATCATTGGCTTTTCATATTGATTTTGACACGAGAATCCGCAACAGTGTCCTCTACAGAATTGTTTTCGGTCACTGTGTCATGGGTTTGTAATTTTATGATATGCAATTATCTCAAACGTGTTAACTGATATTACACAAGTTGTCATTCTTTACCTTTAGCTGGATACATGTCTCACGGTTTTATTTCAAGAAATGTGAAACTTAGCAATCCCTTTTTAGAATCTGTTAAACAATTGTTTATTTTACTTAACGTACAATACTATACATTTATTTACCGTGCCTAAGGGTCCTATATAAAGCTCTGACCGAGGAAGATATGATTTTTCGAGGGTGGGCAAATCTTCATATCTGCCGAGGCAAAAGGAAATGAATGTTTTATTCCACTGCCTATGCGTTGTTTACTATCAATGCATTAAATAATATTTTGCATATCTTTTTTTTTATTTGTCCGCTTGTTTAATAAGTTAAACTAAACACGACATACATGTACACATTGACAAACAGTACGGATCAAAAGTAAATTAATAGACTTTTTGCTTTATCGTCTGAAATAAATCTGAACATGATAATGATTTTTTTCTATCGCTATTTTAAGAAGAATAAGCAATTCAAAACGTTATGTACAATAACCGTGCGTAACGTCGTACGATGTAATGCCGACATTTCAGAGGGGAATGTGATCCTCAGTATGGAATATGAAGATTTGTTCAATGACACGTGGGATAGTTTCAACCAATCAAATATTTATTAAACAATCAATATGTATGAACAGTGGAACAATAAGTATTACATAACCGATTCGGTTGTTGCTTTGTCGATAACGCCGTAGACATTTTAAAAGCAGCCATTGTTGAAAATATACTACATAAGTAGGTCAATTGACGGTGACAGAACAGGGCAAACAAGGTTCTTACTTTCTCAGGAAAAGTTTACCGCAGATAAATTTGGGTATAACTTCAATGTCCTTTTGTTGTTTGTTAATATATAACTCTTCGCATGTTTCGGTACTTTTGAAAACATCCTTGGCGTTCAACTTTTTTGATTTGACCGATCCTGATAGAGATCACCCAGCAAAGCACCACGAATCTTCGAATGCGTGAAAGTCATGAAAACACAAAAACAAAAAAGATATCTTGCCCTAGATAATGCATCGATATTAGTATGAACCGTGTAAACTTCTTCTTTCCGCTGCGGTGTAATAAGCATTACGGCCGCTGTGTTTACAGCCGCAAAAACATGCATTTCAAACGTAATGCCATATGTATATACATATGCATATTCAAGGCTATAAAATACGTTAATACCTGATCCTAGCATTGCAAAAGGTCATGTGTTTCTCTGACATTTTATAACCTCTTCACACTTGAGTACTGATTGAATTGTCTAATCTGAGGTCAGTGGGCGGGTCCAGGATTTTTAAAAGGCGGTTATTCTAAAACCTGACGATTTGAACAATGCAATTTTCTGGTTGACGATTCAATGCTAAAAAAATCCGTTAACCGTAATAAAATTAACGGTACCAATTTTCTTGCACCAGATGCGCATTTCGACAATACATGTCTCTTCAGTGATGCTCGTGGCCAAAATAACTAAAATCCAAAACTTGTATAAAAGATGAAGAGCTATAATCCAAAAGGTCCAAAAAGTATAGCCAAATCCGTGAAAAGAATCAGAGCTTTGCATTAGGGAGATACATTCCTTAATTTATATTAATTTCTAATATTTTGTAACAGCAAATTTTAATAACACAAAAATAATCCGTATTTTCATGCCAGTACCGTAGTACTGGCAACTGGGCTGGTGATACTCTCGGGGACTAGTAGTCCACCAGCAGAGGCATCGACCCAGTGGTAGTAATAAAATTAACGGTACCAAATTTCTTGTACCAGATGCGCATTTCGACAATACATGTCTCTTCAGTGATGCTCGTGGCCAAAATATTTGAAATCCACGTAAGAATCACGATTGTTTATTTTATTATTTTTTTTTGCTATGCAAAGAGTTATACATCCTAGATACAACCTCTTTACTCCGTAGCTTGCATAGTATGTTACACATACATGTACCAGTAAATGTATACAGTAGCAAAAAATCGACCCGCGTTATACAAACTGTGCAAAATATTACTTTCATTTATATCTATTGTTTTATTTTAATAGATGTTCTCGGTCTTGAACAGTTTGAACTTGGGCATCATAATGGAGGTTCACAGGATCACTCAAGGATCATGTAAATATTTTTTGTGTACATGGGTTACTTTTTTGTTTGTGCCATTGGAGGTGTTGTAAGCACATAGTCATAGTCATTGTTTTTGTTTAAACTAAAAACCAACGACGAATTGTTTTAATTGGGCGCTTCAGTTGAATAGAGTTAAAAGAAGAAAAAAAGAAGCATATATGTATCTTTTTATATTAGAACTCTGATATTGTTCAAAAAATCAATGTGAACTAGCATTGCACAGTGTATAAATGTCATATTGTTTGATTTATGAGTGTCTAAGAACTTAAGAACAGTATTTTTGAAAAGTAGAACAAACCCCTATATAAATGTGATGCGTAAATATACGTACGATGTGCTTTCCGTAATTACATGTACCTTCAACAGGAAATTTCAAATCAAAATGCTATTTGTCATCAATTTGAAAAGTTTGTAACAGTGATGCGCAATGTAAAAATACGTGTCTCGGCTTTTTATTGTCATTATTTTACAGACGATTAGCTTACCACGATAACAGATATACAAAACTTACACCAGATACCTACAAAGCGTAAGTACTTTATAAAACATAACTATTATGCCAAATTGTTTTTCACAAAATAGACGTGCATGTTAATATGAGTAAGGGAGCAACCATTAAACTGTAAAAAAGAGGATATGTTTTTTTTTCTTAGTCACGAATTTATTTAGTTTTTCGACGCGATCAATCAGACTATTTTTATTTCAATACTTAACACTATAAGGTTAAGGGGAATTTGCATTCAGAATATTGTTCCCTATCAAATCAGAGGATCAGAGGGCACCACGTTTTTGTTTCTTTTTGTTTGTTTGTTTGTTTTATTGGTTTTTTTTGTTTGGTTTTCTTTTTTTGGGGGGAGGGGTAATCTTTCTCATTTCATAAATCTAATTATTTAATTTACAGATGGGAAGCAGTAGAAAAGGAATCCGGTCTACAGTTAGTCTACAATACAGGAGGAGTGCAATTTACCAGGAAAGACGAAATGTCTCATGTCATCGATGCTTATGCTAAAGCAATGGCCGAAAATAATATCAGGTATTTTTTAACGTTACAAGCAATTTTTTAATATTGGGTTTGTTTTTATTTAGATATGCGAATAATTCAAGTGTGCGTATATGGAGAGAGTATCGAACCTTTAACTTTACTGTTGATACCTTAGTTACATAAACATTTTAGTTGTTATAATCATATAAAAGAAGACAAAACCCCTCTCTGCAGAGACACTACCCAATACATGTATTTATTTTCACGGAGGCTGGATAGCCGAGTCTAAGTATTGAATTACTGTGTCTCTAGACTGAGCACTGAGTTGGTGAGTTCGAATCCTGCCGATCGCAGTTTTGTTCGATTCTGATATCAATAGGTTAGGATTATCAGTGTTCAACAGAGGTCGGTGGTTCGGACAAGCTTCCTCCACCAAAATAAACTGACGACCACCACAAAGAAATAACACAATAGTCTTGAAAGTGGTGTTAAACTCCCAGTAACAAATGCAATTAAATAACCAAGTGTCTGAGACAAAAAAGTGCTAAATGATGAGATTTTTTAAAGCATATTATTTTAATCTTTATTTTGTCAGTTTTGAAAGACTAACAGGAAGCCAGCTCAGAGCTAAATTTCCGCAGTTTGAAATAGATGACACATACGATACAATTTATCAACCAATAGCTGGACTCGTAGATGCAGCTCTGGCAAACTCTGTTCATATTCAACTTGCTAGAGCAAATGGAGCTACTGTTTTAGAACACTGTCCTGTCCAGAAAATTGATAAGTTGCCTAATGGAAGAGTACTGGTATGTTGATGATGATAACATTTGCAGTAAGCGAGTTGTCTTCATAAAAATTATAATTAAATGTTATTGTTTTTAGGGGGCGGGGTTGCTAATGTTTTTTTCCTTCTGATCAAGTAACTGTATTATTGAGATATTTGCGTTAATGCAGCACCAATAAGAAAACGTTAATCTACTGAATCATACAATTTGGTAGGAGAACCAACTAATTATTTTTGTTTCAAAATCTAATTGGACCAATAAGTCTCAGCGTCTTTACTATACACATCTATAAGAGAAGTATCTTTATTCCATTTTAGGTGCAACTCAGTTTAAATAAAGGCAACAGTAATAACAATTAAACTCAGTTTAAGTCCGCTTAAAATATAAGAAGCGGAATTGAAAACCTATAAATAGATGTTAACTTTAAAGAAAATGTTTCAATGTATCAAAAAACATACTTGTTTGTAAAAATAATTTTTAATAATCAGTAGTAATTTATATTTTATTAAAAGATATGAACTTTTTCGACTCACTAGAAGCATTCGGACATTTTGAAACGAAAATCATATTGATGACATATATTTGACAATTTAAGGAGAATTGCGGGTACAAAAATTTCGGCCAAAAATTAAACATTTGTTTTTTCTTGCATTATAAATTTGATTTATTACACTATTAGATATAACTTTATGACATGGTACAAAATTCAACCAGAAAAATCAATTCGGTTTGGCCCAGATGACTTTTAAAATGTTTATATCATTAAAAAAAAGCTTCAAATTATCTTCCTTTGGTGCAAAAATGCCATTTTATGGCTTTGAAATTTAAATAGCTTTTTTAACTCATCGGTGATCTATACTTTTTATTATTGTTTTCAAATAAGCTGTACATAAACTGAATATTTGTAAAATTTTAGCGATTTCTGTAATTTAGTTCTTTTTTTTTGTTTCGATATTAGCTCTATTTCTCCTATTAGTTCAACAGAAAAAAAGGACATTAACAAAAATGTAGGCTTCTTTCGGTGGCACATTGTGAGCTTAAATGAACGGTGACCCCTTTTTTTAATTCATTCTTCTATTAAGGATAATTTTATTATTATGATAGAGTTGATTTATAAAAAAAAAATATAGCGAAATCTTATATTAGGAAAAAAAAATGATTTAGTCCCGCGAGCCCCCTTAAACATATAAATATAGGGCAAATATGTAAAGATACATGTAAGTTTCTACTTTACATAGTCATGATGGTAGGGTTGCCAATAAGAATGTTGGTTTGAAGTATTTCAAAGGTGTACATTGTTATCTTATAATATTTGATTATAGAAAAACAAATAGAAATAAAGCAAGTCGTCTTGTGTTGTGTAATTCGCATTGGTTTAGATCATTTGTCAAATATATCACTTATCCTTTCCAGGTACATACCCCAAAAGGAATATTTCAGTGTCGTCGTCTAATAGTCACTGCTGGTGCTTGGATAAACCATGTTCTTGGATCTATTGGTGTCCATATACCAGTTTATGTTACGCAAGAACAAGTCACATATTTTGCTACACCAAACGTAAAAGATTTTACAAAGGCAAAGTAGGTTGAAATCATAATCAATTTTGAATATAAGAGAACATTTAATATCCCGAGATCGCACTGCAATCTATTGGTATTTATGTGGGCTGGTTTTACTGTATCCGTATGATTTCAGAGCGTAGTCAATGTAGTATACGAGGTACATGTAACCAGTATGATTAACACATGATTAACATTATAAAGTATATACGTTAGTTAGTAAAGTAAAGTAAAGTAATCTTTATTTAAAGTCGGGTTTCATATATACATAATAACAAAGAACATGAGCTCTTAAGAGCTCTTTAACCGACTGAGTTGAGTTCTTATTGTAGATTAAACAACAATTGCTGAATACTTTACTTACAAAAAAATTGCACACATGTGAAATTTATCCTTTTGTTTGATATCTTTAAAATTTCGCTCTCCCAATTTATGTTCTGTGTATCTTAACTTGGGCACAATCCGTGCCATTTATATCCGTTCATCCTTTATTTCTCATTTATTTTAAGGTACCCGATATGGATTTATCACTCCGCTAAATACGACTTTTATGGGATGCCAATGCATGGTAATTCAGGTAGCAAAATTGGGATAGACGCTGGTGGTCCAGTTGTTTCCGTTGACACACGGAATTATGAACCAGACAAAACAAGAGAACAAGCTTGTATAAAACATCTGGAGAGAACAATACCAAGGGTAATATTGTTTATCTATCAGACAAACCGTCAAACACATGATTTCTATCCTTTTATAGAATGAAAAAAAAAATAATACTATAAAAAGAAGATGTGGTAAGATTGTCAATGAGACCACTCACCACAAGAGACCAAAATGAGAGTAAAGACAAATCTGATAAGGCCATTAGAAAAGAAAAAAAAAACACCAGAAAAACGACAGAAGAAAAAAAATACAGAAAGACAACCAACACTTATTGTTAATCAAAAGATTAGACATTTGAAATAGCTATTGCACAATATGTTCTAAAAAAAAAATCGTATTACACATTGTACATGACTTGTTGTATAATAACATGAATAAGTACATTCAATCATGTATATTTAAGACTCGAAATAAGAATATATTTATATTTAATGTGTATTTTATTTTTTGTCTCCTGTTTACAAATGAATAATTATTTTTAGTCCCTAGGACCTATAATGTACACTAAGACATGTCTCTACACAATGACACCGGACCGTCATTTTGTTGTGGATGATTGTTCTAAGAATGGATGGGATAATGTGATCGTCTGCTGTGGAGCTGGTCATGCGTTTAAGTACGTGGTATACTATGTGATTATGTAGAATATTATAATAAGTAGGAAAATAGGGCCATTTATACGAATAAAAATTATTCATTATTTTTCGTCATAATAACATCACATAGCGAATTAAAAAAAAAGATACTGCGAAGTAATATTAATATCAATAATATGAAGAGAAATACATGAAACAATCCCCACAAAGTCACATGATGGTCTCCCATGATGATTGAACTATAAGCCGTCAGCATACAATAATCAACTAATAAATTGAAGAAAGACTATAGAAAAATTTGTATTTACTCAATAGCACAAATACCACAAGACTGTAGGAAAGGACAACAGTATACACCATAATAGTGAAAACTAAACATATCATCTTTGTATATATATTTACAGATCTAACATTGTTGGGTTGATGTTTAGACGAGTTGTATATACATAATTTACACAGCCATGTATCACCATCATTGATGGCGATCCGGTGGATAAATCTGTTGTAGAGTTGTCACTGACTCAGACGTACTTATAAATATAATTATTTTCTGTGACTGTATCTTACATTAATTTGTAGGATCCTTTACTATAGATAATTGAGATGATCTGTAACAATAACATCTCAATGCCTTATATATCACGTACTGTAGTACGCCGCTAGATTAAAACTGACGAGGAAAGGTAACACACGGCCACTGAAAGCTTTATTTTTGTAGAGCCCAGGTGGTCATGTGGTCTAGCGGGACGGCTGCAGTGCAGGCGATTTGGTGTCACGATATCACTGTAGCATGGGTTCGAATCCCGGCGAGGGAAGAACAAAAAAATTGCGAAAGCAAATTTACAGATCTAACATTGTTGGGTGGATGTTTAGACGAGTTGTATATACATAATGTACACAGCCATGTATGACCATCATTGATGGCGATCCGATGGATAAATCTGTTGTAGACTCACTGACTCAGACGTACTTATAAATATAATTATTTTCTGTGACTGTATCTTACATTAATTTGTAGGATCCTTTACTATGATATAAAATTGAGAATGGAAATGGGGAATGTGTCAAAGAGACAACAACCCGACCATAGAGAAGATAACAGCAGAAAGGTCACCAACGAACTGTGATTTTTTTTTAAGTTTTGCTTTTATTCTTAATACATATCCTCAAATAGGATGAGGTTTCTGCACATGAAAATAAAACAAAAACTTACTGGTATGACATGTTGCGCTAGTGCCAGTTCATCTGAATCATCCGTGTTTTTCGTTATTGTTTTGTTGTTGTATGTGTACAGTTTGTTTTGAAGGAAGTCAATAGTTGATGATTGATGTTTTTACTGTACTGTCCAATATGTTTTTATAATTTTTGTGCCATTTGTCTTTCGTTTATTTAAATACCTACGTGATATGGACGAAACATATGGAAAGTGTACACTTAATATTATTTGATATATTTGTTTTCAGATTTGCCAGTCTTTTAGGAAAAATACTCAGTGAAATGGCAATAGATGGCAAAACCAAGTATGATATTTCACAGTTTAATATAGACAGAGAAGCGATCACAAACCCTGACTGGACACCAACTTTATACATGGGCACTGGAGGAAAAGTTCCGACGAAGCAGAGCTCAGCTTCGAAACTGTAATAGTTTGAACTGTGTATGTGTGTATTCGATGAATAATGAAATATAGTTGGATTTTATAATTTTTATTTTTTCTAAACAATAATTTAAATAAAAGTATACAAGAAAGAAGGTTCAATAACTTTTTGAAATTAGTGAATAATGCATTCCACAATTGTAAAAGCATTAACGGCATAACCTATATAAGACTAACTGAACATTCTAATTTCAATAAAGCTATAAACTAAATGAATATGTAAATGTATATCATGTGTATCCATCCGAATTACAACAAACTGTCAAGACAGTTTAAGAATTCAATCTTTCTTACAATTATTTGATACATCTACAAAATATATTTCGTTATGAAGACGTAAATGTTTATAACATGACAATTAAGTGCAACTTACGGTCATACCGAGCATAAATATTTATACATTTTATTTGTGAAAGCAGGGATTTTGTAAAATCTTTGAAATGTGTAGCAAATTATAAAATCAGTAGACGTTTTATATGTTTCACTGCTTTTGTAAAATATCAGAAAAGCCTTTTTTAAACATTTTAAACTCGCCGTCAATATTGTTGGGGCTTTTGGAAAATCACTAATTAGATATGTAAACCTTTTACAAATATACATGACTTAATAACAGGATTGCATTTCTATCACATACATAATTCCCTTTAATATAAAATTATATATTATAAATTAAAAATCTGGTAAATTAATCCGATAAACACACTGTGACCTAGTTATAATAGTATGTGTCTATGAACACTACGGATTTCTTCAAGCAAATCCTACATAATTCATTTCAATGTTTCATTGCACTAGTGCCTTGAAAATTGAGGTATGGAAATGCTAGTTTATCTGTTATGCCGACAATCATAAATTGTTCCTTTTGTAAACTTAAGACCAGTTAAATTGGTAACTTTACGGGGTAAAAAGACTCTAACCGACAAAGCTCAAATACTATGGTCTGTGTATGTGAATCGTACTACTACGGGTATCTGGTAAAAGAATTAAGAATTAATGAGCACTCATGTAATCTCACATACTAAAATTAATCATTTGATAAGAATGAGATTTTGGCGAATCATAAGTCCTTCATGGCGTCAATGAACATTGCATTGGAGAATTTACCTTGTTTGCATTTGACATCTTAGCTTCACTAAATTCCATACAAAAAACGGCTCATCTGCATGTTAGACGAAAGAATTGTCCATTCGATTGACAAACAGATGTGTCCGTAGTAAAAAAGGGTCTTCGAATATACTTTGAATATGTTTACTCGCGTAGTGGTATTAATCATGTGTTGACTCTAAATAAAAAAAACAACTTCTATATATATTTCAATCGCGAGCCTTCTCTGAAAATGGTTCTACTTTAGATTTTGTTCAATCCTGTATACCATCATTCCCCATGTGAAATTGACAAATCGTCGAAAAAAATCAACAAAAAAATGGTAGAATACGCTATAAATTTTGTTGGAGAGGGATACCGTACGGCATGTTCTGTGGAACAAAAAGGTAAACATGCTACACAGAGAAACAAGTGATGAGTATGCAGAAGATTCTTATTGACAATATGCTTGTTAAACATGGAGGTAGACTTTTTCAACAAATTGTCGGCTTTCCTATGCGAACAAACTGCGCCTCTCCTTGCCGAAATCATCTTATTTTCGAATGATTCAGAGTGTCTTCAGACTCTTGCTAAAAAACAAGAAGATCAAAGAAGCCAGATTTAATTTCACATTCAGATACATTCATGATATAGCTAATGTTCTTTCTATTAACAATCGAAACTTTTCTGACTTGGTTCCATCAATATACACCCACCAGATCTACAATATTAAAGAAACAACACACATGACTTCCTGTGTCTCGGTTTTAGACTTAAACCTCGAATTTGACATTAGCGGTCATCGAAGTACAAGAGTACATGACAAACGAAACGATTTTAATTTTGAAATTACCATTTCCACACATCTTATTCGCAATATACCGACTTCATCAGCATATTGAATATTTATTTCTCAACTCATTCTGTATTCAAGAGCGTGCAGCTGCTACTCAGACTTTTTAAAACGTCACCAGTGTCGGAGCAAAAAGTTGATGAACAGGTTTATGTCATGAAGTTATGTTCTTTTTAAAGGTTCATCGGAGTAAACCAATACATCGTTGATAAATATTCTGTATCATTTTACAAATAATACATGATGGTCTTGTAGTATAGATTCTGAGTGCCGACCTTGTTTATCATCATGTTAGCGTGTTATAGTGTTCTTTTATTTGTCTGGAAATTTTTGTGTTTACTGTTTATATCTATCAGACGTGGCTCGGTCCTTGTACATCCAGTCATTGTGTTATTGTGCTTTTTGTATTCTTGTCTTTCTTTTTTGCTCAAAAGCTTTGTCTTTATGCATTTTTGTTTTTCTTTGTTGACATATTTGTTTATTTTTATAGTGATTTAGATTATAACGTAGTGGTGACTGCTGTACCGCAATTATTGACATTTTCACCTACAACCAAACTAACACAGCACATCCAATCAGATTTGTGTTTCCCACAACCGCATTCTACAAAAGTTGACTGTTAATGGACATGTGGACTTTTGAATTCAAAAATGTAAAATGTAATAACGGATTATTTCTATCTATTATATGTCTTGTTTAATATTTTACATGCCATTCATTGTAAATAATTCTTTATTCATTCTAACTAAAATACTTTATTTTTAATCTGTTCAAAGGTTCCATAAAATCCTAGCAAACTCGAATTATTTGCTGCCTATCAATAGATAGTATGATTATGTCAATACAAAACCATTAAGTAATTAAGATGGTTCAAGTGATTATAATAGGGATAGCATTCTTCAATAAATTAAATTGAGAGTTTTATTTTATAAACAAGACTACCTATTTACGTATAAAACATCTTATTGATTGTATTGTGAAAATTAGATTCCGTAAATGTTACGATAAAAGATTGGTAAAAGATTAATTTTGAGAATATACTTTAAGCAGCACTTCATTAATACTACTTACACAAATATTATATCAGATTGTTGTAAGTAATGGAATAAAGACTTCTTACATCTACATGTTGAAGAAAAAACCAAAAGAAACGAATGCAATATTTATTATCATTGATATCATCGAACAATTTCATCAATTTTCATTACGAATTATTTGATTTGGTTTTAATAATGTCTGCGTACAAACCTATAGCAAAATGTCAATTCGATTGAGGTTTCAATTCGTATTTAACCGGTACTAAATAAATCCACAAAAAACTCGTATGCGATGAATGATTATGAAAAACTGCAAAACGATTCATATGAAAAATTGAGAGTTTAGTTTATAGTTTATTAAAGAAAACCCAGCCGCAGAAGACTGCGTAACAGGAGCATATTATGCACAATATAAATCACAAAATATTTCATTATACATTCAGTATACATTTTTATATTATACATCTTCAGAAATAAATCTTTGTTTATTGCAATTTTAAATCAGACAAGCATCTTTTCTACCTTTTGAATAAAAATTGACAGCTTAGACAGCACATTATTATTACAATATTTAAGCATACCCAGTACTTTTTTAACGTTTGGATATTTTGAATAATATAGAGGTATGAACCTCCCCCTTAAATCTTTAACTTCACAATTGGTACATATACATATATAGTGGTACACATCCCCAAGACCAGCTTTACAAAGTGGACAAAGTCTCTCATTTCGTGGTACATTTCTCCATCTTTCTGTTTCAATGGGAAACTTTGTATTACATACCCTTAGTTTACATTTATTAACTCTATGACCCCGCCTCAATTTTAACAGATATGGTTCTAAGCAAAACTCTTCTTTGAAGTGTAAATAAAATTCCCCCCTTGATGAGTTATTTATATCAGAGAACCATTTTTGAATAAACTGGTCCTGGAGACGCTGCCTCACATTAGTTTTAATATAATTATAATCATCTTGCTCCGGAATATTATATACTTCACAAAAGCCACAGTCATTAAACACGGATTTTACATAGTTAAACCATTTGACATTATAACCTTCATTCTCATGCATGTACCAAAGTGACTTGTACAGTTTACCCGATAATTTTTTATCGTTTGTTGCAAGCTTGTGCCAAAAACATACCATTTTTAACTTGATCTGCAGTTCAAGTGGAAATCTTCCAAGTTCTCCATACACCATAAAATTTGGCGTAGAGGATCGCACCCCCAAAATGCGCTTACAAAACTGTAGATGTAATTTTTCAGTATTATTTTTATTTTCAAACCCCCATATTTCCGAGGAATAGGTCAAAATAGGAACCACCAATGCATCAAATAATTTTAACTGTAAATCAATCTGGAGTGAGATATTTTGTATCTTCTTGTATAGAGCATAAAGTGCTTTTTGAGCTTGGTCTACCAGTTTTTTTCGAGCTTGAAAGAAGTTTCCGTTGTAATTAAACAGCAGACCAAGATAAACATATGAGTCTTTAATTTCAATAATTTCATTACATAGTTTAAAAGTAACATTCTTATTAAACTTTCTCTTTGAAAAAATTACAATCTTAGTTTTTGATACATTCACAGTGAGTTTCCACTCAAAACAATATTGCTCAAAAACATTCAGAGACTTTTGCAACCCTTCTGCCGACTCCGCAAAAATATTAGTGTCGTCGGCGTACAGAAGAATAAATAACTTGATATACAAATCAAGATTCTCTGTAAATTTGTCATTCATAAATGTTAGACCTTCAACAGAGTTTTCATCCAGATATTCCTCCAAGTCATTCAGGTATAAGGCAAAGAGAAAAGGTGACATTTTTTCTCCCTGTCTTACACCTACCTCACACGGGAAAAAATCTGTTTTTAGTTCTCCATTTTTAACACAAGACTTAATATTCGTATACATGCTCAATATAACTTTAAACATTTTCCCACCAATATTATATTTTAATAATTGTTGCCATAGTCCCACCCTCCACACTGTATCAAAAGCTTTTTAAAATCTACAAAAGCGCAAAATAATTTCTTTCCCGAACTCAAATATAGTGAAATTAAAGCATGCATGATAAACATACTATCTTGGACAGAATACCCCTTACGAAAACAACCCTGGGCATCAGTTATAATCCCGATCTCGTCTGACAGAGCATTAAGTCTTGAATTAAGTATAGAGGTGAACACTTTTCCTAAATTCGATGTAAGACAAATAGCTCGGTAATTATCCAAATTATTTGGATCCCCCTTGTTTTTAAATAACGGCTTAATGATACCAATAAGCCATGATTTGGGAACGATTCCAGAATCAAACACTAAATTGAATAACTTAGTGTAAATAGGCAAAAATTGATTCACCGTGCTTTTTATATATTCGTTGACAGTCCCATCTTCCCCTGGGGCTTTGCCATTACATAATTTTTTAACAGCTGACAATATTTCGTTCTCTGTAATTTCCTGATCTATAATTTCAATAACCCCCTGACTTTTTATACTATTAACTAAATCCTCAAAATCAATATCATCATCTGGAACATCGCTCTTATTTAATGACTTAAAATACTCATATAGTTGATCAATAGTAATTTGGATATCTTTATCAGACCCCCCTCTATCCAATCTTTTCAAGATTTTCCAAAATTTACCAGAATCTTTTTTCGAAAGTTTACGCATGTCAGATTCTAGCGAATGTTGAAAACTCTCAAAACTTTTATACATTTCGGCTCTGTAAACTTTCCCGCACTTTTTCATCTCATCTCAGTTCGCTTTATTTTTATTAAAACTGTAACGGTTTTTTCGCTTTATGGAAAAACTTTCGCTTATCTCTGCATTGTTTATTAAACCAAAGTTGGTTAGAAGAACCAGACAGATAGGATCTTCCCTTTGGCTTAAAAACACGACTAGCAGTGCTCTTAAAAATATCACATATTTTATCAACGACTGTATTGATTCGTTCTTTTGGATCGCTACTGTCCTCTGACAAAAGCAGTGATATCTCGTCTAGTTTTGTAACGTCACAGGCGAGTGTCTCAATAAACCGGTTTTCCTTGTCTGGAACCCATCGCGCATGACCACGCTGACTACTACAATTATCATCGGAATGTGTAGTAAAAATGTTCACTGAAGCATGAAAACAAAAACATAGGCCACAATGGACATAAGAAAAAAGTGGATTGAATTCGAGAACATTGAATTCTTTTATCAGTGAAAAAATGTTGGAGGACAGTAATAAATAATCAATAAGAGATACACTATTACATGTAGTCAAGCCTATCATATAGTCATTACCTGTTAACCTACTGTTACCAATATACAAATTGTTACGTTTACAAAAATCTATAAGTTTGTACCCATAGTTATTAGGCACACTGCCATCTTTTGAACATCGCTTTAAAGATACATTATTGTCACATACATTTTGGTAATCGTACAAATATGACACAAAACTGTCATCTTCAAAATCATCCAGTATATCAAAAAGACCGTCATCAGGGATGACAACATCATCTAACACTTTGGTTTTGGCATTCAAATCACCAACAATTAGAGGTTGACCATCATACTTATTAACAAGTTCTATCATTTCAATTTCAACCTCTATGAACGCCTCATTGCCTGTATACTTAGTATTTTCAGGTGGAAGATACATACAACCCATTAACAAGTTTTTATTAAAATCAACTAACCCCTTTTCCAATACTACCCACTGTACAAATTCAGAGTTAGATTTTGGAAATTTCAAAAACTTTTCTAGATTACTCTTAAAACAAATAATTATACCACCCGACTTCTTTTTAAATTTTGTTCTATGCTTAGCAAAATACTTATACCCATCAGGCATCCCTAGAATGTCAAATTCATCAGTCTTTGATTCCAAAAATATAAGTATATCATACATCAGCATCAGTTCCTGAAATTCAGGAGACTTAAGCTTCGATCTCAACCCACATACATTTAGGCAAATACATTTCAGAGTATTATTTGAAAAACAATTTTTCTCAGTACTCGACAGATCACTCCTGTTACGGAGTCCATCCTAGATACTTTTGTGATGTTTACCTTGCTTTTCAGTAGATGAAGGGTAGTATTTGAACTCAGATTGCGTTTTCGCAGAGCTGGTGTGTGAACAATTGCCTCAACTACAGTTGAGTGATCTCATATGCAAACAGTTGTATGATGAACTTTTCATTTTAATGACCGAAGTAAAGAGATACAAATTTAAAGAAAAGTTATTAAAGTTGTTAACCTACATTTTTATCAGTTAATAAAAAGATAATTTACAAACGACATTTGAAAGGGAAAAAAACAAAACATAATACGATCTCATAAGGGTATGATTTCGGAGTTTTATAATATGTAAATCAGGGGTAAAACCCTCAATGGAAATTCAAAATCAGAAGACAAAATAAACTGGCAATGCCATGACAAAAAACAATAAACGATGCAAAGACAAAAAAAAACCACAGTATAGAAAACTTAAAATTAAAGTGATCAACACGAACGCCACCAAACTGAATAAATTTACTACAGCAAAAGTCTTTCGTCCTGTATTTTTTTTAAGAGAATTGATGCAATTTCCATATTAGTTTGATTTTACTGAGAATTAAATCAACAGAACAGCTGTGATATGTAATAAAAATTAACATAACCTTGAAAAGTAAATGTGTATAAAAGGAAAGACAAATGCATAAAATGTAATCAAACAAGCTTCAATCATAAACATGAGTAATGCATGTAATTAATGCTATGAGTTAAATTAAAAAAAACAGTCCCCTTTTCTTCATTCGTTTTGGTTGATTGTCAGTGAACATTATTGATTAACCTTTTATGTCATTTTGTATGACCTAAAATAAGTTTTCAATATAAAAAAAAAATGTCCTAATAGTTGAGGATCTGGAACAAATCAAGTGAAATCTTTCTAATTTTCATCGGACTGCAGAATTGACATAAACTAAAATCTCTTGACATTTTCAGGTTTCTAACTTTTTTAATCAGTACTTTAATATCAATTTGTAATCTATGATTGGTGAAATTACGTATACTTTCGTATTCCTTTTTATATAAGTATGTTTGTATTAACTAATTTGATTCAATGTTTCATTTCAATGAAATTTACTTTCATTATATATTTTCCGAGATAATCTTTTTTTTATATTTTTTAAGTCAGGATTACAGTAGTTTAATGGTATATCTATGACAATTTAGCTGAATATCTGATTATTTAAAACATTTTATCGTTTTGTGGGAACATATTTTTTTCAAGGTTAATATGAGAAAATAATACAATAAACAATCAATTGTATACACAGAATAAAAAGGAAAAGTCTAAAACAAATTAAGTCAATATATTGTAAACAGTATTGATGGTTGTCCTTCGTACAGTTATTGTCACTCTTAATATCTTCATGCAAGTCCGGGTCCTTTTGCAAATACACGTTTTTGTCTACACATGTTTTATTGCATTTTTCTGCTACATTTATGACTTTTTTTGAAGGCACAACTTGGTTTTTCTTGTCTTTTCGATGATGTTTAGAACATGAATTACGATACGCACAACTCATTTGAAGTAACAATCGTGGAAAAATTTCTTGTGAATCATTTTCAGCAAACTTGTGATGCAAAGTGATGCTCCAAACTGCGCAAAATGTTATTAAAACACTGCAAAAGAGTTGAACTTCAAGAAAGATATTGAAATATGAAATTGGTTTGCATGCTGGAAGTATGTCCGTAACTAGAGTTATGAAAACAACGAAGGTGAGTAGAATAGTAAACGCCAATGAACCACGTTCACCAGAGGCAGCAGGAATACAAAACACCAGTAAATTAGCAAAACTTAGGAGAACAATAGGAACAACTAAGTTCAAGAATAAAAAACTCGGATTTCTGGATAATGTTATATTAAAGCTAATCTTCGATGTATACTCAGTAACATCGCTTTCTACGAAGTTTTCTGTTATGCTCCATTTGGGGTTTGATACACCGTATGTCAAATCAATCGTTTTCATTACCGGTTTAAGAATAGTGTAATCGAATACTTGTGTTGTAGTAAGTTGAATTGAACATGCATGTGAATCAAGAGGGAAATATTTTACATTAGACGAGCAGGACAGCTCTTGTACACCACTTACTTGGTAAACTGCGATACCGTCTGATTTATAGTTGACATATGATTTCCTTATCTCCATTTCATTATGATACATAAATATACTATGATGACGAACCATATTAGCAACGTTAATTTTTGGAATCCAAGTGCTCGTAATCGGTAAATTTACTGACGTGACATTTCCATATTCAGAGCTGTTCCATTGTCTTAGTTCGTCAATCCATGTCAGCATGTAAGATGTTACAACTTGTAATGTCCCAGAAACTTCATCATAGTCCAGTATTGAAGAAAGAAACGCAAATATTGAAACATTAACAATTTCGTTTTGATTTAATCTAGGATGAAGGTCAGGTTCAACCCTTTGCAGTTGTCTCTTCAGCTCGGAAATATTATCAAATTTTTGACAATAGATCATGGATTTAAATTGTGCAATGTAAAATACAATGAAAACATTTTTTACAAAATCCATTTTCAACACCATCCACAGACCTGCTTCTTTTTGTTGCGACTTTATAACGGTTAATTACTATCATAGTCGTTATACTGTTTGTTAATTTGACTTTGAAGATAGTTTGCTTAATAACAAACCATAAAAATCGTTGAATTCTAAATCAAAAATAAGTTTAAAAATTCCCACAATCTAAGTGGGTATACTGAATGAGAAATGAAACGCAACACATGCGGTCTGCAATATAATGATATAAGTTGTTACAATATATAAGTTAGGTTGCCATTAATTTCAGGATAAAAAGTGTAATACACCAAACTCGCGTTTCTTTGCAAAGAAATATTCCTGACGGTGGAATAAATAAATTTGTAAACGCCACATAAGTAACGAAGTTTACAAAAATAGGGAAGAAAATGAAATGTCGCAAAAACTTAAGATAAATAATATATAGTAAAGTAAAGTAAAGTAATCTTTATTTAAAGTCGGGTTGCATATATATACATAATAACAAAGAACATGAGCTCTTAAGAGCTCTTTAACCGACTGATATTAATAAACAAAACATACATGTAATAACATCAGATACACATACAACACAAAGATACAGACATCACATATAAATATTAATACATAGATAGCACATGCAGAATAAAAGCTAAGCAAGATAGATTAAAACAAATGTCTCATATCAGCACATATACAGTAGCACATAGTATTTATATAACAGTAGCACATGCAAACTTAAACACTGTAAGCACAAACAAAAGACTGCATGCAGCTATAGCAAAGGTAATGCATAAGCAAAAGAAATAAATGGCTAAATAAAAAATAAAAATAACTGCAAAAAGATAAAACATAAAAAAAAAAACTGCATGCTTCGAGGTCAAGTTATGGGGCAGCAAGTAAGTACATTATTTACAAGAACTGCATGTACATTTTTCTGAAAAACACCAGGTGGAGATAAAATTTTTGAACTGGCCAAAAGTTGATAAGCTCCTTGCCTAATTTGGCAAGGAGTTCCAGAGTTTTGCTGCCTCATAACTAAAGCTTTTCTTACCATACCTTGTTGTTTTTGGCCGTGGTATATCTGCTATGCCTTTGTACCTGAAGTTATATGAATTTTCTTTAATATTTACTAAATTATGTAGGAATTCTGGACTTGATTTATTTATTATTTTATATGTCTCTAATGCCATGGTTCGCAATCTTCTGATTTTTAGTGCTGGTAGCTTAGATTGTTCAAGAAGTGTATTGTAAGAATTTGTGTAGTCGTCATAAATAAATCTGAGTGCTCTTTCTTGTATTTTTTCTATTTTCTTTGTGTTTTGTTCACTGCAGAAGTGCCATGTAAGAGGACAGTAGCTGAGGTTTGACATGATAAATGAGTGGTATATTGTAAGTTTTGAAAGTCTGGTGAGATGAGTGCCAATTCTTTTTAGAACGTTTAGTTGTCGTGCAGCTTTTTTTGCAAATATTTGAGATGTGAGTATTGAAATCCAGTTTAAAGTCTATTGTTACACCGAGAAGTTTCACTTCGTCGTCACATTTTATGTTGAATCCATTTAGGTTGAAAGTAATATTTTGAGTGTGTGTTTTTTTACCTATGGAAATTGCCTGGAATTTTTCTGGGTTTGCCTGCATTTTGTTGAAAGAGAACCATGAGATTAGGGAATTACTGTCTTCCTCTAAGGGTTTAATAACTGATTCCAAAGTAGTACCTGTTTTTGAGAGGGTGTTATCATCAGCATAGTTGTATAAATCACAGTGTTTGACAAAAAGAAAAATATCATTTATAAAAACATATAGAAACACTTTCAAATGATAATCATAACAAAAATTGAACAAGTCTTTCAATCGAAAAGTGGAAAGTCCTAAATATGTGCTGCCTTTCTTTAAATGGTGTGCATACGTCAATAAATTGCCATTAAGTAATTCATTGGTTTGATTGATGACAGTTGTAATAGCATTCTTTAGTAAATATATTTCATCGATAATTTTAATTCCAGGAGGTTTAATAAATAAGGATAACAATGATGCATATACACGCATTAACTTATCTGACGTAAATATACAATTTTAATTCTGGTATCTATGATGAGTTCATTATTGGGTCAAAAATTAGAATACTAAAAGGGCACTGCATGAAATGATGCATTTATTAGAAAATTATATCCATATAAAAGCTAATATATATTTAAAATTTCAAAATTTATCATTAGTATAATCCATTTGAAAATATCTTATTTACACCGTATTTACTTTAAGTTTAATATAACCAATAAACTTTTAAGAATAAACCCAATTTACATATACTTTTAAAGTTGTATAAATCTAAAATTTATTTTCTTTTAAATTACAGTAAACCTATTTAAATGAGAAATTTAAATTAGGGAAAATTTAAGTAAATTTAATAAAATTAGAAATTTAAAGCAGAACAAATGTCTTTATTTTTCTGATTTAAACCATTTACTGTGAATTAAATTTAAAGTTTACAAATGCAATAATTAAAATAAACTTTTTATATACTAAATTAAATATTGTTAAATTTTCGTAAATTTGAAAATTATTCATATGTAATTGCCATTAAATTTAATATTTAATATCAATTCATTACCCGCAATAAACTGTTCCAAATGTTCTAAGTAACTTCTTTCTTCCTTTTTTTGTTTGTTTGTTTGTTCGTTTTTGGTTTTTTTCGATTGTTGTAAGCATTAAAAAGGGGAAAGGGTGTGTGCAAATATGTTGATAGTTTGATGATTTACAAATCTACAAGATTCAAAATTAACAAGAGTGTTTGTATTTTTATAAAGATGGTTAGGTGAGACTTAGGCCATAACCTTATGCACAAATTTGCTGTACCATATGGCTGTAAAAGTTTCAAGCTTCAGGTGTATCTTGACTTGCTACATGCCTTTATGTCATTTATCGTTTTTTGTTCCGTAATGAGGTAAAAAGAAAAAAAAGAACTGCATTTTGCTTCTAATATTCTAAACGCTAAAAAACGTTAAAAAGGACACCGGCACTTTGACTCAGCAAAAGGTAATTCGATCAATCAGTAATCAGAAGACTCTGGACTATGAATCTTAGAAAAGACTGCCCTGAGAATATTTTCACACCAAACAATTAGAATCACGAAATTGCAACGATAAACACAAAAATCGAGCAGCACACCTTTATCATATTCCCGATACTCAAGAAGTACATTTTGCAATATAAAACTCTGAAATTATATTTTTCTTATTTACACAAGAAGCCCCGGGAAACAAGTTATTTACAAGTATAAATAATAAAGTAAATACATTTTATGTGGTCATATTCTTTATTATGCACATTCAAATAGCTACATGTTTGAAGAAGTGTTACATATTCGGCATCACATTCTGATCAAACCTTATTTTGATAAATAAAAATCTAGACAAACTGAAAACGTGTTCTGTATACTTCTATATTCATTTTTTACATTAAATTTAGGATTTCTTTTTTTCGAGAAGTCAGCGTATTGATGACATGTACATATATGTTCATTATTCGCCATACCCTGTTCCTCGTGAGAAGGGGCATCCAGGATAAGCAAATCTATTTATAAAAACCACAAAAATAAATGTAAAGAATTTTGTGAATTGATTAATAGTTTTAGTGGACAAAAATAATAAGACAAAACAAATGAATAACAAATCATAATCAATGACATACACATGCTATATTTCATTTAAAAATAAACATGTACATTATTGAAAAAATAAGCGAACAAAAGTTTACAAAAAATAAACAATTGTGTACAAAACTGAAAATATGTTTGTGTGCGGCGCGTGCGTGTCAATACGCCGCTTCCCTATCCCACCAAGCATATCAAATGGTTTTAAGTTAAACATGTTAAAGGAGAATGACCCGTGTTTCTTTACATGTTTAGCTGAAACTGAATATAAACACAATTTAACAAAATAAAACGAGACGGCAACATAAGTTCAAATTAATTCGTCGTAATAAGTTAATCAAGACCATATATGTATGCCAAAATGTTTATTAGTACATGTACATGTATCTGAAATAACTGATGGTCAAAACTCCATATCACCTTAGCCAAACATCCACTCCAGTCCCTTGGGCTTTTTGGGACACGGTCTATCTGATGGCTCCCCGACTGTTCTTTTGGATTTTAATCTCTTCCCCTGAGCGTTTAACGTACGATCGTATTTTCTATCCAAACGCTGTATCAGCTGTTTAAACTCCGTCGACACCCACGACAGAGGACGTGTAACGAAGATAGAATCGTCCTCAGAATCGGAATCTTCTGAGGACATGGTTTCAATCTCCAATGCTTTCATGAACCTTTCCTCCTCCTTTGGATCAATTTTTCTTTCTTTTAGGGTTCTTCTTCGGTTGATAAGTTTCTGAAAAAAAGACACATATGTACAGTATACCTTAAATGTTAAACTCAGAAGATGGTGAAATAAAAATTTAAATAAATACCACATGATGTATAATTTGGATTATTTCCCTTGCATTACTATCAACAAACGAAATTGAAATCGCTATAAATAACGAATAATTAAGTATTGGTACCTTGTACAGTTGTTTTCGTATATAGCATAGGCGTATCATGGGGGTCCCTCAACTCGGATTAAAAAAAAAACAGTTGGATTTTAGGGTAAAATGGGTCCGCCCTCTTTAACAGATTTTAAAAAAGGCGTTCTCCTTTTATTCCGAAAAATCCGGACCCGTCTCTGAATAAGCGATTTGTTAAAATGGTAATTTTCTCATTTACAAAAAAATATATACAGATGAAAACCATGAATTAACCATAATATACGGAAAAGTTATATGAACCTTCAAATCTCTTAATCAAACTGCCTACAACAAATTGATTACGTTTAATTCATTTGAACTCATCAAAAGCATCAAACATCTCCTTACTGTTATATACGTTTCAATGTGTCTTTAATCAATCTTTATTGAAATTCCTATCTTAAGAATAATTATCACCGATGTTTATTCCTAATCCAGATGACTAAAACTGTCTCAAGTGTTAATTCAGCACATACCCTGTGTTTTCGGCCATAGAGAACCATTTTTCTATTATGTTCTTCCTTTTTCCCTGTTAACTCCATTATCTCCTTCTGTTTAACAGAATTTAAATACGTTTCAATCCCACCTGCAGAAAAAGAAAGAACTATGTGAAAATATCAAACCTAAAATTAATACTTCACTGCCAAAGCCTTAATGAAATAACCAAAAAAAAACCAGAATAACGCCTCGAAAACCTGTACAGTTTGAATGATATAGGTCCATACATGTTACTCATTGATACACAAACTGAGGAGGGTTGGGATCCCGCCAACATTTCAGGAGCCAGTGATTCATTGGTTTTCGTTTGTGTATATGTTACATATTTGTTTTTTGTTCATTTTCTGTACATAAATTAGGCTGTTAGTTTTCTCGTTTGAATTGTTATACATTGTAATTTCGGGGCCTTTTAAATCTGATTATGCGGTATGGGCCTTGCTCATTGTTGAAGTCCGTACGGTAACCTATAGTTGTTAATTTCTGTGTCATTTTTGTCTCTAGTGGAAAGTTGTCTCATTTGCAATACCACATCTTCTTTTTTATATGAAGATACATTTTGATTTTAATTCTAAAATATGTAGATATAACCACCAATAAAATTATATCAGATATAATTTATATACATATATATGGTGTGTATTGTTTCGTAAAAAAACACTGCAAACCTTTAGAAGAATAATAGAAGATTTTTTTTTAAAGTTAAGACGCAAACAAACGCTTTCAACGACAGCTTTGGAAAAATTCTCAATGATATTCGAACATGCATATACTGATTAAAAAGTGAGTACATAAACTAAAAAAAAGGAAAGGAACTGCGCTTCTATTGCTGTTTACCATCTCGACATCAAAGTGATGCCTTAAAGACAGAGCTAGCCGAATCTGAGGCAAAATCTTACTTCAAGTTTGAAACGGACCTTTTTTTTTTAACCAAATGACGGTCACGTGCCACATCTCAGAATTAAAAAAAGCGATGTAGTAATGACAATTAATCAATTAGGGTAAAGAAAGAAATCGGATACTGTCATAAATTGACGGTCATTTTATATTCATGGAGGAATTTGGGGATGATCGAATCATTCTTTTTACTTTTTACTAAGCGCGTTTATTTGATATTGTTTTTGTTTGTTTTTGTTATTTTGTTTGTTTTGGTGTTTGGTTGGATTTTTTTTTTTGGAAAAAGGGGGGGGGGGGGGGGTCGTTCGAAAACACGTAATTCCCAATCCACCATACAATCATATGTTTAAGAAAATAAGTGATAAAACGCATTGGATAAGTAATTTTGATCGTCTAACGACTGTTACAAAATATTATAAGTATAAGTGCTGCAGCTATAGATGTACTTACACCTGATCACACCCTCTTCAACAGTTTGATGCTGACCCTTCACATAAATCAAAATCGCCTCTGTCATTGCTTTATTTTCTTCAGAATTGCATCTATGAATATAAGAATATGTTCATCATCAATTTCCTTATTTTGAAGCTAAACTCATATAGTTCGTTTATTATAACTTGAAACATACTTGTAACAGAAAGAAAAAATGTGGACTAGTCTTCCTTGTCCTTTATATTAAAAAAAAAGAATTGTCACTATAGGTGCATTTACGTTGCACACAGGGGACACTTAATTAAAAGGCGGGCTATACAGTTCATAAAAGGCAGAAACGTTTTGATTTGATAACAAAATATTTAAAAAAAATAAATAAAGAAAAAATAACATCCATCCGGACATTGCTATACTTTTGTTTGGTTTGGCAACATATAGGTACAGCGACTTGGACGCAATAGAACGACCATAAACAATCGGTATCAACATCATTGAATGAGGAATCGGATGGTATATGATTTTTTTTAATTTTTAATAAATGTGCCGCGTCAAGTCTAAGCCAGCAATTTCTCTGTTTTCTATAAGGAGTGTGCTCTTTCGTCCCACTGCACAAGCAAGTTCTTAAAAGGTCTTCAGATGTCAAAGTCATCTCGGACTAGGTATTCGATTGTTGTTATAAGATACATGTTATACTCACTTTAGTACTGTACCGGCTGCAGTTTTTGTGGTCCACTTTAACCCATTTGATGTCTGGTTATGTTTGTATCCGTCACGTACAGATTGCTGTAAAAAGTTTAAAGTAAACACTATTATATTTCGAATGATGAGTAATGTATCGAAAAAAACAAATGAAAACAGTTAAGTATGTTAATTGATTACACTGTATGCATACATGTATATTGATAACTGAATATTTGATTGGTTAAGGCTACTAGTTTATTCCAAGTGACATTAAATGAAACAACTGTAAGAAATGAAATACCTTTATATATGCAGGCACGTGAATCTCATTTTTACTTTTATTCAGCTGCTTTCCATTTTCTGGTCTTTTTTCCAAAGTTTTTAACATTGAAAGGCATTCTCCAACAAGGGCATTTTGTTTGACAAACTGTTCTTGTAAAAATGTCCTTTGATTGTCAAATAACTTCTCAAGTGTCTGAAAATACAAATATGTTGATATATTTAAACTATCATTGGTATTATTAATTCACCAATCATGTGTCAATTTATAGTATTGCACCGTGGATAAGACTTGAACATAATTATGATGATTGAAAGTTATCGAAAAGAGAATAGCATGATATCTTAAAAATAACCATGTACACAACCCTATATATCGCCTACAAAACTTAAGTATAAATTGCGTTTTTTTAGTTTTGTTTGAAATACTGACAATTTCAATTTCGTACAAGAAGAAATAATTCATATGACAATATGCACTTCGCTTTATTTCAGACAGGGCAAACAAACTGTATAATTCTTATTTTTTTTGAAAAACTTATAGATTAAATGTGCGACATAACCTTGTTAAATATAATATATGAAGGGGTTATATTTAAAATCGAACGTTTAATGCTTTCAAATAAAAGAAATAGATTTTAGAGGAATTAATTGTGGTCTGTGGCCATTATTTTAACAAAGAGATGACCGGATATCGTTGCCTTTACCAATTATCACACTCAATTTACTATGATTTTAACAAATATTTTATACTGAAGCGTTGATAATGTGCACAATATGTTGTTTCTTTATTGTAAAAGTAATAGGTCATTGGATCAAAATCAAAACAAATATACAACAAAATAAACGATTTACGTCTTCGGTAGACAAATCTTTAAACTATACTGAATTAAAGAAGTTATTTTCTTTAAAAAAAAAGAGAATAAAACAACACGTGAACCTGATGCCTCTTTGCAAATTCAGTAATTTAATCTTTATTGCAAAATTACACCAACATGACCCATAAGGGTCAAGCAATACACACAACAATGATTCAATTAGATAAAATACAATGCAATGATATGCAATACAATAGAACATATTCTAAGAAAGAGTTCAATTTACAAATATATAGCACACACAAAAATGATGTGAAATTACACATTTTTTATATGAAATGTAGTAAACTGATATGAATTATATATAAATACAATTGGCTTAGATGCTGAGAGGACAGACGCGTATTGCCAACCTAGGAAAAGTAAATTATCGTCCCCTTAACGCGGTCAGTTTGAAAACAGTTTAACTTATTTCTTTTTCCTTAATCCATTAAACAGAAACAAAGTAGTTGTTATACAAACTAGTCTAAGGGAAGCAGGTATTATCCATTGTTGTGTACTCTATAAACAACATGTCACGGGTATGATTGCAAATGAGACAACTGTCCTCCCAAAAAAAAATCAAATAACTTATAATTATGTAAACAACTATATGAGCTACCATATGGCCTTTAACAATAAGCAAAATGCACACCGTAAGATTATATACATCATAAATGTTAAACAATTCAATGAGAAAGTGAGCGTTCCGATTTACGGAAACGTAGGAAATGATAAACTATTATGACAGAAAGCGTTCAAAGCTAGCCAATAAATTATAAATTGCTGACATAGGATATAGAGATGTTTTGAATGGTTGGATTTACTGTGTTTGCAAGCCCGCTGCATTTTTGTGCCGTAACGTCTTTGCTATTGACTTGTAAATTTTATAATTAAAAAATAAACAAAAGTTGTGCACATTTACAACGCTCCAGTCTTATTTTTATCAGTTAACTGCATAACTTCAAATTAACATGTCATTTAGATTAACCCCATGCAGCTAGGTACACAGCTTCATTCAATGAACATGATCAGAGATAAAAATAGATGTAAATAGCAAAGACGTTACGCACGGTATTCGTTCCAATTAGCGTTACACGACGTTCCTAATAAAACGTCGATTTTTGACGTTGTTCCACGAAAAGTTTCAAACGTTGACCTTATATACCACTCATGTGAAATTGCCGTTTAAAGTACAGAGCACAAGAGACCAAATTGACACAGAAATAAACTATAGGTCACTGCATGGCCTTCAACAATAAGCAAAGCCCATACCGCATATTCTGCTATAAAAGGCCCCGAAATGACAATGTAAAACAATTCAGACGAGAAAACTAACTGCCTAATTTATGTTACAAAATGAAATAAAAAGTCTGTTTTGTATATATTTTGGCGTTTTTTTTCTTCGAAATGTTTTAAAACTTTAAAACTTAGTTTGATACTATGAGTGAAACAATTGTAGGACAAATCTGAGGCTTACCTTTTTACTCTTAGGACGAGCATGCTTACAAGTTAACATATCACATTGGCTGTCTTTGCTTATAACCTTAAAATTAAGCAATATAAAAAAGAAGATGTGGTATGATTGCCAATAAGACAACTATCCACAAAAGACCAAAATGACACAGACATTAACAACTATGGGTCACCGTAATGTTCTCTCTGCCAGAGGACGTCTCCTATCTTTGCTAGTAAAATTGTAAATATTTCGTGTCTTGTTTCTGTCTCTTTTCCCCAATTACACGTTTATATATGTTTGTTGTAATTTGGTAATTTCGCTCCCTCAATTTACGTTAATGCTCAAATGCTTCTTGATTTGTCTTTGATTATGTGAAAGATGTAGGTAGTATATCGCCAGCTATTTTTCTTTTCATAATCTTTTTTTATCAACACTTTAATACTGGGACTATTATTCTAACTCAATATATTAGTCCCAGAATTTGGTTTTATTTAATTTTTCTTAAACAGTGACTTATACTTACATCATAATTCATATCATTTATTTTAACGTATTTAAGTAAGTCCACAATCTTAACATCAATCCCGATTTTATGGAAAAGTTAAAAATAGCATATATTCAAAAATCTCCAACAAAAAACTTCATAAAAAGTGCATCAAGTTTGAAAAAAGAAATACGTGCTCTTATGCTGCCGTTGCCAATTTTCAATGATTAAAGTTGGTTGGGGTCCAAATTATTTTTTAAAAAGAAAATTCTTTTCATTGATTACAATTTTTAAATCG
Source organism: Mytilus edulis (assembly GCA_019925275.1). Taxonomy (NCBI): domain Eukaryota; kingdom Metazoa; phylum Mollusca; class Bivalvia; order Mytilida; family Mytilidae; genus Mytilus; species Mytilus edulis. The sequence goes on from CM034352.1 coordinate 42,603,919, forward strand.
GGATTGTTTATACAAGGCAAGTAATGAAGAAAATTCATGTTATGAAGGAATTTTCACAATTTGTACATAAATCAGACCGTTAGTTTTCTCGTTTGAATTGTTTTATATTTGTCATTTTGGGTTTTTATAGCTGACTATAAAAAGTTTTGCTCATTGTTAATTGTAATAGAAATTATTAGTTGGTCTTAAACGGCCGCATCTTATACTTGATTATGAAAATGAGAAAGATGATTATGTATTGTTTCAATTTTGCTTTCCGAAACATATTTTACAAGCTATCCTTTCATCTGATATTTTTTCGCAAACTTTAGCTTCAAAAAAGGGTCAGCGATCAATACTTTTTTATAATTTTGAAATTATAAAATTTGGTAAAGTATGGAAAACTCTTACACAGACCAATACCTTCCTCACAGATTACCAGCAGGTTATTTCTGATTAAGTGTCTGATGTAGTATTTATTTTGTTGCGGTTAAAACCACATTATATTCCGCATTATTTTGAAATTTGCACCCAATTGACATCACAAATAGACTGTCTATAAGCTTTGTTTTAGGAGGTAATGACAATGTAGCGCATATTAAATCATTATAATAGGTATAGGTCTCCATTTTGGTATATAAATGTCTGGAAATATACATGGGTATATATCATGTTAACACAAAAAAGTATGTATCTATATACATGTATGTTTCTGTACGGCTTCGTTATTGCTTGGTTATCCATCCGTAACATACCACATCGTCATAGTTGTATGCATATTTGTGTAAACTATGTTTGTATTTTAACCCGTCTGGGTAATGCGCCCTCATAACTAGACCTTACGGAAACGCGAACTATGTTGTACAAACGCGTAATATGAATTACGAAAAAGTCAGGAGCAAATACAACCGGAATACAGAAAAATCCCGTCTACTTCGTGAATATTCAAAAAATTGCGCTTAAAACAGCTCTCACTTTTTTTTATTGTGTCCTTTTATACTGGTGTGCGGCAAATTTTGTTAAATTTATAAAGAATTATCCATCCATTCTTAAACTTGTATTAAATATGAAGAGGAAGACAGATTTCATATGTATTTTTTAAGCTTTACCAATGCAATGTTAGGGGAGATAACTTAATTTAAAAACAAATATTTTCCTCTGAAACAGATATTGTTGACAAAAAGAGTATCCCATTATAAATATTACCAAAGTAAAACGATATTTACGAAATACCTGAAACAGTACACTGTTGAGGGAAAAATAGTATATGTATGATTATTATAAATATTATCAATTGTAATTAAAATGTCATAAATGTCAAAATATATTTAGTTTATTATAAGGGGGATAATCAAAACTGCTTGTTTTAAAAAAAAAAAAATTCTATTTGTGTATTGTATTTTACATATGTAATTCAATAAATTTATTTGTTGAAACTTATCAGAACTGAATAATTTCTAAAAAAAAAAACCCGATAAAAACAAACGATGAAATTAAGCAATTATTTAAGCTCTTGTCATTTGCTGTGTCAGTTTTGTATTTTCTGTTATTGAGAAAAATAACTAGAAATATCTATGGAAATCCGAGAACGACCTTTATCTTGGTTTAACTATACCCCTCATTGGTTGTCATTGTGAAAAGTTTTGGGATATTCAAAATTTGAATATTTCCTTGCGTAAGTTGTTGATATATTTGCAACGAAACTTTCTATTTTTCAGTTTGGACAATTTTAATAAGCCAGATTGTAATGTTGTCTTTTTCTTCTTCTTAATAACGCTCGGTTTGACTTTGTACAACATGTATTCTTCAGTATTGAAGCCTTGTTGACACAAAGAAGAAGAAGGAGAAGTAGTCCTGTGTAATAAAACAAGATATAAACACGTTACGAAAACTGGCATTAAATTTCAAATTTATTGAAAAAAATACATTCGTATAATTTTGTTACTTAATCCAATTTAAATTCAATTAAATTGTCTTATATTAGTAGTTTTGTTAAAATATAAACCTATCTGTAAACTAAAAGTTTAATGAGGATAAACTAGATTTAAATCTCTTAAATAACAAATTTAAATTGGTATTATTTTTCAAATAATTAACAAATTTAATAACCCGTATATCGGAATTAAACTCAAGAAAATTTGAAATTTAACAAAAGCATTAAATTTTCATAAACTACTTAAATAATTCTTCGTAAACCAGAAGTTAAATTTAAAACTAGAAATTTAATATGAGAATAAATTTTGTAAACGTATCATTTCATGCAGTGGGGATGACCATATAATCGTGATACTAATACTCAGAATATAATTAAAATAATATCGAATCAATTGATTTTTGTTATAAGTAATCGGAATGAAAAGAACATCAGATGTCCATAGATTGACCGTATTGTCATTAAACGCATAAAATAACGCAATCGTCTACCGGTCATTATAGGAAACGTACAAACAGTTAAAAAATCGATTTTGTTTGTTAAAAGGTCCATATTATTGTTTACGATTTACCCTTTCACAGTTTCAACCATTTCCATACCATATTATTTAATTTCTGTAAATAGTAGCAAATCAATTTCTTTTTAAACTTGCAATTAGAATTACATAATGTCATTGTTTCCCTTTCTTTCCATATTTTAGAACATTCTTTAACGACTGCATGGCTATATATGTTAGTATGCCTGATGATTGAATCAACAAGAGACAGTATCAAGGGGCAACAAACGAAAACAGAACCAAGAACAGCCGATCTCATTTATTTTTTTTATTCTGATGACTGTTGGACTTTTTGTCTACTATTAAACAAATAGAAGTTAAAACACAGCATAACATTTCTTGTGTAGGAATACATTACTGTTGACCCTTACCGCTTCCAGAATGATATGGGTCCTTGCAATTAATGTATGTCTCGTTGTTTAAATAGATTAGACCGTTGGTTTTCCCATTTTAATGGTTTTACACTAGTCATTTTTCAGGTAGTTTATAGCTTACTGTTCGGTGTGAGCCAAGGCTCCGTGTTTAAGACCGTACTTTGACTCATTGTGGTTTAGTTTTAAAAAATTGTTGTCTCATTGGCACTCATACCACATCTTTCTACATCTAATTAGTGTCTTTTGTTGTTGGGGGTAGGTCGTACCTGGCCAGGTTATTAACTTTATGTTTTTTGTTAGATGCATTTCTATTTGTATCCTGACGAATCAAACCTTTTCCAACACATTTTTAAAGTTTGCTCTTATGTTGTGCTGTTTCATTACTTTCCCACGTTAGGGGAGAGCTGTGATCCCGTTCACATGTTTCACCCCCCATATTCCGTAGGCATGTGACTATCACAAGTCTTTAATTCCCCTTTTTAAGTTATTGGTCCAAATAATTAGTTTGCTGAATTCGAAATGCATGTATTACCAATGTTATTTAAAGTGATCGGGCGGAGCTTACGTTTTAATTAGCATAAGGTCAGTCTATTTGAAGATAAGTGTGATAAGGATGATTGCCGTTATGAATAGTACTGATTTCTTATAATCACCTTTTAGTGTCATCAAAGAAATTTACAAAAATATTACTGGACACTTCATTAATGAGTTTATCCTTAAACACCTATCTATAGATAGACTGATTTATTAAAGGCGAATTGGTTAAATTTCGTCCAGTCAAGTGAAATAAACTGAGTGAAAAATCTTAATCAACTGCTTTCATTTAAGACAAACTAAACTTAACATAGTATAACAAACATTTATAATTGCCTATTCTAATATGATGTGCTTCTTTCGCTTTGTAAACAACACCGTGATAAAATTCTCGATAAAACTATACTTAGCGCAGACTCAGATATATACATAATAATGCATGTTACAATATACATCCCACGTGAACACACATGTATTGGAACTTATTTCAATGCTTTGCCGATTTTATTGCTTTAATAATTGCAATTAAAAAAAGACTAAAGAAATTTTATTCTTATTCGGATGCATAATAAAATGAATTAATGCATAAGACCTCAGAAAGATCAACAAAACCAAAATTATATAAAATTCCGCAAAATTGTTTTAACGTTTTTGGCACATTTAAGTCATATCAAAACATGACGTCATACACATGAAAACACTAGAGTTGAATGTTTTCCGTTACGTGATCCATCGAAATTCGGATAATATTGAAATAAAATGGATTTTTGAGGTAGGTTTTGTCTCGAGGGTTTTGTTTTATTTCTTATTCTATTGCATTATTCGCATATTAACTGATTTCATCAAGTCAACATAGTGGCTCCTTAGTCACGAAATGTCAACTTTGGATTTGACGGTAGCTGACGAGAAAAACATGGAAATTAAAAATGGCAAAAATTGGGTTTGAGATTTAAAAGAATAAAAACATTTGTGTTTAGCGGTTATTCACTAAATAATCCATGTAAGCTAAAGATTTATTAGAATGATTGAGCTTTATTTATAACAGGGAGTAAAAAAGAACAACCACACAAACGGCATATCCACCATCGCTTCGGTTTATTAACGACCGTATTTTCCCTATTAGAATCGAAATAATTCATGGAAGCCATAGAGCATACAATGACTATAATTCCACATATCATTTATAATATTTTATAACTAGACCACACACGCAACAACGCGACTCTGAGACTTAATTTAAGTACCTACGACTTTTTTAGCCTCAAAATCTTATTTGTGACTAGTCCACACGTATTGGGTTTCGTACACAATATACTTACCATAAACTTTATTTTAACTAATTAAAAAAACTAATATTGGAATTGAGGTAGAAGAAAACAGACTTGTTAAAAAAAAACTGTACTATAGTGTGATATTGATATAGAACCTTCCAGTTTCTCGGAATAGACGAGGGATTTAAAGAAGGTAAGAGACAACAACAAACAAAACTACTTAAGACATATACTATTGGTATCGGATGCGACCAGACATTTCTTAATCACGTATTACATTAATTGTGTTAATAGCAAAAGGGCCTGGCATGCTATATTTGTAAAGAAAACCATCAGATGATGTTATAACTCAGAATATGTACATATAGGTCCAGTTATTTACTGATTACAATCAATTGGATTCCTAAAATAAGAACTCATTTATCACTTACACAGTTTTGCAGAGTTCCAATCAAGTTATGGTGTGTCATAAGAATATATTCATATATTAATAATGGAATGGAAATAAGGAAATTATCTGTCAAATATCACTCAAACAGTTTCGCAAGGTTCCAATAAAGTTATGGTGTGTCATAAGAATATATTTATATATTAATAATGGAATGGCAATAAGGAAATTATCTGTCAAATATCACTCAAACAGTTTCACAAGGTTCCAATCAAGTTATGGTGTGTCATAAGAATATATTCATATATTAATAATGGAATGGAAATAAGGAAATTATCTGTCAAATATCACTCAAACAGTTTCGCAAGGTTCCAATAAAGTTATGGTGTGTCATAAGAATATATTTATATATTAATAATGGAATGGAAATAAGGAAATTATCTGTCAAATTTCACTCAAACAGTTTCACAAGGTTCCAATCAAGTTATGGTGTGTCATAAGAATATATTTATATATTAATAATGGAATGAAAATAAGGAAATTTTTTGTCAAATATCACTCAAACAGTTTCGCAAAGTTACAATCAAGTTATGGTGTGCCACAAGAATATATTTTTATATTAATAATGGAATGGAAATAAGGAAATTATTTGTCAAATATCACTGAAACAGTTTCGCAGAGTTCAAATCAAGTTATGTTATAAGCCGAATTATACACGATATCTGTACTACTAATATAACGATATAAAATTTGTTAGTCGCATGACTGAAAAATCACGAATCAGAAATCAACTTTAATTATAACTTACATAAGACAATGGTGGTCTGCATCAACATGCAAACATAACTGCTTACAATATCCTGGAAACTGCACTGTAGTCCAGTATTGCAGTAATAAACGTCTTTAAGGAAACATAAACCGGTTTGTTTTATACGTTGTCCTTTAAGATAATACATATCAACAAAAGTCTGACTATAGATGAAGGACCTACATTGTGCAAGGTTTAAGAAAAGCAGAACTATTTAATCAAATATTTCGTCAACTATTTTCATAATTGAGTATGTAAGTGATGTGATCAGCAAAGTCCCTTTGATCGTCATAGAAAGGTTGATATTATCGAGCCTGCGACTTTAGTTGCAGAAAGCTCGACATAGGGATAGTGATCCGGTGACGGCGGCGGTGTTAGCTAACTTCTTTAAAGCTTTATATTTTAGAAGGTAGAAGACCTGGATGCTTCATACTTTGTATATGGAGGCCTCATGATACGAAGTTTTCATCAGTCACATGTCCAATGTCCTTGACCTCATTTTCATGATTCATTGACTACTTGAAAAAAAGTTAATCCGATGCCTAGTGTAAAGAGAGTCTTTGCACGTTAAGAACCTTTACTACAACTCTCTGAGGGGTCCGAAGGTGGCCTGTTGCAAGGCAAAATTTCTGACCCTATCCAATATACCCTCATTTTCTAGTGGCAGTCCAAATTTCCCTGACCATCATCCCAGATGGCCTCTATTGTATCAACCTACCTATTGTATTTATTGTGAACTTGTTCTCGTCCTGAATATGCATGAAATATTTGCCACTGGACGTTAAGCAACCAACAATCAATCAATCTCTTATTATAAGTAGTAGGATAACTATATGTGGCATGTGCATACCTTGCAATGTCCTCATGCCCGTCAGACAGTTTTCAATTGACCTCGACCTTATTTCATGGATCAGTGAACAAGGTTAAGTTTTGTTGGTCAAGTCCATATCTCAGATACTATATGCAATAGGTCTAGTATATTCGGTGTATGGAAGGACTGTAAGGTGTACATGTCCAACTGGCAGGTGTCATCTGACCTTGACCTCATTTTCATGGTTCAGTGGTTATAGTTGTTATAATTAAGTTTTTGTGTTTTGGTCTGTTTTGCTTATACTGTATGCAATTGGTCTACTATATTTGGTGTATGGAATGATTGTAAGGTGTACATGTCTAGCTGGTAGGTGTCATCTGACCTTGACCTCGTTTTCATGGTTCAGTGGTCAAAGTAAAGTTTTTGAGTTTTGGTCTATTTTTCTTATACCAATGTATACAATAAGCAATAGGCCAACTATATTTGGTGTATGTAAATATTTTATGACCATATGTCAGTCGCACAGATTTTATTTGGCCTTGACCTCATTCTCACAGTTCATTGGTCAGTGTTAAGTTTTTTTGTTTTGGTCTGTTTTTCTTAAACCATAAGCTATAGGTCAACTATATTTGGTGTATGGAAGAATTGTTAGCTTCACATGTCTGCCTGGCATGTTTATCATGTTTATCTGACCTTGACATCATTTTCATGATTCATTGATCAATGTTTGGTTTTCTTGGTTAATGTTAAGTTTTAATAAAGCTTTACATTTAGGACTATCAACATAAAATCAATGATTAGTAAAGAAGGCGAGACATTTAAGTGTGTGCACTCTTGTTATTATTTATCCATGAAAAGATTTTTTTTTAATAAAACGACAATTGGAAAAATAATTTTATGTCTATATGAAACTAGATTGCATTTAAAATTTGATATATTGGAAGTGATCTGAGCTATCAAAAGCAGATACAGAATAAAACAAAACTAAACAAGCAAGCACATGGATATCCCATTGGATTGTTTTTTTTACACGACAACATTCTCCAAATGTTGGTCATTTGTTGACATTTTGTTTGCTTTTGCTCTGTAAAATGTTCAAATTATTTTCATTCCTTTTTTCACAAATACAAAAATGTGATTGAGTGTGAGAAATTCGTTATTTATTTCAACATACACACTTTCAGATGAAAATACTGATTTTCAGAATCTCTTTGTTCAGAGGTTTTATAAAATCGTATCATCAATACAAAGTATGTAATGCCTTTCTATAGACCAATGATAGATGATATGAATATATCAATACAAAAAAGTGTTTCAAATTGTTCAATTGTTGACAATAGGGATGTAATCCTTAAGTATGCAATATTGGAAGTTTTTTTTTATTGTACACAAACATCGATTGAAGTATAAAAATCTAAATAAATATAGTGCGTAAAACATTAGATTACTTAAATGTGTTGACAAAGTAATCCAGGTATAATCGTAACTATTGATTTTTAAAGCATGCTACAGATCATAATGAATCTGTAGCATACATAATGAATCTGAATCAAAAAATATATTAAAGAAGTATGGAACGCCACAGCTGTCTTGTGTGGAACTGTAATATTACGTTATGTTGTTCTATTATTACTTAATGATAGTTTGTCTTTATATAATATGGTGTTGACATTACGTAATGATGTTTTGATATAACTCAATATGGAATAGTCATTACATATGATATTTCGATATAACATAATATGGTGTCGCATTGACTTGATATAGTTTTGTCATTACTTAATATGGTTCTGTCATTACTCGATGTGGTTTCACCATTATTTAATGTGGTTATGTCATTATTCAATGTGGTTTTAACATTACTTGATGTGTATGTGACATATCGTAATGTAGTTGTTTCATTACATGATGGGGTTTTGTTATTTCGTAATGATGATTTGTCAATTCGTTATATGGCTTTAACATTACGTAATGATGTTTCAAATTTTGATGATTTTACATTACATGATGTGTTTGTTTCATTATTTGATGTGGTCATGTCATTCTTTGATGTGGTTATCCCATTACTGCTACGAGGTAAAACCACGTGACCATTTTGGAAAAAAAATATGTTCTATTTTTAGACCGATTTCCATATTTGTGTAATGCGCTTTGGTTGAGCCCACTATCTACTAAGTTAAATTTCAAATACAAGTTCAAGTTGTTGTTCATAATTATCTGATATGAAAAATCTGAACGACAGTCAAAACTAAGAAAAAAGTACTATAACATTTACAGTCATTCGGACGTAAGGGGGATATCCCAAAACCACTTGCCGGTTTTTCCTTAGTTCTCAAATGACAGCAGTATTATAATAAGTTCGCAAATGATTCCAAGGAACCTTGCTTTATCCTGTTCTCAAAGAATATCTCATATACCAGTTTTGTTAACAATTCATGGAGGTTTACAAATTGATCATGTCAAAATAGCTTAATTATAAAAGTTTTTTTTATGCATCAAATATTACCAAATTAAACTATTTTGACATGATAAATTTGTAAACCTCCATGAATGGTTATAAAACTTGTATAGGAGTTATTCTTTAATATCAAGATAAAAGCAAATACAGAAAAACATGCTTCCACCGTTAAGGTAGATAGGGTGTCTTCCTCCATTTTTGATTTTGAAATACCAGAAGACAAGGTCTAGATTTTTAATAAAATGTGCAAATTTTGAGATTAGTACGTAATTCATGTGTAAGAATTTAATTATAATATAAAAAATGCCATGTTTTATCATACTTAGGGTTGTATTTTTCCAAAAAACAAATACTTTTGTTTGATTAATTTTTTTTCCCAACTTTGCCAAATAAGGGGAGACAATTAAAATGCAAGGGCCCCCAAGGGTGACTGGGGAATAGAAATATGGTCACTTGGTCTTCTTCCGACCGGCAGTAAAACGCTTGCCGAAGTGAGGCGTCCGTTAGCTGTGCGGGATGTATAAAGTTCGCAGTCACGTCCGGTCAGATTGGGGACGTTAAATCCGATGCCCCGTGTTAAGAGAGTGCCACGCTCTTTGCACGTTAGGAACCCTTGCAACAACTCTTTGAGGGGTCCGTATGTGATCTGTTGAAAGGCAAAATGTATGTCCCTATCCAATATACCCTCATTTTCCAGTGGCAGTCCAAATTTTCCCGACTATCATCCCGAACGACCTCTATTATGACAAGACCTACCTATTGTATTTATTGTATTTCAATTCCCATAGTTGACTTTTTCAAAGGAGGAAAATTCTGGTAAATATTGTTTTTTTCAATCTAATTTTCATAGAACGTGCTCAACGGACTTCAACTACATGATGAACTTTACCAACATATCGACTTCAATTAAGATCCACAACATGATTAACAATCGCCATGTGATGAAAAAAATATATAAAACAGATTAAAGTATGAAACGAACTATTTGATTGTTTTATAACCTATAAAACAGAGGCAAAAGACATCAAAGGGATATTCAAACTTAAAACAAAACAAAACAAAGTTGAAAATGTCATCGCTAAAAAACGACAGTAGAAAAACTAGATTAAAAAATATTCAACTTAGAGAACTAAAGATGAAGCAACACGAACACTATCAAACACAGGGGTAATCACAGATGATCCAGTGCTACAAAAAGCACCCGGCATGTTGCTCATTTATGTACAAATGATGTGATAAGTCTTATTTAATAAACTGGATGAATTTATTACAGAATTTTTTTTTGTCATGTTTTCATTTGGATACATTTCTTTACGGTCCTATGTTTTGTATATAATGGTCTTTCTATATTTCAATGAGATGAGGTATTATCCATTGGATTCCTTTCTGCACGGACGATTTTGGCAGTCAGTTTTTAAGGCAGATTTCAGCTGTGTTTGACCGATGCGACGTTCGTTACAAGATAGTAAAGACTAGTTTAGTTTAGTGTGGTATACTATTCGCCATCTTGGATATGTCAGATGCAGAAAGCCATTTTCATCCTAACAGTTACCCTTAAACTAGATGAGCAGGTTCCATAGCTACGCATGGGGAATTTACTGAGTTCAACGCTGTTAGTGCAATTCTTAAATTCAACACAACAAATGTTCATCGCTGTAGAAAAAACTATGCATCTCCATCATACAGATGGGTGCGGTCCTAACCTTGACAAAAGTTAACTTAGAGTTAACTTGTTGACTGCTTTCTAAGTTAACTTGAGAATTTTTAAGCAGTCAAGCAAGTTAACTTCGTCGTTGGTGGACCAGACCTACGGTCTGCTTTTTTAGGACTGCTGCAGACCTATCGACAAGTCTGCTCCAGACCAGACCTGTGGACAAGTCTGCTTTTGACCAGTCCTGAGGACAGGTCTGCCCCAGACCAGACCTGTGGACAAGTCTGCTTTTGACCAGTCCTAAGGACAGGTCTGCCTCAGACCAGACCTGTGGACAGGTCTGCTCCTGACCAGACCTGAGGACAGGTCTGCTTTTGACCAGACCTGTGGACAAGTCTGCTATTGACCAGACCTGAGGACAGGTCTGCTTATGACAGATTATCGTTATAAGAGTTTTCATATCAGACTTGAGCTTTCATTAAAATATGTAAACAACATTCGCATTGTTTTTCCACAGATATCATTTATTATTTACTCGCTAGACCCTACTAGGTATTATACAAATGCTCTCTTTTATTTGATATACATGTATTTTTATATAAATAAAAAATGGCTATACGATCACACAGAGTTTTTTTTTATTAGAAGGCGGATAGAAAGGTTATCCAACGCATCGGAACAATATTCTTATATCACGGGATATCGGCAACATTGTCTACGTTACTTCGTTCCCCGTTGTTTACCTGTCCCTTCCTAAATTTTACTTTATGCATAAATTTATACTTGCATGGATATTTCATTGATATTCAATTTTTTGCATTGGATTTACTATTCTATTTCCCGCAGAATATTCTAACAGAAATTGTACAGTGTCCGTAAGCATACGATGTGGTAAAACTATCAACAATCTCGTCAAATTCGTCAGATTTATCGAGAGATTTGTCATTGCCGATATTTATATGGGACGTCCTAAAATTATACTCAATGCGCACTTTAATGAAATAGTTGCCACTTGACGTTTAACTATAAACAAAATCAATCAACCGACATAATAGATTCCAAGAAGAGAACCTCGTATACTTTTTTTTATTAAATCATTGTAAATAGTACAAATGAATTCAGACATGTCAGTGTTGGAACTTTGATGATGTGGCATAATAGTTTTGTTTTACACGTACACCATCATGAACTCCTATATATGATGTGACTGTTATTATAAATAAAGAGATGAAATTCTGACATTCTCAATTTATTCAGAATATTTTTTGCATTAATGGTTTTCCAATATTATTGATTACGTGTACATTTACGGTCCTACTAAAATGTGAACAGGAGCGCCAGGAGAAGACATTAAGGCGCTCGGTACAATGGTATGCGGGTATATAGATTTGCAAATAAAAGTGCACATATGATCAGTTTTGGTCAAATAGTTTTGTTTTCCAAGTCAGCATGAGGTATTAAAACTACTGAAATTTTGTTACGTATCAATATTTTGAATAAAAGGAGGACACGCTGGTATCCTAAATTTATGCGAACAAAAATTTGTTGTTATTAAATTGCAATATTGCTGTCCATTGTCATGATTATATTATACAATGATTCCTGACATAAAAAATATGGCTGATTAATACTATGCGGGTACGTCATGGTGTATATAGATTTACAAATTAAAGTGCACATATGGTCAGTTTTGGTAATGCGGTCAAATAATTTTGTTGTACAAGTCAGCTGGAGGTATCAAAACTACTGAAATTTTGTTACGTATCAATATTTTGAATAAAATGAGGACATGCTGGTATCCTAAATTTATGTGAACAAAAATTTGTTGTTATTATATTGCAATTTTGCTGTCCATTGTCATGATTGTATTATACATTGATTCTGGCATAAAAAATATGGCTGATTAACTATGCGGGTATATAGATTTACAAATTAAAGTGCACAAATGGTCAGTTTTGGTGGATGCGGTCAAATAATTTTGTTGTACAAGTCAACTGGAGGTATCAAAACTACTGAAATTTTGTTATGATCAATATTTTGAAGAAAATGAGGACATGCTGGTATCCTAAATTTATGCGAACAAAAATTTGTTGTTATTATATTGCAATATTGCTGTCCATTGTCATGATTGTATTATACATTGAATCCTGACATAAAAAATATGGCGGATTTACTATGCGGGTATATAGATTTACAAATTAAAGTGCATATATGGTAAGTTTTGGTGGATGCGGTCAAATAATTTTGTTGTAAAAGTCAACTGGAGGCATTAAAACTACTGAAATTTTGTTACGTATCAGTATTTTAAGTAAAAAGAGGACATGCTGGCACCCTTAATTTAGGTGAACAAAAATTTGTTGTTGTTATATTGCAATATTGCTGTCCATTGTCATGATTGTATTATACATTGAATCCTGACATTAAAAATAAGGCTGATTTACTATGCTGGTATATAGATTTACAATTTAAAGTTCACATATGGTCAGTTTTGGTAATGTGGTCAAATAATTTTGTTGTACAAGTCAGCTGGAGGTATCAAAACTACTGAAATTTTGTTACGTATCAATATTTTGAATAAAATGAGGACATGCTGGTATCCTAAATTTATGCGAACCAAAATTTTTTGTTATTATATTGCAATTTTGCTGTCCATTGTCATGATTGTATTATACATTGAATCCTGACATCAAAAATGTGGCTGATTTACTATGCGGGTATATAGATTTACAAATTAAAGTGCACATATGGTCAGTTTTGGTGGATGCGGTCAAATAATTTTGTTGTACAAGTCAACTGGAGGTATCAAAACTACTGAAATTTTGTTACGTATCAGTATTTTGAATAAAATGAGGACATGCTGGTATCCTAAATTTATGTGAACAAAAATTTGTTGTTATTATATTGCAATATTGCTGTCCATTGTCATGATTGTATTATACATTGAATCCTGACATAAAAAATATGGCTGATTTACTATGCGGGTATATAGATTTACAAATTAAAGTGCATATATGGTCAGTTTTGGTGGATGCGGTCAAATAATTTTGTTGTACAAGTCAACTGGAGGCATCAAAACTACTGAAATTTTGTTACGTATCAGTATTTTAAGTAAAAAGAGGACATGCTGGCACCCTTAATTTAGGCGAACAAAAATTTGTTGTTATTATATTGCAATATTGCTGTACATTGTCATGATTGTATTATACATTGAATCCTGACATTAAAAATAAGGCTGATTTACTATGCTGGTATATAGATTTACAATTTAAAGTTCACATATGGTTAGTTTTGGTAATGCGGTCAAATATTTTTGTTGTACAAGTCAGCTGGAGGTATCAAAACTACTGAAATTTTGTTACGTATCAATATTTTGAATAAAATGAGGACATGCTGGTATCCTAAATTTATGCGAACCAAAATTTTTTGTTATTATATTGCAATTTTGCTGTCCATTGTCAGGATTGTATTATACATTGAATCCTGACATACAAAATATTGCTGATTTACTATGCGGGTATATAGATTTACAAATTAAAGTGCATATATGGTCAGTTTTAGTGGATGCGGTCAAATAATTTTGTTGTACAAGTCAACTGGAGGCATCAAAACTACTGAAATTTTGTTACGTATCAGTATTTTGAGTAAAAAGAAGACATGCTGGCACCCTTAATTTAGGCGAACAAAAATGTGTAGTCATTATTTAAATGAATTAAACTATTGCTGATTGTGGCTGCATAGTTCAAGGATGTATAACTAACAAGGACGTATACACCTAACATCAAATATACTTCTTTTCAAAAATATACATAAGGTGGCAGAAACCAGTTATTTTACAATAAATCTTTAGAATTTCATGGATTTATGATTTTATTTTCTTGAAAATTCATTCAAGCTTATATACAAATAAAATGTATGGTTTCAAGGAACCAAGATGTGTGCGTGCTTATGTAAATATATAGAAAACCTTTAAATGTGGGTGTCTGTCCAGCATGGAGATTTAAAAATTTATAAATGCATTGTAAATAAGGCAAAAAATGTGATGCTCTGATACCAATCTATTGCTCACCTGCAGAATCCTGCTAAAAGCCGACAAGAATTTTAGGCAAAATTCAAGAGATAAAGGATATTTAGTGAATTAGAGCATTGTCCGAACCTATCCTTACCATCAAAATCTCAAGATATTTTTGTTTACAAAAAAATGAATATTTTTACTACTTTGATTGGATGCCGTCAAGTGAGGAGACCACAATTTTGACATCTGATTGGACCCATGTGTGAAGGAAATCCCCAACCTGTGTATGCAACTACTTACTTGTGTAGTATACTAGCCTAGAATTTACATTCAATTATTTTTTTAGTCCACATGATGCAATTATATACCTCAATGCTTTACTATAACAAAATTTCTGCGTGGGACACATGTTCTGGTACACCAAAACTGGTACCTGCTACCTAATATGATTGAATTTGATCTCGGAATATATATATATATTCAGTGCCTGTTATCATTGTAACCGAGATCGTTTTTATAATAGATAGATTGTCAGATCACAGATAAATTTGTGTTACGTTCTGTGCGTACTTATTTTCAATTATTTGTGTTTAATCCTGTTCATAAAACGGAAGTATTAATTTTCAAATTACTTTATTTTCGATGTTTATATTACGAAACAAAGATATTAAAAATATTTTTTTTTTAAATCAACGAAGAGCAGTCCTGGTTACAAGTTAACTTAGTGTTGACCAGACCAGTCAAAAGTTAACTTGGGAACAGGTCTGGTTTTCATCGGATTTGTTCAAGCAGAAGTTAACTTTGTGGCAGGACCGGTTTCCAAGTTAACTTATGTTAACTTTATGACAGGACTGGTTCCGAAGTTAACTTATGTTAACTTATGACAGGACTGGTTCGAAGTTAACTTATATCAATAGCGGACCTGTTTCTAAGTTAACTTTTTGGCAGACATAAAAACAGTCCTAGGTCCAAGTCCGCTTTTCAAGTTAACTAGATTTTGGTCCTAGGACTGGTCAGAGCAGTCC